>CM048751.1:66280568-66850568 GCA_026315105.1 Locusta migratoria
CTTTAATTGCAAACACATTAAATTCGTAATGGAACATTATAGCAAGATATTTTACTCAGAAACGTAATTTTAGACACATCTCGTTTGACATTCTAGTGTTTTCTCTCTCTTGGGAAACAAGTTTGTTGTTACTGTCAAAGATTTGACGCCAGCAGCAAAAATTTCAAATGGACACATTCCAAAAACTGAATGGTTTCAGAGATAGATAACATTAATGCAGATTGTTATTTTCTTTGTTATTCGATTATATAGTCATTCTTTTCAATGGGACAAAATAGTGTAGATGCATAAAAGACGCATAATTCGTTACAGGACACTCTTCTATCAAGTCAGGAAACTGCATGATATGGGCTTACAAAATCTAAACAACAGAGAATGCACATTGCACAAGACTTTGTCTCTCTTTCTCCCTTCATGCAAACTACAAGTCTTCGAGAAAAATGGAGTAGGATCTTTTTTGTGGAAATTTTATATAGTTTAATTTTATACAGTAATGCGTTTTTGATATAGACTGCATATTTCCTGTTATTAAGAAAAACATGTAACATTAAATAAATACGTTTCATCTCGAGTACTATTCGAAATAGGAGATTATCTCATGTGACGGTTTCTGTTGCTTCAGATGATCGTTTCTGTAAGTGAGCTGCAAGCTTTATCAGAACACAGGAGTTGAGAGAACAGAGAGTTGCGCGGAGTCGCTTTGTCCGGCACCATGTGGCTCGCCAGAGGAGTGGGGGGAATAATGAGCAGCACGCCACATGGGCGGCTCCGCAAGCGAGCGGAGTCGGGAGAGTGATTGGGAATAGGTGAACCGGTGAACCAGCTAACCACCGACTCAGTTGGCGGTCGGATCGCACCGATCGCCGGAGCGAGCTAGCGGGATTCGGGAGCCGCACGCTCACTGAACTGCGGTGCTTGTGTGACTTGCTGACTCTCGACTCGCAGCACGGAGGCGCTGCACGTGTTTAGGCGCTCATTTTTTGCAGTTTTATACTTGCACATGGTCTTTACCACATTTATTTTGTAGCTTAGGAAACTTCTGAAGCATGTGGCAAGGGGTGCTTATGCAGCTCATTGCTGTCACCAGAGGGACTTTTTGGCTCGGATGAACTACCACTCTTTTCTTTCGGATTCATCCATCACTCACTCCTTAGAAGGATCTGGCTCTTTGAATCAGTTCAGGACCAGATTGCCCATCTCTAGTCTACATGTTCGCCAAGTTGTGGATATGAGACACCAGTCTGTCAGAACTTGACGTAGCAAAGAACTTTGTATGACGGGCAACCACAGCTAAAATACTTATACATAATTAAGAAACTTTCACACAGTAAAAAATTAGGGGTTAAAATTGTTATAGTCTGAATGAAAGTCCTTGGTCCACTTGAGCTGTTATTTTATTGGAGTCGTGAAGACCCGCACTACCGGTTTCGCAACTTAGAGTTGCATCTTCAGGTGCTTTTTTACTGTACAGGATGATAATTGTTTTAAGAAAATGAATATTTAGATTGAAAATTAGATATTAAAAAACAAAAAAATCCGAACTAGTTATGTATGAGGAAGTTACATGCAAAATATTTTTATATAGAAGCCAGTAGGCTAGTGATTGTAATTTTTTTTTTCAATGTTACTTACCTAGTTTTCCATATAAGTCATTTGTGATAGATAACGGGGTTAATGGTGAAGTAGACTTCTTTTTATGTTTTTGACGATAAGAGCGAAGGTGCTTGCGGTACGACTTCACCATTAACCCCGTTATCCATCACAAATGACTTATATGGAAAACTTTGTAAAATAAAAAAAATATTTATTGCAATTACTAGCCTACTGGCTTCTATATAAAAATTTTTTGCATGTAACTTCCTCGTACATAACTAGTTCGGATTTTTTTCTTTAATATGTAATTTTCAATCTCAATATTCATTTTATTAAAACAATTATCATCCTGTACAGTAAAAAAGCACATGAAGATGCAACTCTTAAGTTGCAAAACCGGTAGTGCGAAGCTTCACGACTCCAATAAAATAACAGCTCAAGTGGACCAAGGATTTTCATTCAGACTATTACAATTTTAACACGTAACTTTTTACTGTGTGAAAGTTTCTTAATTATGTAGAACTTCACGTGTTCACTGGTTCACCGCGCGGGAATGGACTTGTCCTATAAGGCGCCTTGCTGCCGAGTGCGCGACTGCTCTCCCTCGGAGGTTCCAGTCCTCCCTCGGGCTTGGATGTGTGAGTTATCCTTAGCTCAAGTTAGTTTTTTTGTAAGTCTAGTGACTGATTACCACTGCTGTTTGGTTCCACAGCTTTACAAACATTTGAACATTTCTACGTGCTCACGTTCAAGAAACTAAGACAGTTATGTTTACACTTTCGGAGAGACTCCGTAACTGTTACGATATTATTAAAAAAATTATTACAGTCTCGTCACTTCTCACGACGTTATTCAGCATAGCGGATTTAACATTATGCTTGATGCCAGGGAGCGTTCTGACAAGTGTACATCTCTTCTGTTACCTTTATTCATCAACTTTGATTTCGTAGTTCTTACTGCAACACCGAATCTGAAGATAATCACTGCTTATTGTTAATGATTTAAGATAAACGTTGTAACATTAACATGCTTTAATTAGAAACAGTGAACAAATTTTCATGTTACACAGTATGCGTAGGTTTCACACAGTATAAACACAGATACAACCAAAGAACAACGAAATGCAAAGTATATACCAAACACAGTCCAGATGTGAGATCGCTCTCGAGTGCCGGTTCTAGTGTCTCGCATCTATACAGGGTATTACAAAAAGGTACGGCCAAACTTTCAGGAAACATTCCTCACACACAAGAAAGAAAATATGTTATGTGGACATGTGTCCGGAAACGCTTAATTTCCATGTTAGAGCTCATTTTATTACTTCTCTCCAAATCACATTAATCATGGAATGGAAACACACAGCAACAGAACGTACCAGCGTGACTTCAAACACTTTGTTACTGGAAATGTTCAAAATGTCCTCCGTTAGCGAGGATACATGCATCCTCCATCGCATGGAATCCCTGATGCGCTGATGCAGCCGTGGAGAATGGCGTATTGTATCACAGCCGTCCACAATACGAGCACGAAGAGTCTCTACATTTGGTACCGGGGTTGCGTAGACAAGAGCTTTCAAATGCCCCAATAAATGAAATTCAAGAGGGTTGAGGTCAGGAGAGCGTGGAGGCCATGTAATGAGTCCGCCTCTACCAATCCATCGGTCAACGAATCTGTTGTTGATAAGCGTACGAACACGTCGACTGAAATGTGCAGGAGCTGCATCGTGCATGAACCACATGTTGTGTAGAACTTGTAAAGGCACATGTTCTAGCAGCACAGGTAGAGTATCCCCTATGAAAATATGATAACGTGCTCCAGTGAGCGTAGGTGGAAGAACATGAGGCCCAATCAAGACATCACCAACAATTCCTGCCCAAAATCGAGAATCGAGAAAGTACAGTACATACTAACGAAACAATTGGGTATTTTCACAATTGTCTGCACGAATTATTTCAATTTATATTTAAAGAGAAATACTAAAATGAGCTCTAACATGGAAATTAAGCGTTTCCGGACATATGTCCACGTAACATATTTTCTTTCTTTGTGTGTGAGGAATGTTTCCTGAAAGTTTGGCCGTACCTTTTCCTAACATCCTGTATATATTTTAGAAATCATTACTAATCACACATAACAATTGATGTATTAGATTTACAATCAAAAGTTAATTAATAAAAAATACCTTTTTCAAATGACATTGCATATTTAACCGAATAAGATTAGTAGATCAGGGGTTAACTGCCTTCTCCCTGGAGCAGCGACGGGCGCCCGCTCGCCAGTCACGAGCTGTTTCTACGAGGCGCGTCCAGAAAACACATCGTCTACAGCGCATGTGCGGAACTGCACTCGCAGCGCTGCAGCGGAGATAAATTGAAACGGAACTTACTTTCTGGACGCGCCTCGTACTATACACCAAACTGCCGGTCTAAATCTTCCCACGTTATCCCAGAACAATAGTAATTACAGGAATTATCCCAATTGGAAGTACTCATGGGTGCTCACCTACTGAATAATTTAATAACACAGTAAACATGCCATGCACTAACAATTATACTGACTCGTATTATGCATATTTAATATTGATTAAAGAGATCACGAGGGACGCGAAGTCGACGCATCTAAATGTAAGATCAAAGATCGCGTAAAAGTCATAACTAAAGACACACAGGTTTACACGTAATCAGTACTGAAAGTTTTACTTCAACACTTATGACCGAAACTAGTGATACAGTGTGAATATGTGCAGCTCTGATTGTGACAGTAAAATTTTCTAGTCATCTGATAAGCGACGCTTTAATCCACAACCACATATGCACTAACAAAGGCATTACTGAGGTACTCGGTAATTAAGAGATGTAGCAGATTGTTAATGTATCACACGTTTAAAATTTCTGTGATATGTAACTCTCCCAGTTTTACTTTTTGGTGCCATATGTCTAATCTACATTCATAGGTATCCTGAAATATAATCGCACATATTAGCGCTCGACGTACAATTTTTCCTACTTTAACATCACCACAACGGCTTGGGGCTCTGTATAAATGCATACACATCTACGAGATTACTCTGCAACTCGCTATCAAGTGCTTGGTGGAGGGTACATAGAACCGTTTCTGGTCAGTTTCCGGACACTATCTAATAGAACTAAATCTGCCTTTCAGAGCACTTTGCGGCAACCTGCGTAAGTAAACTCGGCCGCCATATTTTTGGTGGTCAGAACACTTGAGATGAGTGTCTATCGTATATTGTTGTTGAGCTTAAAGTGTTGTATTTAGTGTGTATTGTCTATATAGTTTTTACTGCTGAAATGTGCCTAAAGTGTGTCCAGCATTTAACTGCATAAACCGAAGAGTAAAACAAGTACTTCATCCAAGAACACCAAATGTTTTGCCTTGTTTGATCTCAGTCTGTCTGTACTAAAACGAAATTCCTGACTAATGGTACTTAGCTGCCCCAAGAAGCTTCAGATGTCCTATCCTGCAGTTCCCTAGAAGTAAACACCATAAAAATGCTCAGTTTTCTACCTAGTGTTGGTGTGTATTTGAGGTGTTTCTTCTTCTGATGCGTCTGTGGTTGATATTATGATACCACACTTCTGAATGTCTACACCTTGCTGCGGTGGAGTAGCCGAGCGGTCTAAGGCGTCTCGCTGCGGAGCGCGTGGTTGCTCGCTGTGGAGGTTCTAGTCTTCCCTGGGGCATGGGTGTGTGTGTTTGTCCTTAGGTTAGTTTACCTAGGTTTAAGTTGTAAGCTACGGACTGATGACCACGCAGCTTGCTCCGATAGATTTACAAATATTTGAACATTTTGTCTACAGTTTCTTTAAAAATATTTTCATTTGTCGTTGACAATACTTGATCCAACATGGTTGACATGTACCCAGTAGGAAGTGTGGAAGCAGTAGTGACAACCACAAATTTTTCACTTGTATATGTCGTTGTTCTTTGCAATAAATATGCACTTATTTCAGCGTGACAGTAACGAAAATTATTAATGATACTTTATTGCGGTGTGGAATGCCTTTGTGGTAACTAACCGAGGCGCATTTTTATTGCATTATTCTGTTGTCACTTTCGTCTTTGCACTCAAAATTTACGTACCAAACGTTACTTGTTTCAGCATGGCAGCAAGGAGAGCTATTAACGATACCTTATTTCGACGCGGAGTGGTTTTGTGGCAGATGACTTAGATACATTTTTAACTGCAGTATTTTGTTGTCACTTTCGTCTTTCTACTCAAATTTCGCGCATCAAACTTCACAAACAAACCGTTTGACAGCAATTTTACAAGTTTCTCGACTTAATACGTTTAGTAAACACAATATAAATGTATACTAGACTTTATGAAAGAAGTTGTTACAACACAATAAAAACAGATACAAATCCATGGTCATTACTGTTCTTCACAACAATTAGTGTTCACTGTTTGTTTCGTAGCTCGTTTATACCATGTACTGAGTGATCGAAAAGTCAGTATAAATTTGAAAACTTAATAAATCACGGAATAATGTTGATAGGGAAGTAAAAATTGACAAACATGCTTGAAATTACAAGGGGTTTTATCAGAACTAAAAAAGGTTTTCCTAGACGCGTGAAAGATCTCTTGCGCGCGTCGTTTGGTGATGATCGTGTGCTCAGCCGCCATTTTTGTCATGCTTGGCCTCCCAGGTCCCCAGACCTCAGTCCATTCGATTATTGGCTTTGGGGTTACCTGAAGTCGCAAGTGTATCGTGATCGACCGACATCTCTACGAATTCAGAAAGACAACATCCGACGCCAATGCACCATAACTCCGGACATGCTTTACAATGCTGTTCACGTCATTATTCCTCAACTAAGCTATTGTTGAGGAGTGATGGTGTACATATTGAGCATTTCCTGTAGAGAACATCATCTTTGTTTTGTCTTAATTCGTTATGTTAATTATTGCTTTTATGAACAAATGAAGCGCCACCTGTAGGACAATTTTTGAACTTTTTTTTCTTTTTTTGGTTCTAATAGACCTCATGTCATTCCAAGCCTGTGTGTCAATTTTTACGTCTCTATCTACATTATTCCGTGATTTATTAAGTTTTCAAATTTATACTGACTTTTTGATGACCCGGTACTTACATTAAAATCACCACAAATATTTTCACAGTGGCACTTTCGTTGTTAATGCAAACCTGAGTTAACCGTTATAGTTCGAACTGGAACTGAATTGCTGATCGGTTAGTGATGTTTCATTACCGCATTTTTAGGAAATGTGCTACCAGATTGCTCTATTTGCAGCTTCGATAAAGTCTAACGGAACTTGATTAATATCCATATTCAATCCTCATCTTTGTTTAAAACGTGGAACTGTAAATAGATAAAATTCCCGAGTGGGTGTGGCATACCAGCTGTCAGTGGATACCCCAAATAACATGGCGGACGCCAGTTCAATTTGCCTCGAACATGGCGGGCCTATCGCCACTCTATGAAATTCAAGCTCGTTGGTCTCACATCTTGCCATTATACCAAGGGGTCTTAATTGTACACTATTGGCAATTAAAACTGTTACACCAAGAAGAAATGCAGATGATAAACGGATATTCATTGAACAAATATATTATACTAGAACTGACATGTAATTACATTTTCACGCAATTTGGGTGCTTAGATCCTGAGAAATCAGTATCCAGAACAATCACCTCTGGCCGTAATAACGGCCTTGATAAGCCCGGGCATTGATTCAAACAGAGCTTAGATGACGTATACAAGTACAGATGCCCATGCAGATTCAACACGATACCACAGTACAACAGTCAGTAGTGACTGACGTATTGTGATGAGCCAGTTGCTCGGCCACCATTGACCAGACGTTTTCAATTGGTGACAGATCTGGAGAATGTGCTGGCCAGGGAAGTAGTCGAACATTTTCCGTCTCCAGAAAGGCCCATACAGGACCTGCAACATGCAGTCGTGCATTGTCTTGCTGAAATGTAGGGTTTCACAGGGATCGAATGAAGGGTAGAGCCACAGGTCGTAATACATCTGAAATGTAACGGCCACTGTTCAAAGTGTCGTCGATGCGAACAAGAGGTGACAGAGATGTGTAACCAATGGCACCACATACAATCACGTCGGGTGATACGCCAGTATGGCGATGGCGCATACACGCTTCCATTGTGCGTTCACCGCGATGTCGCCAAACACGGATGCGACCATCAAGAAGTAGTAAACAGAACCTGGATTCATCCGAAAAAATCACGTTTTGTCATTCGTGCACCCAGGTTCGTCGTTGTGTACAGCATCGCTGGCGCTCCTGTCTGTGATGCAGCGTCGAGGTTAACTTAGCCATGGTCTCCGTGTTGATAGTCCAAGGTGCTGCAAACGTCGTCGACCTGTTCGTGCAGATGGTTGTTGTCTTCCAAACGTCCCCATCTGTTGACTCTGGGATCGAGACGTGTCTGCACCATCCGTTACAGCCATGCGGATAAGATGCCGACCGACCGTTTAGAGTGGAGACCCTCCACGCTCGCACTAGCATGGTGACCAACTCAAAAAGTTCTACTGTCACCTCTGCATGTGTTAGTAAGATCATGTAGGAGTCACAGGAGCGGGAACTGTGATGTGTGCCGTACGTGTGGGTAATAAGATTATCCATTAATACGGTCCATATCGGGAGATAGTAGTGGTCGAAAACTTCGAAAGAAATATTTCAAAATGTTCATGTGTTGTATAGTGTATGGGACTTAACTACGGGGTCATCAGTCCCTAAACTTACAAACTACTTATGAACTAGCTAATCCTAAAGACGGCACAAATATCCATGCCAGAGGGTCGATTCGAACCCCCGACCGTAGTGGCCGTGTAGACCGTGACTGGAGCGCCTTAGTCCCCTCGGCCACCGCGGCCGGCAACTTCGAAAGAAGAGCGGGTTTAAGGGCAGAGGGAAAAAAGTGCCAAGGCAAGCGCCAAGGGAAAAAAAACCTCTGCGACAGTCGGTACCGGGTAGTAAGGGCAGTAGCGGATGCCTTGCTAACTGCGATAGTTCGTGAAAGGGTAGGTTGTGTTAGTAGCGGGTATCGTGCATCGAATATCGTGTAAGTGCTAAGGTCGTCATAAAGACATCAGTCCTGTAGCGCTGCAGCAGAACCTGCTGCGTTGGGCTGCACTGCTGCACTCGTCCAGCTGGCCAAGTGCGGCAGGGTGCCGCGAAGTTCCTGGCGTCCTCTCTCCAGCGGTGGCGTCCTTCGTCACGGCTCGTCACCACGCAAATGACTGCGCGGGAAGGTTCCTGCCACCGGTCGTCGCGGCCGCGTCTTCATTGGGTGGCGCATGACTCCTTCAGCGCCTTCTCCAGTGAGTAAACGTCCAGCACCTGTTTCTGAGCAGGCGTGATCTGGTCGGCACCTGTCGACTGCGATTGCACAACCACAGGAGCGCCGGTCGTCACAGCAGTGGTCGCCCCAGAGCTCTGCGCCGATGGGGCGGGCTCTGTAACGTCCTCAGCGCCGTCCTCGTAGAGGTAGCGCGCCAGTTCGGCGGGCAGCTTCCTGGTCAGCAGACCTCTTCCTTCTCTGCAGCGAGTTGGGCCTGGAAGGCCACCCTCTCTGCTGCCATGGCGGCTTTGAATGCCGCCGTTGCCTCTTCCACGGCAGCGCGCAGGTCGTGCCCGAGCCGCGTCGTCTTCTTTGGGGCGGATGGTGCCGGCCCCCTTTCCGTTCTCGGCCGGTCCGCGCCGCCGTTGGCGGGGTTTTCCGGCCGGTCGCGGGCAGGGGGCGCGGCAGCTGCGCCGTCCCCTCGTCGTCGTCGTCGCCGCCGTCTCCGCCGACGTTGCGGCGCCGCCGGAGCGGCCGCCACGAGTCCTGTGAAGTTGGCACCCCTTTTTTGGAAAATGTACATTTTTTTCGGAGTTCTAGACAGATATACAATAGTTCTGGAGTTCTCTGTACAAAATTTAAATAGTTCTGCATAATTTCGCCGAAAAAATAGGAAAAATTACCACAAAATTTAGTTTTTTCAAAATAATTTTCTGCCTAATTGTTCAAACATAGTTCTGATCACAGTTCTAAATAGCTCTCAAAGAGTTCTACAGGAAATCCTAATGACATTTTTCTGTGCAGGTTATACTTCATGAGATAATTGCAATAATGGGGAATCCATTTACACGCTACTGTGAAGTTGGCACCCCTTTTCTCAAAAATGTGCATTTTTTTCAGAGTTCTAGGCAGATATGCAATAGTTCTGGAGTTCTCTGTACAAAATTTAAATAGTTCTGCACTAATTCGAGAAAAAATTACAAAAAATTGTAACAAATTTTAGTTTTTTCCAAATAATTTTTTGCCTAATTGTTCAAACATAGTTCTGATAACAGTTCTAAATAGCTCTCAAAGAGTTCTGCAGAAAATCCTAATGATATTTTTTTGCCCAGATAATAGTTCACGAGCTAATTGCGTAAATAGGGAGAAAAACTACACAAAATTGCGCCTGAGTCGTGTGAAGTTGGCACCCCTTTTTTCAAAAATGTAAATTTTTTTCAGAGTTCTAGACTGATATGCAATAGTTCTAGAGTTCTCTGTACAAAATTTAAATAGTTCTGCAGAATTTCATGAAATATCGCAATTCTGAATAGTGGGAGAGCTGTGAAGTTGGCACCCCTTTTTTCAAAAGTGTAAATTTTTTTCAGAGTTCTAGACAGATATGCAATAGTTCTGGAGTTCTCTGTACAAAATTTGAATAGTTCTGCAGAATTTCGCCGAAAAATAGTAAAAATTACCACAAACTTGAGTTTTTTGAGTTTTTTTAAAATAATTATTTGCCTATTAGCACAAACATAGTTCTGATCACAGTTCTAAATAGCTGTCAAAGAGTTCTACAGGAAATCCTAATGATATTTTTCTGTGCAGATTATACTTTATCAGATAACTGCATTAATGTGGAATCCATTGTCACGTTACTGTAAATTGGCATCATTTGTTTTGAGAAATACACATTGTTTTTGGGGTTCTGTGTACATATACTATAGTTCTAGAGTTCATGTGAATATTTCTATGTAATTGCCCGAAAAAAGAAATTGGAATATCTGATAAGCTGTCTTATTTGTGCCCGTTATTCGAGAAATATAAATTTTTCTTAGGTCTTGACAGATATTCTATCCGCTGCACATTCAATTTGTTGTTTGTACGTATGAGTGATTACTGCTTATCGTAAACAAGAACTATTGCACATGTCCCTAGAACTCTGGAAAAAAAGTCTAATTTTTTAGAAAAAAAGGGTGCAAATTCCACAGTAGCATGTAAATGAATACTCCATTATTGTAATTATCTCATAAAGTATAATCTTCACAGAAAAATGCTATTAGGATTTCCTGTAGAACTCTTTGACAGCTATTTAAAACTGTGATCAGAACTATGTTTGCGCTAATAGGCAAATAATTATTTTTAAAAAACTAAAAAAACTCAAGTTTGTGGTAATTTTTACTGTTTTTTCGGCGAAATTCTGCAGAACTATTCAAATTTTGTACAGAGAACTCCAGAACTATTGCATATCTGTCTAGAACTCTGAAAAAAATTTACATTTTTGAAAAAAGGGGTGCCAACTTCACACGACTCAGGCGCAATTTTGTGTAGTTTTTTTACGAAATTAGCTCGTGAACTATTATCTGGGCAAAAAAATATCATTAGGTTTTTTTTCTGCAGAACTATTTGAGAGCTATTTAGAACTTATCAGAACTATGTTTGAACAATTAGGCAAAAAATTATTTGGAAAAAACTAAAATTTGTTACAATTTTTTGTAATTTTTTCTCGAATTAGTGCAGAACTATTTAAATTTTGTACAGAGAACTCCAGAACTATTGCATATCTGCCTAGAACTCTGAAAAAAATGCACATTTTTGAGAAAAGGGGTGCCAACTTCACAGTAGCGTGTAAATGGATTCCCCATTATTGCAATTATCTCATGAAGTATAACCTGCACAGAAAAATGTCATTAGGATTTCCTGTAGAACTCTTTGAGAGCTATTTAGAACTGTGATCAGAACTATGTTTGAAGAATTAGGCAGAAAATTATTTTGAAAAAACTAAATTTTGTGGTAATTTTTCCTATTTTTTCGGCGAAATTATGCAGAACTATTTAAATTTTGTACAGAGAACTCCAGAACTATTGTATATCTGTCTAGAACTCCGAAAAAAATGTACATTTTCCAAAAAAGGGGTGCCAACTTCACAGGACTGCCGCCACGCTACCACCGGTTTGGCTTCGGCTTGAAAAAGGCGGACAGCCTCGCCAAGGAGGACCGCCGCAACGGGCGCAAGTCGGCGCCTTTTCTCTGCCGGGTAGGCAGTTTCGCGAGTTATGCTCCCCGGAGCATTTGACACACTGCGCTGCATTGCGGCAGTACTTGGCCACATGCACCACCCCCTGGCACTTGAAGCACTGGGGGAGAGGGCCCATGTCGGCGGGGAGAGCTTCCACCATCACTGGAAAACCCAAGAGCTTCCTCAAGGCGAAGACGTCGCCCCCCTCGTCGACCGTTTGCACGGCGACAACTTAGAGCGGCGGCCTCTTCCTGTAGATCCGGTTGTGGTGCAACTTTATAGTTGCACCACCGAACACAGCTAGCCGCAGCCCTTCCCGGACTGCTGCCTCGTCGCAGAACCTTGGCAGGCCCTTCAGGAGCGCCTTGGTGAACTTCTCTCGCTTCCCTTCAGACGTCGTCTTCAAGGGAGGAGCGTCAACAATGAGGGCAGCCACAGCGCTCTTGAGGGCCCTGTGGTCTGCCTTCGTCGCTGCCTGTAGTGAGATGGTGGCTTCCGAGTCGACCGTCTCGACGCCGACCTCTCTTGAAGCAGCCGACTATGGTATCGTACACCTCCGCCCACGCGCCCCTGCACAAGATGTACAAGGGGGGGGGGGGAAGGTGTACGATCTTCTTCTGCCTTCTTGCCGTGATCAGCAGACTCGATGAGTTGCGTGATCGACGGCCCCTTCACTGCAGTAGGTTTCTTCTGCTGCCCGGCTTTCTTCACCATGCTGTGGTGAGGGAGAACCCGACAATTTGCTTCGATGTTAGAACAACGCAACGACAGCACGGACTTCCTAGCAGCTCTCAGGCAACGTACAGAGCGCGCTACACCGACGATGCGCACGCCTCCGCTGCTCAGCTGCAACTACTGAGAAGCCTGTCATCTCGACTACTAGTGATACGAGGCCGTTGGGATCCAGCACGGCGTTCCGTATTGCCGTTCTTAACCCACCGAATCCATATTCTGCTGTCATTGGATTGCGAAAAACGGGAGCAGCAATGTCGCGATACTATAAACCGCAGTCGCAATAGGCTACAATCCGTGTGGTGTCGCACAAGTATGAAGTGCGCGCCACGTACTTTCGCCGCGCGCCGCCATGCACGCACGGCGCGGCGTTCGTACAACGTCAGCCACGAGCGCCCTCTGCTACAACTCCGCTCGAGGCCACCACTGAACGACATCGTTCACTTGGGACTGAGATAGGAACCAGTTAACACTTCGGAATCAGATAGGCACCAGTGAAGACTTGGCTATCGGATAGGCACTAGGCAGGCCTCTAGCTCAACTATGTATCAGCATTCTGCAGTACTGAGCTATGTAAAAGTTAAGTATTACTAAGTCTCTAAGAAATATATATCTCGTTCTAATTTACTCTAGTGTTTCTAGTTTTTGCTGTCCCACTGGCTGGTCACCTCCTACCTGCACAAGCGTGCATCCTTTATTCCTGTGTCGGTGTTTCTACTCGGCCACCGAAACCTACGACGGAAACGAGACACAAAAGCGGCGACGAGGCTGGGACACAAAAATCCGACCTTTATCAAAGTCGGAAACGTGATGGTACGCATTTCTCCTTCTTACACGAGGCATCACATCAACGTTTCATCATTCAACGGCGGTCAACTGGTGTATGTGTATGAGAAATCGGTTGGAAACTTTCCTCGTGTCAGCACGTTGTAGGTGTTGCCACCGGTGCCAACCTTGTGTGAATGGTCTGAAAATCTAATCATTTGCATATCACAGCATCTTCTTCCTGTCGATTAAATTTCGCGTCTGTAGCACGTCATCTTCGTGGTGTAGCAATTTTAATGGCCAGGAGTGTATGTGGGACACAATTTATTTTCATTGTGACATACCAAATATAGTGTTGGCGATATGCTTCATTTGTATTAAGTTTCAAATGTGCTGACAGTAGTATATGTAGACAGACCAGATGGTGATAGTACGAGGGTGGTTTGAAACATTTTCGGAATCACCACGAGAGGTCAGTGCTAATGTAACGAGTTGTTCACGTGACATCCATTGGACTGTTGCCTGTAAAGACGTGCACGTCAGTGCTTGTGGAACAGAGCTATGGCGGTGACCTAGCTCTGATGTTCACGTGTAGTGATTTGCGAAGTTGTAAAATATCGAGATTAGATCAGTGATTAAGTACTTCGCAAAGGAAAGTTATAAAAGTAAAGGGCATTCATGCCGATTTCCAGAATACACTGTTGGATTCTACTGCTTCACATTTAACTGTTGCCAAGTGGACAAAAGGATTTAAATTTGGTCTGGAGATCTTAGATGATGATCCGCGCAGTGGTCGCACAAGATGTGTCACTGCTAAGACATCATGACAAATGTGCACAAAATGGTTATGGACGACCGCCTATTGAAAGTGTGTGAAATTTCTCACACTGCCGGCCGCGGTGGCCGAGGGGACTGAGGCGCTACAGTCACGGTCTGCACGGCCACTACGGTCGGAGGTTCGAATCCCCCCTCGGGCATGGATATTTATGCCGTCCTAGTTCGTAAGTAGTTTATAAGTAGTTTGTAAGTTTAGGGACTGATGACCCCGTAGTTAAGTCCCATAAGCTTAACAAACATTTGAACATTTTTTTTCTCACACTTGCCAGATTCATCTGAAAGTGTACATGACATTTTAACTGAAGAATTAAAAGTGAAAGAATTATCTGCAAGACGGGTGCCGCGACTCTTGATGCTGGATAAAAAACGAATGAGACTGGACATGTAGGAAGAATGTCTGGTTCGTTTTGGGAGAAACTAACATTTTTTGTGATACTTTGTGACCACAGATGAAACATGGGTACGCTACTGTAACCCAGAGACAAAACAACAGTCAAAGCAGTGAAAACATGCCACAAGAGAAAGCAAAGACAATTCTTCCTCCTGGAAAGGTCGAGGCCTTAGTGTTCTTGGGATATGAAGGAGATTCTGTTTGTAGATTATCTCCCCACTGGGCAAACAATTGCAACAAAAGACACGCAAAAAAGCCCGGTTTAGGAAGGAAGAAAGTTATGTTACTTCAAGACAATGCGTGTCCACACACATGTGCCGTCGCCAACACAAAATTACTCGAACTAAGGTGTCAGTTTACGTCACACCATCCTTATTCACCTAATATGACTCCGGCATACTTCCATCTTCGCAAAACTGAAAATTTTTCTCAGTTAACATTTATTTTGCAACCTGGAGGAATCTCATTTTTGAGATGGGATCAAGGCACTAGAACATCGTTGGACCAAGTGCATTAATCTGCAAGGAGACTACATAGAAAAATATGTTTCAGTGCTGTAACTATTTTTTTTTCTATTACGTTCCGAAACCAGAAATATTAATTAAAAGAATTAACGATCTTGGTTGTTTCTTGGCGAAATAAGTCTAATACTATTATCTCACTGGTCGTTTCTCCCTACGAAGTCAACAAAATATTTTCGCATTCGCAGGAGAAAATCGAAATTTTTTGTAAACACCCTAACAAAACGAAAAAAAAAATCTTTATATTAATGACTAGCTGAAAACCCGGCGTGGCCCGGGTATTTATTTATTTATTCCTGCTATTTTTCAGGTGTTTTATTCATTTGTATAAGGGCTGTATGTCTGAAAAATCTCTTGGAATACAATTAGTAGCAAAGAAGTAATAGATTAAAACTTGGTGCGTGATGGGGCGGTTTCTCATGAACGTTACTGTTTATGTGGTCATAACTCATGAACTAGGTGTCGTACTGTGATACAATTTAGAAGGTACACTCAACTATATGCGTATGTACTGTTTGTTCAATTTCTTGCAGCTTCAATTCAAATGTTCAAATGTTTGTTAAGCTTATGGGACTTAACTACGGGGTCATCAGTCCTTAAACTTACAAACTACTTATGAACTACTTACGAGCTAAGACGGCACAAATATCCATGCCCGAGGGGGGATTCGAACCCCCGACCGTAGTGGCCGTGCAGACCGTGACTGGAGCGTCTTAGTCCCCTCGGCCACCGCGGCCGGCCAGCTTCAATTTGTAGTGTAGAAATTATAAACTGTAACGTCATACCGAATGCCGTAGTTTTAGTCCATGAACAGTGGAACGTTACTGTTTATGTGCTCATATCTCATAAATTACGTGTCGTGCTGTGATACAATTTAGAAGATACACTCAAATATATGCGTGTATACAGTTTATAAAATTTCCTGTGGTTACAATTTGTAGTGTACAAATTATAAATTGTAGTTTTACTCCATAAACAGTGGAACAGTAGTAAGCGAGAAACTGTTCTCCTTTCATTTTGCTATGGTTCTCAGCCAGAAAATGTTTAATAAAGGTTTGAAATTATGCTTACAGTTTGTTCCAAGTCGCTAAGTACTCTCATTTTCATATAGCGTATTTACAAAATCTCGCGGCATTATGTGACAGTTTCTTGCGATTCCTATTGTTTATGACGTATCATCTGAACCATGTGTTGTACGTAATTCTTATCCCTGCAGCAATTGTTAACTCACAGTAAGGAATGTGTGTACCAAATTTGGTTGAAATCGGTCCGGTAGTTTAGGAGAAAATGAGCAGCATTGTCGCATCTCATTGTTTATGCCGTCATATCTCGTGAACTATGTATCGTACGTGATTCTTACACTTACGGCGACCGTCATCGTGTTTTGAAGCTTACGTGTACAAAATTGCATAAAGATTGGAACAGAACTGTAGATTAGTATGCAACACATAAACACACAAACATACGGACACTCTGGTTTATATATTAGATTGCCACCCCAATCCGTTCGTTATATCCTTCGTGCCGTCCCATCTATTTTGAAATAATACAAAACGATCGTTCGAACTTCTTCGGCGACCTCTGTCAGTCCTACCTGGGAATGATCGCATGCGCAGCAACTGTACTCTTGAAGAGGACGATTAGTCGTGGTCAGTCTCTATATTAACTTTGTTGTATCTTCTCTCACTAAGTTGGAGGTAATTATTCAGGTTATGATAAGTGTGTTCCTGTAGGAGCGTGGAAAAATTTAATACCACACTGACAAGGCTCCATTGGACAATTTCAGGTAGGGAAGCTGGTTTAAGGAGTTGTGGAAGTATCTTTGTGTACAGCTTTGTCTCGCGTACCTGTTTTCCAGTTCATCTACAAGACAAGTAGCATGCGTACCTGTTTACAGGTGCTGTGCTGTTCATTTACATGTGCAATCTTTGTCCTGCGAGGGAACCGGGTGGAAGAGCCTGATTTACTAGGAGGTACTAGGAAGTCATGATGCAGGTCTGAATGGCCACCTATACTTGTGTTCTTGCAAGGAGTCCTACCTGACTTGTTGGAGAACGTATACCTGGCTGTTCGTGAAATGATGTGGATTCCACTTGACGGTACAGCTCCTCACTTCAGTGTGGACGTTCGCAACCATGTCAACGCTGTATTTCCTGTCGCTGGTTTGGAAGGGGAGGACCTATTCCATGGCCTGCGAGCTAATCTTACCAGAATATCCTTGGTTATTTGCTATGGGGATGTCTAAATTCTCTAGTATATGAGCCCCCAGTGGAAACGGAGGTGGAAATAGTTACTAGAATATCGGCTTGTGTTGTGATTAGAAAGACATCAGGGATATTTGTCAGGGTGCGTCTGAATCTTGTTCGCCGATGTCTTGCTTGCAGTGAGGTTGATGGCCAGTTAAGAACATTGTGTCAGTAATGGCATTTGCAGATAACTCTAATGTAAATAAAACATACACAGTAATATCACTGAATTCCTATTTCTCCTTAAGCTGGTTTTTCCGACCCCAGGTATCCTACTTCAAATTGTTTGACAAATTTTTGCACGCTCTTACAGAAACACACTGAATAGAATTCTAATTTGAGAGTGAGAATGACTATCATATACCCCGTTTCGATGGACTCCCAAAACCAGATTTCGTAAACTGATTTCCCAGTTCATGTAAACACTCCAAAATCGATACTCGAAATCCGCTTTTATAAAGCACAGTGGTAGACTGACAGACTGTGAATCCAAAGGTTGCGAGACCCATACCCGCCAGGTCCTAGGATTTTTATCTGACACTTTTTCTTTCACCTCTGGCAGTGTTGCTGACGTGAAAAAAATCGAGTAGCACCGTGGTTCGGAATCCACGTTAGAGGTCCCCTACAGATCTCCATCAAATCAGTCGTTTGAAATCACAACAAGAAAACTCATTTGTAAAGTAACCAATTGTTGGAAGCAATTATACACACGGGAGCTTGATTCCTGAAAGGCCGCGGCGCATTAGCCGTGCGCACTGGGACCCCGTGCTGCGGTGAGCGCGGCCGTTCGTCGTCGGGGGTTCGAGTCCCCTCCCGGGCATGGGTGTTTGTGTTGTCCTTAGGTTAGTTTACCTTAGTTTAAGTACATTGTAAGCTAAGGACTAATAACCAAGCAGTTGAGTCCGATATATTTACAAACATTTGAACATTTTTGATTCCTGAAAGAGTTTGGAATTCACAGGCAATAATCTAATATTAAGATAGATCAGTCAACAATCCGCAGATTCGTTCGAACACCAAGGTGCTTTACTGTGCATGGTCTTGTTTGCAGCTGTTGGTATGCCGTTGCCTTCCTCCGACCTTCGAGCAGACTTACCCAGCCATAGGGGGACCTACAATTTAACGTGGATTCCGAAACACGGTGCCACTCGATATTTTTCACACCAGCATTGCCAGAGATGAAAGAAGTGGAAAGTAACAGATAAAATCCTAGGACCTGGCGGGGATCGAACCTGCACCTCTGCATTCATAGTCTGACACTCTACAACTGTTCCACAAAAAAAAAAAAAAAAAAAACCTAGTAGTACGTAGTACCGTGGTTCAGAACCCACGTTAAACTGTAGGTCCTCCTATAACTGGCTAGGTAAGCGAGATCGAAAGTCAAAGGGAACGGTATATCACCTCCAAACAGGACCATGCCTAGTAAAGCACTCCGGTGCTGAAACCAATCTTCGGACTGTTCACTGCTTTATCCTTTAAAGGGGTTCCACATTCGATTTTTGTGCTCGTGTAAGTGCAACCTTTTTCGAACGTGCTTGGTTTGTCATCTTGCGTCTCCTAGTTAAGAATTTTCAGTTAGTAACGACAGAGTGACTTTTTCTACTGTGAAAGGGAATTGTAAATATTAGAGTGACCATGAATCTGTGAATTTAAATAAGGAAAAATACCTATTGTGTTCACTAAATCAGGTAATGAAACTAGTGTTTTTCAGCCGCCGTATTTGAGTGGGCTGGTCCGATAGAATTACAAACATTTGAATATTATAGAAAATTGCCGTAATTTTGACATGCGCTTCAACCTTCACTTGTCGAACACTAGCAAAATAATAGTTTCGTGGAAGAACCTTGTGAAACGGAAAGCGTCATAGCTCAAATTCTGAGAAAGAGTGAAACAGATATATGATATCGGACGAAGAATCTCCGAAATTTAGTTTCATGATATTTTAGAAAGAAAAAAAATTATAGCTCTCTTCCTACGTAACTGTAATCTTGTGAACAGTTTATAAGTGCAATATATCTCGCATGGCCACGAAGAAATGTATAAAATGGGCGAGTAAGTAAATTAGTCAACAAACCGAAGATTGGATTGAACACCTCAGCGTTTTATTATGCATGGTCCTATTTGGAGTTGGTATGCTGTTACTTTTCTCTGACCTTCGAACTGACTTACCTAGCCAGTTGTACAGGGACCTACATACAGTTTAATGTGGAACCACGGTGATACTCGATTTTTTCATATTAGTAATATCGGTGGAGGTGAAAGAAGTGAAAAGTAACAAAAATGTTAGGACTTAGTGGGATCGAACACGGGGCTTTTGGTTCACAGTCTGATACTGTACCACTGTGCTACCGAGCCACACATTGAAATGAAAAATAAGAGTATGGTTTATGAAAAAAGAAACTAGTCACTTTGACTTGAAATGATACTGTTGTATTCCATCAACCGGTTTTCGAACATTTTCAGGTGCATTATCAAACTGTGCATGTGCTACAGTTTCCTTCTGATGTTCGGTGCTGGCTCTGTGGTGGGAAGATGGAAACATACTGTAATAAATCAACTTGCACATTGTTTAGGTCGTGTTTTGTATCTGGAAATTTCCGTAAAATGTGTTCGTTTATTTGCTGCTACTGTATGGGCGGCTTTTTATAATTGATTTCCATTTCACTAGTCTCTTTGTGATTAGATAACAGTACCACATCACTCGATTTTCCACTGTTGGTCTCTATAAGACACTGCCAACACCACTTCACCAGCGTCCAACATGTGTTTTTCTGCTGATGGTATTTACAAATGTCTTAATTCGAAGATATAGCACTCTTTGTACAGGTAATTTTGTTTTATTTGTATATAATACAATCGATCTGTTGGAGAATAATTTCGTTAATATTGAAGTGCAGAAGTGAATAATAAATTATGTCTATATTGTTTGCATAGGTTTTTAGCCTTAATATATATTTATATTATCAGTTAAAAGTGCAAGAATTTTATTCCGGCTACTAATGCTAATATTTATTCATAGACTAGTGTGCCCCAGAATATTAGTAAAGACTATGTATTCTGTTTATTGTGTTTAAATGGTTATTATATTATTGGTATGTGGTTATTCTATTATTGTAGACAAGAAGGAAAAAGACAGGCTTTTTTTTCAGACAGACTTCACTTTCATGTATAAAATATCCTTTTTTTGCAGTACATATAATTCTTTTATCAGTAACAATTACTTTTGACATTAAAATAGCTTTAAGCGAAAACGGCCCACGTTTATTTAAAATAAATTGCCGATGTCTAACAGATCGTTGCATGAAATAAAACGTTTCAGCTTGGTAGGCGATGTGAGATGTTTATTTTTATTAAAATTCACAACATATCGAATTCGTCCCTATGATGGGACATCATCAGTGCGTGCAGAATTGCAAGTCATGATGACCTATGTGCTCTGCTTAAAATATTTTTTGTCCAATCATAAAATACATGTAAAAGGTGACTTGTACCAGCAAGACCTTTTTAAATGTATTTTATGATTGGACAAAAAAAATGTTTTAAGCAGAGCACATAAGTCATCATGACTTGCAATTCTGCACGCACTGATGATGTCCCGTCATAGGGACGAAATCGATATGTTGTGAATTTTAATAAAATAAACATCTAACATCGCCTACGAAGCTAAAACCTTTTATTTCATTATAATTCTGTGGTTGGCTGGCACAATATGGAAACTAATTACAAGATCGCTGCATGTTTGTTACGCGGTAAATACGAGACATGTTAGTTGAGGGTTAAAAATGTCCAGACGTACGTTAACGGCGACCCTCATTCAGGACGCTCTCCGACGTCTGCTGACGACGCTCGTGTCAGGAAAGTCAACAGAATTGTGCGCGCCAATGGAAGACTGACGGAGAGATTGCAGAAGAGTGTAACATTTCAGCTGGACCGTGTGAGAAAGAAGCGGCCTGCAGCGTGGCGAGACTCTTCATGGCCCTTGCATAACGATAACGAACCCGCACATTCATCCAGTGACCACTGCAAAAAAATACGAAATCGTCGTGCTGCGTCATCCTCCTGGATGAAACCAGGCCTCTGCGGACTTCTTCTTATTACCAATGTTGAAACTGCGATGAAAGGATCTGAAAGGGTAAGATCTGCAACGGTAGTCGAGATAAAAGAAAATTTGCAGACGTCGCGTGATCTAGCAAGATGCGTACCGAGACAGATTCGGTAACGGTGTTGGGAACGGTGTCTCAATTCTTTGTGTATCCATCTTGCTTTGATGGGTGTTGGGACGACGGCGTTCTATTATTGTTAAAAATGAGAAACCTTCAGCCGTTACTTTTGGATTTATTCGATTAGTTTCGATAATACACTATTCCCTTCTTCGGGCCCTTTAAGAATTCATGATGTAGTGCACACTAGCTCTCCATTGCGTGTATGGTATCGACCTATCAATTTAAAGTGATAGGTTGACTCAGTACTCAGTCGAATAAATCCAAAAGTAAGGGCTGAAAGTTTTTCATTTTTAACTGTGTATCAGTTGTCGAGGAGGCTGTTTCGAAGCAGATCATGTGCAACAAGTGAGAGGTAGCCTTAGACACACTTTGTAAACAAAGGTCGTGAAGTTTTGAACAGAACTCGTTCGCCAATAGGAAAAGGTGGATGGGGCTGAATAATTTGGAAGACTTTGGCGAAGATATTGGAGGATAGAAGTTACTTTAATACAATATCAAAAACACTGTACTATCGGTTTTACAGTAGGAAACATGAGGACATCGAGGCTACAATACATAGTATCCAAACAAGATCACAGAAGTTTGGGACGTACGCGTACAAGTACAGTAGCAGCAGAATGAGATGGACATGTAAACAATGAGGAGGCAAATTCATAGGCCATTCTATAGTCAGGATGGGCATGATGAAGATGAAATAGGGGTACTGGCACTATTGCGTTACTCAGAGGAGAATGCAGCAATGGACGCCTTGCAAATAAAATATTCGAATGTTAAAAAACGTCCTGGCAAATTAAAATGATGTACCGGAACCGAGACTCGAACCTGGGACCTTTGTCTTTCGCGGGCAAGCTCTCCACCGACTGAGCTATTCCGACAGAACTCACGATCCGTCCTCACAACTTCACAGATCTCCTCCGAACCTTGCAGGACTAGGATACTCCCGGTTCCGGCACACAATTTTAATCTGCCAGGAAGTTTCATATCAGCGCATACTCCGCTGCAGAGTGAAAGTTTCATTCTGGAAACATCCCTTAGGCTGTGGCTAAGCCATGTCTCCACCATATCCTTTCTTTCAGCAGTGCTAATCCTGCAAGTTGCCGGCCGCTGTGGCCGAGGGGACTAAGGCGCTCCAGTCACGGTCTGCACGGCCACTACGGTCGGGGGTTCGAATCCCCCCCTCAGTCATGGATATTTGTGCCGTCCTTAGTCTTAGGTAGTTCATAAGTAGTTTGTAAGCTTAGGGACTGATGACCCCGTAGTTAAGTCCCATACGTTGTACAAACATTTGAACATTTTGGAACATTGAATAATGAATGTGTATTTGGAGTGAAGCAGTACATTCAAAATACCTTCGTGTTTAAGAGATTTTGTGGCGCTATAAATTGTAGCAACTATCAAAAATATAATCCGGAAATTTCTCAAAAAATGTTCAAATCTTTGTTAAGCTTAAGGGACTTAACTGCGGGGTCATCAGTCCCTAAACTTACAAACTACTTATGAACTACTTACGAACTAGGACGGCACAAATATCCATGCCCGAGGGGGGATTCGAACCCCCGACCGTAGTGGCCGTGCAGACCGTGACTGGAGCGCCTCAGTCTCCTCGGCCACTGCGGCCGGCGAAATTTCTCATTTCCAAAGGAATCTCAGAAGTCACAGAATAATGTTATGAATAACAAATGTTCGTTTACTGTTATACTTTTAGGCATAGAAGTAAATCTTTTTCATTTACGTCCAAACATGTCTGAATGCTTCCAGTAGCAGTTAAACAACTATTTCAGTAGAGCCTGCTTAGTTTCATAACTCAGTTCCACAAAAATGATAAGCCTGTATACTAACAAATTTTGGCGGTTACCTACTAGTTTGATTAAGTGAATAGTAGCTACAAATAAATAATATGTCCATATATAAACTGTTAATATTAGCACGTCACATTTATGTAGATATTCAGTCTGATACCTGCCAAGTAGCTAAAAAAAATGATAGGTACATGAAAGGCATAGAATCTAGACAAGGTGAAAAGATGTTTTATAAGACGATGTAGAATCTAGTCCCCTACAATGTAAAAATCATGTGTACTTTTGAAAATATTACAATGTACAAAATCCGCTAAAACAAAACTCGTGAAACATGTCTGTACGCACCAACCACGCGAACATAATCATAATCAGTTCCTTTTATATACTTCAGCACAGCAGGTTGCAATTCATTTCTGCTTTCAAAATTTTTTGGATGATGTGAATATGACTCGGGTATTGTGAATTGTATGAATTACACTGCACTGATAATTTGTTATTATAGGCTGCCATTAACAGAAGTAGTGATATAACTTTAATCATGTTTCATATTTGTATTAGAAAGTTCACAGCAACGTTCAGTGACTAGGAAATATGAAAGTAACAGCATGAAAAACGGTAACTTGTCAGTTTGTATAATGCCGTTCCACTGTTATTCCCTACTGGTCACTTGGAGCACTAGTATCGCTTCAGCTACAGTTTTTCCCCTAGAGAGTTTCGCGACTGTCTGTGATAGACTGTGAAGTGGCAAAGCGTTGTGCCACTGCCAAGCGCCACAATTTGCCTGCCATCGCGTGTTCTGGTCCAACGATGTGAGCGCAGTCGGTCTTAAATTTGTTCAAATGTTTGTTACGCTAAACTTACAAACTACTTATGAACTACGTTATACTACAGACGACACAGACGGCACCGCAGACCGCTCGGCCACTGCCGCCGGCCAGTCGGACTTGCCAGTCCGTCGTTCGCTCCTGCATCCAGCGATTACGCACTCCACATTCGGGGATTATTTAGTTTTATTTCTATTTAATTCAATTTAATTAGATTTTGTATTTTATTTATGTGCCCTTGTAAATATAAATACTCTGAATGCCAGAGCAGGTCTGAGGAAGAACCACACTAGAATCGAAACCGGCCATCAATAAATTTAATTGGTCCACTCTGCACAATTTTTATTTTATTAAATGTAGTTTCTTGAAGTATATCTGGAATTCCATCTTTTCTGCTCAGTTATTTACTCTGAAATAGCGTCTAGAAAATCAGAAAAACTGCGACATCATCTGAAAGGTCTTGAATTGTAAAATTCATGTAACTGTAGCCACTTTCTTAACTACACAGATGAAAAATAGAGGATACAGTACAATTCATAACCTGACTCTCTGTCTGATGGCAAATATTTTAAATATTTCACATAAGTTTCACTTTGAGACTATCGGAAATTAGTCAATGTTTTTGCGATTTTTTGCAGAGTTATTCAGCCAATTCAATCGAGAGCTTTTCTGAAAATCATTACTAATTTCTACATCTGTGTTTTGGGTAAGGTAGAACACTTCCAAGATTAAATATCTCACCGGGTTGAAGTGCTTTCGAAAGAGTGTTGCCAATTATTGAGGAGAGATGATTCCCTGACACATTTATTAGTACTAGTATTGCCTGTGGTCGAAATCGACCAATTGTGTTTACAATGATCACTGGGGGTAAAATTTTACATATCATGTCGGCGGCCTCGCGTGATTATGTTGGCAACATCAACAACACGATAGAAAATCTTTGCCCACTTGTTCGAACCACATAGAATGACTCGATTAGTGTATCGTACAGACCATGAAGTAAACAAATAATGCTGTTCCTGCTTTATGGTTGACAGGTTATTGTATGTACCCTCGTCCGCACAGCCATCGTAAAGCGAAGATTTCAATGAGAAAACATCAGCGTTGTCAAGCGATTGGCTAAAATGAAGACTTACAGGATTTTTCACTATTCAGCATCTGTTGCCAACATTATCATAGGAGGCCGCTGGGATATTTGGTAAAATATAACCGGCACTGGGTGGTATGAAACGATCTTTTACGTTTTAAGGAAAATGCCTGACACAATAACAACAAATAAAAACGGAAGTATATACTTCTCATGCCATTTTCGAATTATATAACTTTTATTAGCCTAATATTTGAAATGGAACTACAATTCCGGTGTTCGTATATTTATACAACGCCAAGAAATAATATTCTTTCTATACTGCGATATTCAGAATTCCAGAGTTGACAACATGCCGACTTCGTAGTTCCACTCGTGCACCGCTACATGCCTCTCCCGGCGCATCATCCTTTATATCGGCATTCATATTAAAACATCCAGCCGGCCGCGGTGGCCGAGGGGACTGAGGCGCTCCAGTCACGGTCTGCACGGCCACTGCGGTCGGGGGTTCGAATCCCCCCTCGGGCATGGATATTTGTGCCGTCCGTAGTATTAGCTAGTTCATAAGTAGTTTGTAAGTTTAGGGACTGATGACCCCGTATTTAAGTCCCATAAGCTTAACAAACATTTGAACATTTTTTTAAAACACCCATTTCCTTTAACTACTCTTAATCACTGCAAAAATGAAGCATTTGAACGGCACAAGAAAGTGAGTTGGGAGCACTTCATGTTTCGATATTCACTTATTTTAATACGTTATTTTAATACTGCAGATGCGCTGCATTACAGAGTCTTTGGTCGAGGCGAATAGCCAATCCGTGAGCTGATTGTTGGAGAATGTAGAACTTGATCCAAGCTGTAGATAGGAAAATTTCTACTTCCTTTTACCAAATGGCTAAATGCACACATAATATTTATATTCGTGAAATCGACGAATTATGTAACTTTCATTGGCCTTCTTGTACGAATAAATTAGTAATATGTACCACAATTTTCGTGTTAGCGTATTTAAATAATGATTTTATTTTTTATTTTACGTTCGATATGTCACATGCTTTACAGTACTATGCACATTCAAAAGGGGAAACTAAACTGACATACAAATGGATGGTGACAGCCTCGACGTGGCCGACTCCCCTAGTAGTGTTTCGATGTGATGAGAAGAAGATGAGCGAAACGTGAAGCGAATGTCACCCTCTCGACCCTGCAAGATGCCCTACACGAAGGCTAGCAGAATGCGGCCCAAAAAGGCATGTTCTAAAAATATGCCAAGCCAACATTGGAGGCTATAGCAGAGTCAAAGGTGATATCCTCCCAAAAAGAATTTAGTAACTGCAAGAGAAATACATCAAAAGAGGAAAAGACACTTCCCATAAAAGGTACCACTAAATCTGTTATCATTATAGTGAGAGATTATTCATAGCTTGAAAGCTATCGTAACACAATGTAACAAGGAATTAATATCGTAGGATTAAAAACTTATACGAAACTGACACGTTCTACATGATTACGAATGCGGTATTCATGTCTGTGGAACAAGTATTAACTAATCTAATCAGTGATGATATTCGATGCTAATTTTGCTATCATAAATGAAAGAGAGGAAGACGTGTGGCATCTCTTCAGTTGAATTATAAGCCTAATGAGCACACGCCGTGGATGTAACGTAAGTCAAAGAAATACCTATGGGTGGACAGTAATCCGATGAAAGACAAAAGTTATGAGGCGCAGCAGAAATAAATTACCGGTGAAGTTAATGCGAAAATTACCAACCACGATGCAGACCAGGTACCTTGGAAGCGAACTAACAGAGATGAAACGAGGAGCACGTAAAAAGCAGACTAGCCAAGAGCGGTCTATTAGTATCAAATGTGACCTTTAATTTGAGAAAGGAATTACTGAGAATGTACATTCGCTGCACAACATTGTATGGAAGCGAATCATGGGCTATAGAAACATCGAAAGGAAAGATAAACGAAGATCTTGAGCTATAGAACTATGTTGTAAATAACGTAGACTTATCACATATGGAATTGAGAGGACCGACCAATCCTCGATGAGTGGAGCCTACAGAAATCATCTCCAAGAAGTCTTTGCTTGACTTTCTGCAAACTGCGAGCGCTAATCTAAAGGTTTATAATGAAAATCTGCGAGAGCGGACAAGACAAAATGACTATAACAGCTACAGTGATGGGCCTGCGGCATGGGTGCAGCAAGGTTTATCATAGACATTTAGATTGTTTATTTTATTACACAGACTACAATTAGAAAGTGAAAAATATTTTAATATAATAAGTGTTTCGAAGATGTAAACACATACTTGTCCAAACCGGTCTCAATAAAGTGCATTTCTTTCAGTTTTTAAACGATCTTGGTCTAACTATGGATCAAAAGTATCTGGAGACCTGGCTGAAAAAGACTTACAAATTCGTGGCAGCCTCCATCGGTAGTGCTGGAATCCAATATTGTGTTGGCCCACCCTTAGCCTTCATGAGAGCATACGTTCAGTCAACTTCTGGAAGGTTTCTTGGGGGAACTGCACGGAGTGATTCACTGAGGAGACATATCGATGGTTGGCGTTTCAAAACACCCCAAAGATGTTCTATAGGATTGAAGTCAGGACTCTGTGCAGGCCATTATGCCAACGGCAGTGTTTTATGAACATGTGTTCGATCGTGTTGAAAGATGCAATCGACATCCCCGAATTGCTCTTCAACAGTGGGAAGCAAGAAGGTGCTAGGATAGTGCCACGTAAAAGAACAAGGGATGCAAGTCTCCTCTATGAAAAACATGACACGACAACACCACCGCCTTTGATTTGGCACTACACACGCTGGCAGATGACGTTTACCGGTCATTCGGCGTACCAACACCCTTCCGTCGGATCGCCACTCCACACAACGTTTTTCCACTGTTCAAGCGTCCAATGTTTACGCTCCTGACACCCAGTGGGCGTAGTTTGCCATTGACTCGCGTGATGTGTGGCTTATGGGCACCGCTCGACCATGAAATACAAGTTTAGTCTCCTCCCACCCAACTTGGAGAGGATCCTGATGCAGGTTGGAATTCCTGAGTAGTGGTCTGGATAGATGTGTTGTTTTTCGTTTCAAAGTCTGGCTCGGTACCATAGTAGTAGTGTGTCAGACTATGATCTGAAGAGCCCGGGTCCGTGCCCCACTAAGTCCTAGCATTTTTTATCTGTCACTTTTCACTTCTTTCACCTCTTTCAATGTTGCTGATATGATAAAATCGAGTAGCATCGTGGTTCGGCACCCACGTTAAACTGTAGGTTCCCGTTCAACTGGCTGGTCGGAGGAAGGAAACGGCATACCACCTCCAAACAGACCCATGCCTGTTAATGCACTGTGGTGTTCAATCCAATCTTCGGATTGTTGACTCATTTAATTACTCACCCATGCATTGCTCGGAGGCCGGTGTGCCCGCTTCAACTTCGCGATCGTTGAGTTCCACGCCGCGTTAAGCTGCAGGACGCCGTCTTTATTGAGAGTGTTATCAGTGATTTTAATTACGCAATCACAGAAACGGTTGGTGCGAGCCTATATTGTTCTATAGTTCGCACAGTTTGTCCGATGTAAAAGTGACCACAATGACACGGTATCCTACAGAGTGCAGATATTTTGAGAGCTGCTGCGTCTTTAACTGACCTCAGTAATTGACGAATTTCGCCGAAGGTCTGAAAACCCATATGATTTTGTGTCTTTTCAGCAGGCGGCTTATCTTGCCTAACACAGAGCCACAGAATAGCAAGAAAGCAAGCTTCTTTTCCTGTTCCTCGCCTGAGTTCTTACTGTGATTTTTATCTGAAATTTATTTCCTGGCGTCTGTATCCAATGGTCCTGAACACTTTGTGTAAGTGTTTCAATTCGTGGGGTAGGTTGTTGGCATCTAATATTATTCTCGCACGATGCACAAATGTTTGTAATACAGAGCGCATCTGTGTCGGGTGATGATAGCTGTTGGCGTCCAAGTAAAGATCTGTGTGAGTATTTTTTCTGTAGACACTGTGACCAAAGCATCCATTTCGTTTCCGACGGACAAGGACATAGAAGGAAGGTCAGTGCGTTGTCTTTGTTTACCTCCATGGTGAATTGGATGTTCTTGTTAATGCAGTTCAGATGTCCCAAGAACTCTCCAGCCTTCTCTCCTGAGAAACCAAATGACGAACGTGTCGACGACGTACCGGAAGAAACACTTAGGTTTTAATGGTGCCGTTTCTAGGGCCACATCCTTGAAATGGAGAATGAATTAATGAATTAATATGGAACTGTGTATTATTATTCTGACATATATGAAGTAAAAGACATAAAAATAGGTTTGAATATATAGAAATAAAATACCTGAAAAAAGTTACGTAACTGCTAACCACGGTCTCACAGACCGTTCCACACATAAATGAGGAATCTAAGAATGATAGAAACACAATACCTTCACTGAACGACCTGACACTCGAACAGAAAGGAGGTAGAAGGTAGGCGGTGTGGCCATTAAAATTGCTACACCAAGAAGAAATTCAGATGATAAACGGGTATTCATCTACATCTACATGGGATACTCTGCAAATCACATTTAACTGCCTGGCAGAGGGTTCATCGAACCACCATTATACTATTTATCTCCCATTCTCGAATAGCGCGCGGGAAGAAAGAACACCTGAATCTCTCTGTTCGAGCTCAGATTTCTCGTATTTTATTCTGATGATTATTTCTACCTATGTAAGAGGTAGTCAACAATATATTTTCGCATTCGGAGGAGAATGTTGGCGATTGAAGTTTCGTAAGTAGCCCACGCCGCAGCGATAAGCGCCGTTGTTGTAGTGATTCCCATCCCAGATCCTGTATCATTTCCGTAACGCTGTCTCCCCTGTATCGTGACAATACGAAACGAGCTGCCCTTCTTTGGACAATGTCGATGTCCTCCGTAAAACCCACCTGCTGCAATACTCCAAAACTGGACGGACAAGCGTAGTGTATGCAGTTTCTTTTGTAGTTCTGTTGCATGTTTTATTCTGCCAATAAAACGCAGTCTCTGGTTCGCCTTTCCCACGATATTATCTACGTGTTCTTTCCAATTTAAGTCTGAAGTAACAGTAATTCCCAGATATTTTGTAGAGTTTACGGTCTTCACTTTTGATTGATTTATCTTGTAAACAAAATTTAACGGATTTCTTTTCGTACTCACGTGGACGACTTCACACTTCTCATTGTTTAGAGTCAAATGCCAATTTTTACACCATACTGATATCTTATTCAGATCGTTCTGCAGTTGGTTTTGATCTTCAGATGATTTTACTAGACGGTAAATGACGGCGTCATCAAAAAACAACTTAAGAGAGCTACTTAGATTTTCCTCTAAATCGTTTATGTAAATAAGGAATAGCAGAGGACGAATAACACTACCCTGTGGAACGTCCGATATCACCTCTGTTTTATTCGGTGCCTTACCATCGATTACTACGAACTGCGTCCTCTCTGACAAGAAATCCCCTATCCAGTAGCAAATTTGGGGCGATATACCATAACCATGCAGTTTGATTAAAAGCCGTTTGTGAGGTACGGTTTCAAAAGCTTTCTGGAAATCAAGAAATACGGAATCGATTTGCGAACCCTTGTCGATAGCACCCACTTCGTGTGAATAAAGAGCTAGTTGTATTTGGCATGAACGATATTTTCTAAATCCGTGTTGACCTTGGGTCAATAGATCGTTCTGTTCGAGATAATTCATAATATTTGAATACAGGATATGTTCCAAAACCCTGCTACAAATTTACGTCAATGAAATAGGCCTGTCGGCCGCGGTAGCCGAGGCTACTGAGGCGCTCCAGTCACGGTCTGCACGGCCACTACGGTCGGGGATTCGAATCCCCCCTCGGGCATGGATATTTGTGCCGTCCTTAGTATAAGGTAGTTGATAAGTAGTTTGTAAGTTTAGGGACTGCTGACCCCGTAGTTAAGTCCCATAAGCTTAACAAACATTTGAACATTTGAATTTTTTTGAAATAGGCCTGTAGTTTAGTGGGTTACTCCTACTGCCTTTCTTGAATATAGGTGTGACCTGTGCAACTTTCCAATCTTTTGGTACAGATCCTTCTTTGAGGGAGCGGTTGTATATGGCTGTTGAGGGGCTATTGCTTCAGCATAATCAGATAGAAATCTAATTGGTATACAATCCGGACCAGAAGACTTGTTCTTGTTAAGTGATTTTAGTTGCTGCACTACTCCGATGATATCTGATTCTACGTTACTCATTACGTCATCTGTTCGTAATTCGAAATCTGGAATATTGGTTTCGTCTTCTTTGGTGGATGAGTTTCTAAACGCTATGTTGAGTAACTCTGTTTTAGTATCGCTGTATTCATTGGACAAGTATACTAGAACTGACATGTGATTACATTTTCACGCAATTTGGGCACATAGATGCTGAAAATCAGTACTCAGAACAACCACTTCTGGCCGTAATAACGGCCTTGATACGCCTGGGCATTGAGTCAAACAGAGCTTGGATGGCGTGTACAGGTACAGATGCCCATGCAGCCACCGGTCGTAATACATATGAAATATAACGGCCACAGTTGAAAGTGCCGTCGATGCGAACAAGAGGTGACCGAGACGTGTAACCAATGGCACCCCATACCATCACGCCGGGTGATAAGCCAGTATGGCGATGACGAATACACGCTTCCAATGTGTGTTCACCGTGATGTCGCCAAACCCGGATGCGACCATCATGATGTTGTAAACAGAACCTGGATTCATCCGAAAAAATAACGTTTTGACATTCCTGCACTTAGGTCCGTCGTAGCGTCCACCATTGCAGCGTCAAGGGTAAGCGCAGACATGGTCTTCGAGCTGATTGTCCATGCTGCTGCAAACGTCGTCGAACTGTTGTGCAGATGGTTGTTTTCTTGCAAACGTCCTCAGGGGTCGAGACGATGCGTTACAGCCATGCCGATAATATGCCTGTCATCTCGACTGCTAGTGATACGAGGCCCTTGGATCCAGCACGGCGTTCCGTATTGCCCTCCTGAACCCACTGATTCCATATTCTGCTAACAGTCATTGGATCGCGAGAAACAATGTCGCGATACGATAAACCGCAATCGCGATAGGCTACAATCCGACCTTTATCAAATTCGGTAACATGATGGTCGCATTTCTCCCCCTTACCTTTCGAAACTGTCAGATATATCGTGATTATTGTAATGATTAATACATTTATTTGTGTTTTATACTCACTCTGTGAAACTGTATTTAATTGTTTTCATGCAGTTCATGTGAAAATACTTCGCTCACATGTGTAAACGTCCACATTATAAAAAACGATTAAATTCTTACAGGCGCTTATGTATATAATGGTCAAACTCAGGTGTCTATGAAAGTCTGTCTATACACAGTCCTTTCACTGGGATAAAGCTTCAAATAGTGCTCACTGCAAACAAATCTTTCACCTGTTAACTGCAGCATGTTTCAGGAGAAATATCAAATATTAAAGGAAATGGTAATAATGACATATTGCAATAAAATGCTATATAATGTGTATTCAAATTTTAGTGGAATCACTGCTTACAGTTTATTATTTATCAGTTTAGCTGTTTCAGCATTATGCCGTTATTAAGCGCCTACATGTAAAGGAAATGCAAATTTGAATATTTTGACTTTCGTCGACTCTTGGTAAATCATCATACTGACTTTTATTTAAAAAACCGGTTTTTGACTTACTTTAAAGTGTGAAGGTGACATTGTAAGCCGAAAATTGATTAACTAAGTGGAAATGAACTTGTAGAACATACCAAAAATTGTATTTTCAAGTCAGTATGATGTTGTTCTACCAAGAACCAACGGAAAAATCTATGAAACTATCTTCATTTACATTTAATCTAAGTTTATTTGGATATCATGTTAACAGCTTTACCTCTGTACACAATAAAAATTGTACATATGCTGTATGGAAATTTTATTGCAATTCGACTATAGTACCACCTCCTATATATATATATATATATATATATATATATATATATATATATATATATATATATATAGGGTGTTACAAAATATACGGCCAAACTTTCAGGAAACATTGCTCACACACAAAGAAAGAAAATATGTTATGTGGACATGTTTCCGGAAACGCTTAATTTCCATGTTAGAGCTCATTTTAGTATTTCTCTTTAAATGTAAATTGAAATAATTCAAGAATACAATTGTCAAAATACCCAATTGTTTCGTTAGTATGCAGTGTAATTCCTCCATTCACCGCCAGTTGGACCAATTGAAGGAAGGTAATATTGACTTCCGTGCTTGTGTTGACATGCGACGGATGAGGCTTCGTTACAACGTGATCAAATTGTAAATTGTCACAAAGAACATGTGTGGGCTGACGAGAATCCGCACGCAATTGTGCAATCACGTCATCACAGTGATTCTTCAGTTTCTCCCGGCGTACTTGATGATCAAAACATTCACGGGTGTACTGCCGGTCTATAGTGTCCAACGGGCACAATATTTCGGCGATCAAACATGTCGCCATCATCAGGTGAACTGACGGACTGAGCTCCTGGAAACGCGCCGGTACGGAGATCCGCACGCTACGGCTGCTCGAAGGGAACTGGGTTCTAGCCCGGTAGCGGAGCGGGGAGCGACCCCTCCGCGGTCCGCGCCCCGCGCCGCGCAGTGGAACCGATTGCGCCGGCGTCTGAGAAGACGTCGGTGTGAGGGCTCTGTCCGCCGTGGTCGTCACTTCGTTACGTTTGCTAGATTTACTCTTAATTAACCCAATCGCTGGTTCCCAAGCTTTGCTAAGATTATAGCCAGAGTCACGGTTTATGAGGTCGTCACTTGTGCGAATTTCAATGGCCTCTCTAACGACGCAGTCCCAGTATCTCGACGTCTGTGCCAGAATCCTAGTGTGTTCATACTCCATGGCGTGATTCTCAGACAAACAATGTTCAGCGACCGCCGACTTGCTCGGATACATCAATCGTGTGTGCCTCTGGTGTTCAACGCATCGATCCTCGACGGTACGCATCGTCTGTCCAATATATGACTTTCCACACTGACACGGAATCTGGTACACGCCCGCCTTCCTCAAACCGAGATCATCTTTAGCGCTCCCCACCAGTGCACGAATTTTATTCGGCGGACAAAAAACAGTTCCAACCTGGTGTTTTCTCAAAATGCGGGCGATCTTCCCTGAGAGTGCACCGGTATATGGAACGAACGCAGTGCCTACATCCTCCCTTGCGTTTTCATCCATTTCCACATGTTGTGTTGTAGTGGTTGGGCGAAGAGCCCGCTGAATCTGCCACTCTGAGTACCCATTTTTTCGAAATACAGTTCTCAGGTGTTCCAATTCCTGGGGTAGACTCTCTGCGTCGGAGATAGTGCGCGCCCTATGTACTAGAGTTTTAAGTACCCCATTCCTCTGTGAAGGGTGGTGACAGCTGTCTGCGTGTAAATACAGATCAGTGTGCGTTGTCTTCCGATATACACTATGACCCAGGGTGCCATCAGCTCTTCTCTTGACCAAGACGTCAAGGAACGGCAATTTACCCTCCGTTTCAGTCTCCATAGTGAATTTGATGTTGGGGTGTATGGAGTTCAGATGTGTAAGGAAGTCAAGGAGTTTATCCATACCATGTGGCCAGATGACGAAAGTGTCGTCCACATAACGGAAAAAGCAAGAGGGTTTCCAATCATATGATGCCAGGGCTTCCTCCTCAAAATTCTCCATGTACAAATTTGCAACCACAGGGGAGAGTGGGCTACCCATGGCGACTCCCTCCGTTTGTTCGTAGTATTCGCCATTGAAAAGAAAATACGTGGAGGTCAAGACATGCCTAAAAAGTTCGGTGGTCTTCTCGTCAAATTTCTGACCAATCAATTCTAGTGACTCTCGAAGGGGCACCCTCGTAAACAACGAAACGACGTCAAAACTCACCATGATATCTGACTCATCCAGCCTGAAGTTGTTAAGGCGTTTCACAAAATCCACGGAATTACGAATGTGATGAGGGCATTTACCCACATAAGGACTTAATATTCCCGTCAAGTATTTGGCCAACAAATATGTAGGTGCTCTGATGTTACTGACAATGGGACGTAACGGCACCCCATCTTTGTGAACCTTAGGGAGTCCATAAAGTCTTGGCGGTACCGGACCTTGAGGTAGCAGTTTCTTGGCGACACCCTCCGGTAAATCCGCATCCTTGAGAAGCGCCCTCGTCTTGTTTTCCACCTTCTTTGTGGGGTCAACGCTGATCTTCCGGTAGGAATCGTCATTTAGCAGGCTCTGCATCTTTTCAGTGTAGTCCTTATGGGAGACAACAACCGTAGCATTGCCTTTGTCAGCCGGTAAGACAACAATATCAGGGCGCTCCCTCAGGTCACGAATGGCCGCCCTCTCTTTACTAGTGATGTTCGAATTCATGGGCTTGGATTTCGTCAATGCACGACAAGTTTCACGACGTATTTCCTCAGCTGAATCAGGCGGAAGTCGAGCTGCAACCTGTTCAACAGCACTAATAATTTCTGCGACCGGTGTGAACTTGGGGGTAGGAGCAAAGTTGAGTCCTTTCTCTAAAACTGAGACCGCATCATCACTCAACTCCATACCACTCAGATTGATGACGGTCTTGCACGGAACCTGCAGAGAAGGCTTGTCAAGGAGGCGTGAGAACTTAGCTGTTTGACGTCCCGTTGCCTTCTTATGGGCGGAATCTGCTGCAACCGAAGTAACACCATCAATCCAATCCCAGGAAAAAGACGTGAAGTGACTAGCCAGTTGCAAGTGCAGATGGAATAGTTCCAGAGAGACGAACTCAAGACTACGGCGGGTGAAATGCACTCTCTCACGAAGCAATGCGAGGCCGGCCCGTTTTTTAATTCTCTTGGCTGCTGCGGAATCGATGTGATGCGTAACCTTAGCAAAATTTGGAACAACATTCTCAGAACGACATCTCTTTAGAAAAGCAAGAGTACTTAGCAAACGACATCTACGGTGGCGCAACTTTTCAAATTTCTTCATGCTGCGATACATCTCCTCCCCGTAAAGGTGTATGATGTGATTCTTCAGTTTCTCCCGGCGTACTTGATGATCAAAACATTCACGGGTGTACTGCCGGTCTATAGTGTCCAACGGGCACAATATTTCGGCGATCAAACATGTCGCCATCATCAGGTGAACTGACGGACTGAGCTCCTGGAAACGCGCCGGTACGGAGATCCGCACGCTACGGCTGCTCGAAGGGAACTGGGTTCTAGCCCGGTAGCGGGCCCTTTAAATACCCTCGGCCCGCGGAGCGACCCCTCCGCGGTCCGCGCCCCGCGCCGCGCAGTGGAACCGATGGCGTGTACCAGATTCCGTGTCAGTGTGGAAAGTCATATATTGGACAGACGATGCGTACCGTCGAGGATCGATGCGTTGAACACCAGAGGCACACACGATTGATGTATCCGAGCAAGTCGGCGGTCGCTGAACATTGTTTGTCTGAGAATCACGCCATGGAGTATGAACACACTAGGATTCTGGCACAGACGTCGAGATACTGGGACTGCGTCGTTAGAGAGGCCATTGAAATTCGCACAAGTGACGACCTCATAAACCGTGACTCTGGCTATAATCTTAGCAAAGCTTGGGAACCAGCGATTGGGTTAATTAAGAGTAAATCTAGCAAACGTAACGAAGTGACGACCACGGCGGACAGAGCCCTCACACCGACGTCTTCTCAGACGCCGGCGCAATCGGTTCCACTGCGCGGCGCGGGGCGCGGACCGCGGAGGGGTCGCTCCGCGGGCCGAGGGTATTTAAAGGGCCCGCTACCGGGCTAGAACCCAGTTCCCTTCGAGCAGCCGTAGCGTGCGGATCTCCGTACCGGCGCGTTTCCAGGAGCTCAGTCCGTCAGTTCACCTGATGATGGCGACATGTTTGATCGCCGAAATATTGTGCCCGTTGGACACTATAGACCGGCAGTACACCCGTGAATGTTTTGAACGTCATCACAGGTTTTGTATGAACGTTTGGACAAGAATTGTTGGTGATGTCTTGATTGGGCCTCATGTTCTTCCACCTACGCTCACTGGAGCACGTTATCATGATTTCATACGGGATACTCTACCTGTACTGCTAGAAGATGTGCCTTTACAAGTACGACACAACATGTGGTTCATGCACGATGGAGCTCCTGCACATTTCAGTCGACGTGATCGTACGCATCTCAACAACAGATTCAGTGACCGATGGATTGGTAGAGGCGGACCAATTCCATAACCTCTATGCTCTCCTGACCTCAACCCTTTTGACTTTCATTTATGGAGGCATTTGAAAGCTCTTGTCTACGCAACCCCGATACCAAATGTAGAGACTCTTCTTGCTGGTATTGTGGACGGCTGTGATACAATACGCCATTCTCCAGGGCTGCATCAGCGCATCAGGGATTCCATGCGACGGAGGGTGGATGCATGTATCCTCGCTAACGGAGGACATTTTGAACATTTCCTGTAACAAAGTGAAGTCACGCTGGTACGTTTTGTTGCTGTGTGTTTCCATTCCATGATTAATGTGATTTGAAGAGAAGTAATAAAATGAGCTCTAACATGGAAATTAAGCGTTTACGGTCACATGTCCAAATAACATATTTTCTTTCTTTGTGTGTGAGGAATGTTTCCTGGAAGTTTGGCCGTACCTTTCAAAATATGTTCAAATGTTTGTACAGCTTATGGGACTTAACTACGGGGTCATCAGTCCCTAAACGTACAAACTACTTATGAACTAGCTAATACTAAGGACGGCACAAATATCCATGCCCGAGGGGGGATTCGAACCCCCGACTGTAGTGGCCGTGCAGACCGTGACTGGAGCTCCTCAGTCCTCTCGGCCACCGCGGCCGGCGCCGTACCTTTACTAACACCATGTATATAACTACGTTCCATTTAGCAGGAGACAAGTACACATTTCTCAAACAAATTCGCTACTTAGCTCCGTTCGTCAGCTCAGTTCCCCTCTCGGTCGTCTGCGCATGCACGAAGCACTTCCATACGCGTGAGAATAGGACCCATCCTATTCCGTCTACTGGCGATCGCATGCTTGCATCTTGTGCAAGTGGACGCGTCTACACGGTACGCGGCAGGCGTAACCGATGCATCATGGGTAATCTTGTAAGCTCTCATTTCCCGTGTAGAACGGCCTTTAAGCACAGAGCACATATATACATGCACTTAAACGGTCCCTCGATACCGCCAAAGTTGTCTTTGACTAAACTTGAGCGACTATCCATCGTTCGTGTTTCGAACTAAAGCGATATTATACAACCGTAAACTTACAAATATCCGTTAAGCTGTGATATTGGTTTGAAAATTGGGATTAAAGACGACCGAAAAAAAAAAAATGTTCAAATGTTTGTAGAACTTATGGGACTTAACTACGGGGTCATCAGTCCCTAAGCTTACAAACTACTTATGAACTAGCTAAGACTAAGGACAGCACAAATATCCATGCCCGAGGGGGGATTCGAACCCCTGACCGTAGTGGCCGTGTAGACCGTGACTGGAGCGCCTCAATCCCCTCGGCCACCGCGGCCGGCACTGTATAAGCATAGTAGTCATTGTGTTTAATCATGTTACGTAGAATGTAGTAACAAATAAAGTACGTATTTATGAATATAAAACATAAATTACACCCTGCGAATCTGGGCGGATAGCTAGTCGTTAATAAAAATGTAGCACAACATGTACATCCATAAACATATCACAACAATGGCTGAGGCCTGTTCCCCGTCTTCCTGTTTGTGTTGGGACATCGAGATATCAAAAGTTATATACGCTTTCCAATGATCCTATGGTCACAATGGTATAGGCATAACTCTGTTATGCAGGGCCCATTATTTGCTTTTGTTACTGTAATCAGTTTCAATCGGTCACCTTAATCAAGAACAAGCAATGTAGATGGGGAAGCTTTCCACTTCTTCTAATATGTAGAGTGAGGGAATTATGACATTAAGCTCAATAAGTGCACAGAGCTGAAGAGCAGGAACACAAACGCCGGCATCCATTGGTAAGTGCCACGTCACCTAAGTGGCTCTAGCCGCTGCTAATTAGCCGACCTACGGTAATTAGCTGACAGTTAGCCCTGACCCCTGTCTCAGCTGCATGACCTCATCGTCGATGGGCCGCTTCATCTCACATTGGAGGGACGTCGTCATGGCGACACGAGCCTCAGTGAAACACACTCCCGATAACAAATTCATATGACATGCAGAGAGCTAGGTACTTCACGTCTGGGAATTATCCGTTCTTGTATATAGGGACATTAGATTACATGAATCATGCGCAGGCCCGCTCACATCTTACGGCTTATCTTACAAGATAGATTAAGGAAAGGCAAACCTACATTTATAGTTTTTGTAGATTTGGAGAAGGCTTTTGACAATGTTGATTGGAATAAACTCTTTCAAGTTCTGAAGCAAGCAGGAGTAAAATATAGGGAAAGTAAGGTTATATACAAGTATAAAAACAGACAGCGGTTATCAGAGTTGAAATGCATGAAAGGGATGCAGTGGTTGGGAAGGGAGTAAGACAAGGTTGTACCCTTTCTCCACTGTTATTCAAATTGTACATTGAGCAAGCTATACACGAAAGCAAAGAGAAAGTTGGAGAAGAAATTAAAGTTCAGGGTGAAGAATTAAAACCATTGCGTTTTGACGACGATATAGTAATTCTGTCAGAGACAGCAAAGGACCTGGAAGAGCAGTTGAACGGAATGGACAATGTGCTGAAAGGTGCATATATGATGAACATTAACAAGAGCAAAACTAGGGTAATAGAATCCAGTATAAGAAAATCGGGCGATGCTGAAGGAATTAGATTAGGTAACGAAACAATAAAGGAGGTAGATGAGTATTGTTACTTGGGCAGTAAAATAACATGTGATGGTCACAGTACAGAGGATATAAAATGGAGAATGGCAATGGGTAGAAAAGCGTTCTTGAAAAAGAGAAATTTGTTAACATCGAATGTTGATTTAAGCCTAAGGAAGCCGTTTCTGAGGGCATTTGTGTGGAGTGTTGCCTTGTATGGGACTGAAACATGGACAATAAACAGTGTGGACAGGAAGAGGATATAGGCTTTTGAAATGTGGTGCTACAGAAGAATTCTGAAGAGTAGATGGGTGGATCGCGTAAATACTCGTAATGAGGAGGTACTGAACAGAATTGGGGAGAGGAGGATTTTCTGGCATACCTTGTAGGACACATTCTTAGGCATCAAGGAATCGTAAATTTAGCATTGGAGGGAAGCGTTTGGGGTAAAAACCGCAGAGGAAGACAAAGAGATGGATACAGTAAGCAGATTCAGGCAGATGTAGGTTGCCGTTCTTCTGTGGAGCTGAAGAGGCTTGCTCAGGATAGGATATTGTGGAGAACTGCATCAAACCAGTCTCAGGACTGAAGACCACATATATATATATATATATATATATATATATATATATATATATATATATATATATATATATATTGGGGGGGGGGAGGGGGCAAATCGGTAGCTAATTTTCATAGAGACTTCTAATGTTTTGGGAAACGTTTTCAAATTTTTGCTCCATACAAATGACAATTATGAACATAACAAACGAATTTCAAAATTATGATATTTCATACATGCGGGAATTGCTTTTTTTTATTTTTATAAATATAGTTAACTAGCTAAAAACCCGGCGTTGCCAGAGTATTTCTTTATTTATTTCTATTTTGAATTAGTACTTCTCCTATCCCTTCTCTCTCTGTCTAGCTCCTTTTTTTCTAAAAACATATTTCTTATATATTCTCCGATAAATATAAGATGTTTTTACAGACATACAGCACATATAAATGAATATATACCTGAAAAATTATACAATTGTAAACACATAACTCAATAAATATGAGATCGTGCGAATTTTATATACCATTTATATTTTGATTGCTGTCTATTGTTTGGATTCTGCACGTATAATTTTGCACATTTTGCAAGACAGTCTTATTTCTTATATATTCTCCGATAAATATAACAAGACTGTCTTGCATAATGTGCAAAATTATACGTGCAGTATGCAAACAAAAGACAGCAATCAAAATATATATGGAATATAAAATTCGCACGATCTCATATTTATTGAGTTATGTGTTTACAATTGTATAATTTTTCAGGTATATATTCATTTATATAAGTGCTGTATGTCTGTAAAATACAATTAGTAGTAAAAAAGTAATGGATTAAAACTTGATGTGTGCTGGGTTCTTTTTTTCATACACGTTACTGTTTATATGCTCATATCTCATGAACTGTGTGTCGTACCGTGATACAGTTTCGAAGGTACATTCAGCTATATGTGTGTATACTGTCTGCAAAATTTCTTGCGGCTACAATTTGTAGTGTAGAAATTATAAATTGTTAGGTCATTATCGAATGCCGTAGTTTCAGTACATGAACAGCGGAAAAGTAGTAAGCGAGAATCTTTTTTCCTTTCATAATTTTGTTATGGTTGTCAGAGAAAAAAAGTTCAAGGATTGAAATTATGTTTAAAGTTGGTTGCGACTCGCTAAGTTCTCATATGGTGTCTCGTCGCATTATGTGGCAGTTTCTTTCAACTATATTGTTTATGATCTTGCAGCTCCTCAACCATGTATCGTATGTGGTTCTTACCCCGACTGCATTGTTACCTCACGGTAAAAAAATGTGTGCAGCAAATTTTGTTGAAATCGATCCAATAGTTTAGGAGGAAATGTGCAACACTGTCCTTTGATGCAGCAGTTTTTCTCGCATCTCATTCTTTATGACGTCCTATCCCGTAAACCATATGTTGTACGTGATCCTAACACTTACGGCAACCGTCATCATGGATTGAAGCTTACGTGTGCAAAATTTCATAAACATTGGAAGAAAACAATAGAGATGTATACAATACGTACACACCTACAAACACACAAACATACGGACACACTTAATTGTATATAAAGATGGTTCCAACATACTGCCGCAGGTACATAGATATGACACACGTACACAACTTAACTTTCAGCAGCAGGCCTAACTCATGAACACACAGCTACTAGCTGCTACTTGCTAAGCAACGCGCGGTTGCCCGCCGTCGGAGGTTCGACTCCTTCCTTGTGCATGAGTGTATGTGTGTTTTCTTTGTGATAAGTTTAAGTAGTTTATAAGTCTAGACACTGATAACTGCAGCAGTTAAGTACGTTAGGTATATACATTTCAACCTTTGAATTTCACTACTAGCTCCGGCTGCCGCGATCCGACTTGAGACTCTTGACTGGTGAAGGCTGTGGTCAAAGCTACGATGTATAATTGTCTTTTCTGTGTGTTCGCCTGTGGCTCAGCAATCGTCTTTACTGTGAGATGCAACATACCTGCATTATATTTATTCAAACAAAAACCATTTCCCAGACGTATGAAAGATCATTACTTGAGAACGGTTTGACAGAATTGGCCCAGTTTACTTTGTTATATTAGTATTTGTCAGGACAAGATTAGTACAGAAGAAACTTTTTGACGAAGTTTCGCAGAAAATTGGTCCAAGTCATCCTGCAGCCTACTACAGTCTTTCAATTACGACACTTTCCTGTAGCTGACCGCGGTGGCCGAGGAGACTGAGGCGCTCCAGTCACGGTCTGCACGGCCACTACGGTCGGGGGTTCGAATCCCCCCCTCGGGCATGGATATTTGTGCCGTCCTTAGTTGTAAGTAGTTCATAAGTAGTTTGTAAGTTTAGGGACTGATGACCCTGTAGTTAAGTCCCATAGACTCTACAAACATTTGAACATTTGAACTTTCCTGTACTTCACAGTACCATCAGCAAGTAGCAGCAGATTTCAACGCCCTCTGTCCGTCAGATCATTTGTATAGATAGAAATCTTGATGAAAACTTACTCTCTGATAAACACTCGCCATCGAGGACAACGTTAGACAAATATATTATACTAGAACTGAGATGTGATTACATTTTCGCCGGCCGTAGTGGCCGAGCGATCTGCGGCGCGCCAGTCACAGTCACAGTCTGTAAGGAAGTTCATAAGAAGTTTGTAAGTTTAGGAACTGATGACCCCACAGTTAAGACCCTTAAGCTTAACAAATATTTGAACATTTGATTACATTTTCACACAATTTGGGTGCATAGATCCAGAGAAATAACGCACACTGTTAAAAAGAGCCGTCGATGGGAACAAGAGGTGACCGTGACGTATAACCTATGTCATCCCATACCATCACGCCGGGTGATACGCCAGTATAGCGAAGACGAATAGACGCTTCCAATGTGCATTCACCGCGATGTCACCGAACACGGATGCGACCATCATGATGCTGTAAACAGAACCTGGATTCATCCGAAAAAATGACGTTTTGCCATTCATGCACACAGGTCCGTCGGTGCATTGCGTACACCATGGCAGGCGCTCCTGTCTGTGATGCTCGTCAAGGGTAACCACAGCCATCGTCTCCGAGCAGATAGTCCATGCTGCTGCAAACGTCGTCGAACTGTTCGTGCAGATGGTTGTTTTGCAAATGTCCCCATATGTTGACTCAGGGATAGAGTCATGGCTGCACGATCCATTACAGTTATGTGGATAAGATGCCTGTCATCTAAAATGATAGTGAAACGAGGCCGTTGGGATCCAGCACGGCGTTCCGTATTGCCCTCCTGAACCCACCGAATCCATATTCTGCTAACAGTCATTGGATCGCGACAAAAGCGACCAGCAATATTGCGATACGATAAACCGCAATCGCGATAGGCTACAACCCGACCTTTATCGAAGTCGGAAACGTGATGGTACGCATTTCTCCTCCTTACACGAGGCATCACATCAACGTTTCACCATGCAACGCCGGTCATCTGCTGTTTGTGTATGAGAAATCGGCTGGAAACTTTCCTCATGTCAGCACGTTGTTGGTGTCGCCACCGGCACCAACCTTGTCTGAATGCTCTGAAAAGCTAATCATTTGCATATCGCAGCATCTTCTTCCTGTTGGGTTAATTTTGTATCTGTAGCACCTCATCTTCGTGGTATAGCAATTTTAATGGCCAGGAGTGTATTATATAAGTAGTCTTCGAATCACCCACATCATGGTATGCCGGTACCTTCGTTAGGTGTCTGCAATGTGGCACAATGTCAAACGCCTTCCGAAAATAGAGAAATATGCATTCTGCCTGTTGCCCTTCATCCATACAAAATTCAAATGTTTGTATAGCTTATGGGACTTAACTATGGGGTTATCAGTCCCTAAACTTACAAACTACTTACGAACTAGCTAACACTAAGGACGGCACAAATATCCATGCCCGAGGGGGGATTCGATCCCCCGACCGTAGTGGCCGTGCAGAGCGTGACTGGAGCGCCTCAGTCCCCTCGGCCACCGCGGCCGGCTTCATCCATACAGGGTGGTCAGAAATTCCCGCTACAAACTTCTAGGACTTGTAGTGGGTAGTGAGTACATAACATTTTGAATAGGAAACCATGTCCGGAAACGTATCGTTTCAGTTCTACGATAGTTGAAATTCAGATGTGTAACTTGTCAACGTCTGCTTAGGGACGATGAAACGTCTCAGAGGTCCCTGTCCTGGTATGCAACAGGATAGACACTTAGTCTTCCTACGACAGGTATTGGACCAGTTCTTGGTAGATGTGCCATTGAATGTCCATCAGGAAATTTGGTTTCAGCATGATGGTGCACCACCTCACTTTTGACTGGCTGTCCAGAGACACCTCAACAGGCGATTTGGTTAAAGATCGATCGTCCGTGGTGGTCCAACGGCATGAGCACCTCGATTGCCGGATTTAACCCCCTATGGACTACTTCTTGTGGTATGAAGAGCCTAATTTATGAGACACCTGAAGAGACAGAGGAAGATCTCCTGGCGCAAGTTCTGGTCTCTGTACAAGACACTGAAGGGACACCAGGTGGGATGGAGAGAGTGTACCAGAACAAGCTTCGGAGGTACAATGTGTGTGACGACGTTGGTGGTCGCCACATCGAGCCGCTGTTGTAATGGATCAATACGTTGCGTAGATGCTGGGTTCTTGTTGTCGACTGATGTAAACCATAAGGCGTAAATTGCAATGAAAATGCTTGAGTAATAACGGAACGATTCAGTATTCTTTTCAAATTGCAACAATTTTACTAGGTCACGCCTAATTACATTCCTCAAGTAGGAGTGGATGAGATAATCGTCTGAATTGAAACCGTCGTGGAAGGGAAACGATACGTTTCCGGACTTGGGTTCCTATTCAAAATGTTGTGTACTCACTACCCTCTACAAGTCCTAGAAGTTTGTAACGGGAATTTCCGACTACCCTGTATATCATCAGAGAAAAGAGCAAGCTGAGTTTCGCACAATCGTTGCTTCCAAAAGCCGGGATGATGCGTGGACAGAAGCTCCGCTTTCTCAAGGAAATTCAGTATTACGCATGTTTCATTCACTGTATTCAGTAAGGAGTTACCTTGTTTTGTTATACGGGGAATCATTTGTGGACTCCTGTACAATTTTTCAGGTACATTCAGTGGAATATAGCAATATTGTCTGCAAGATGTGTAACGAATTGAGTTATTAGTGAAGACATACCAGGTGGTCACGCAATTTTTAATGTCTCAATTGCTGAGCATAATCTGGCGAACGGGACTATTGCATCTCGATGGCCGTAAACTTCCAAAACGCCATGCAACAGCAACGTAAGTAGTTCTCAAAATAATTATGTATAAAGTAATCCCTACTTACTGCCCAAAAAGCCAATTTCTTACTAAACCTGTAGTAGAGAATTTTCAATTCATATTGTGACTAAATTAACTAATTTACACGTAATTACGTTGACTGCGTAACTTTTCTCTACAGTAAAGTATTGGTAGACCTATACAGAGATGTGATCAAAAAGTCTGTATAAATTTGAAAACTTAATAAATCACGGAATAATGTATATAGGGAGGTAAAAATTAACAAACGTGCTTGGAATGACAAGGGGTTTTAATAGAACAAAAAAACGTGACCGACAAATGGCGCTTCATCTGATCAGAAAAGCAATAATGAGCATAACAAATTAAGACAAAGCAAAGAAAATGCTCCTTACAGAAAATGCTCAATATGTTCACCATCATTCCTCAACAATAGCTGTAGTCGAGGAATAGTGTTGTGAACAGCACCGTAAAGCATGTCCGGAGTTATGGTGGGGCATTGGCGTCGGATATTGTCTTTCAGCATCCCTAGAGATGTCGGTCGATCACGATACACTTGCGACTTCAGGTAACCCCAAAGCCAATAATCGCACGGACTGAGGTCTGAGGACCTGGAAGGCCCAGCATGACGAAAGTGGCGGCTGAGCACACGATCATCACCAAACGACGCGCGATTTATTAAGTTTTCAGATTTATACTGACTCTTTGATCACCCGGCATATCAAAGCATTGTCCGATCGGTTGTGAAAATTTTGAAGATTTCAATAAAATACAGCTACAGTGAATTCACGTTCATCAGATTTAACATCAGTTATTGTTAACATGTTGGTTTTTTTTTATTTTCGTTAACTGTGTATAGCAGTAGATACCTGCCTGATTCGGCAGATTTACTGCATAAACAGCGAAAATATATGCAAACGTAGGCTTCCGCGGCTGTTGTCACTATCAATAAAATTCTTCTGGGTATGAAACCGCGTCGTCATTTTATAAATTCCACCGACGTTTCGGCCACTGTTGCAGGCGGCCTTCATCAGGGTCTGTGTCTGACTGCTGATTATACGATATCTTGGGGTTTATGTAGCAGCGGATGAGGTAAAGGAAGGTGGACGTTGGTTTTCCTTAATTGGTGGTTATATTATTGCACGCCATTGGTGGAAAACGGCAATGATGATTGGTGTTTTAGAGGCTTGTTTTCCATGTGATTGGGGATTGCATTCGACCCCCTTATTATAATGGTAAGACATAGATTTCGGAACCAGGTTTTACAGTGTAAGACATACCCAGGGGCAGATATGGACTCTGACCATAACTTGTTGGTTATGAACTGTAGGCTGAAACTGAAGAAACTGCAAAAAGGTAGGAAAATAAGGAGATGGGACCTGGATAAATTGAAGGAACCTGAAGTTCTTAAGAATTTCAGAGGGAGCTTTAGGCAACAATTGATAGAAACAGGGGCAAATAAAACAGTAGAGGAGGAATGGGTAAAATTGAGAAATGAAATAGTGAAGGTAGCAGAGGATAAAATAGGTAGGAAGGCAAGACTACAAAAATCCTTGGATATCACAGGAGATACTAAATTTAATCGATGAAAGGAGAAAATATAAAAATGCAGCAAATGAAACAGGCAAAATGGAGTACAGACGACTAAGAAATGAGATTGACAGGAAGTGCAAAATGGCTAAGCAGGAGTGGCTAGAAGACAAATGCAAGGATGTAGAAGAATGTATAAATAGGGGACAAATAGATACAGCTTACAGGAAAATAAAAGAATCATTTGGAGATAAGAAAAACAGCTCTATGAATATCAAGGACACTGATGGAAAACCAGTTCTCAGCAAAGAAGGGAAAGCTGAAAGGTGGAAAGAGTATATAGAGGGGCTCTACAAAGGAAATGAACTTCGAGACAATATTGTAGGAAGGGAAGAAGATGTAGATGAAGATGAAATAGGAGATACTGTACTGAGAGAAGAATTTGACAGAGCCCTGAAAGACCTAAGTCGAAACAAGGCCCCTGGAGTAGATGATATTCCCTCAGAGCTACTGAAGTCTCTGGGAGAACCAGCCATGACAAAATTGTTTCACCTGGTGTGTATGATGTATGAGACAGGCGAAGTACCCTAAGACTATAAGAAAAATGTAATAATCCCCATCCCAAAGAAAGCAGGTGCAGACAGGTGTGAAAACTACAGAACCATCAGTTTAATAAGTCATGGTTGCAAAATATTAACACGAATTATTTACAGAAGGATGGAAAAGCTGGTAGAAGCCGACCTCGGGGAAGATCAGTTTGGGTTCAGGAGAAATGTAGGAACACGGGAGGCAATACGGCTTATCCTAGAAGATAGATTAAGAAAAGGCAAACCAACATTTCTAGCTTTTGTAGATTTGGAGAAGGTTTTTGACAATGTTGATTGGAATAAGCTCTTTCAAGTTCTGAAGCAAGCAGGAGTAAAATATAGGGAGCATAAGATTATTTACAACTTGTACAAAAACCAGACAGCGGTTGTCAGAGTTGAAGGGCATGAAAGAGATGTAGTGGTTGGGAAGGGAGTAAGACAGGGTTGTAGCCTTTCTCCAATGTTATTCAATTTGCACATTGAGCAAGCTATAAAGGAAAGCAAGGAGAAATTTGGGGAAGGAATTAAAGTTAAGGGTGAAGAATTAAAAGCATTGCGTTTTGCCGACGACATAGTAATTCTGTCAGATACAGCAAAGGACCTGGAAGAGCAATTGAACGGAATGGACAGTGTGCTGAAAGGTGCATGTAAGATGAACATTAACAAGAGCAAAACTAGGGTAATGGAGTGCAGTATAAGAAAATCAGGTGATGCTGAAGGAATTAGATTGGGAAACGAAGCAATAAAGGAGGTAGATGAGTTTTGTTACTTGGGCAGTAAAATAATAAATGATGGTCGCAGTACAGAGGATATAAAATGCAGAATGGCAATGGGTAGAAAAGCGTTCTTAAAAAAGAGAAATTTGTTAACATCGAATATTGATTTAAGCCTAAGGAAGTCCTTTCTGAAGGCATTTGTGTGGAGTGTTGCCTTGTATGGGAGTGAGACATGGACAATAAATAGCGCGGACAGGAAGAGGATTGAGGCTTTTGAAATATGGTGCTACAGAAGAATGCTGAAGATTAGGTGGGTGAATCGCGTAACTAATGAGGAGGTACTGAAGAGATTTGGGGAGAAAAGGAATTTTTGACATACCTTGACTAAAAGAAGGTATCGATTGGTAGGACACATTCTTAGACATCAAGGAATTGTGAATTTAGCGTTGGAGGGAAGTGTCTGGGGTAAAAACCGCAGAGGAAGACCAAGAGATGGATACAGTAAGCAGATTGAAACAAATGTAGGTTGCCGTTCTTATGTGGAGTTGAATAGGCTTGCTCAGGATAGGGTATTGTGGAGAGCTGCATCAAACCATTCTCCGGACTGAAGACCACAACAACAACAACAACAACAACATTACTCAAAATTGACGTTTCCGATTGACTTTTGCATTACAAGTTGCTATTGGCGGAATGGACCTGAGAGAACGGACGGCCAATTGTAAATTAGCAAGTAAATAAATAAACGTTCAAATTTTTGTAAATATATGGAACTACTCCGGTCATCAGTCCCTAGGCTTACAAACTATTTAAACTAACTTATGCTAAGGACAAAAAATACACCCATGCGCCGCGGTGGAGTAGCCGAGCGGTCTAAAGCGTCTCACTGCGGAGCGCGCGGTTGCTGGCAGTGGAGATTCGAGTCCTCCCTGGGGCATGTGTGTGTGTGTGTGTTTGTCCTTATGTTAGTTTACCTAGGTTTAAGTAGTTTGTAAGCTACGGACTGATGACCACGCAGTTTGGTCCGATAGATTTACAAACATTTGAACATTTTACACCCATGCCAGAGGGAGGACTCGATCCTTGAAACGCTCGGCCACTCCACCGCGGCATGTGTCATGACACCTGCACATTTTTCAGCCGTTAAGCTTTAAACATTTAACAAAAGACAGATAAATTTTGAGGACATTTAAAACATGTAAAAGCTCCGCGTAGGTGCATTCAGATACACGACGCAATGCTGTAACGGCAGCGCAGCTGCACTGTATTTTCGTTTCAGAGCTGGTAGCGGCTAGACGGAATTGCAGGCACGTGTATCAACAGTTTGTTTACTCGCCGCCACCTGTTCCTGTGTTTGATGCGGGGCGCACTGCGTTCCTTCGCGACACATTCAGTGCTAGAGCGATGCCAACAGCTGCCGCCGTCACATCAGCTGTCTGCACCCAGAGATGCGCCACAAACGGCCAGTTTCAAATTGGGCTGAGGGACACCGCCTCCTGCGAGCTGGAACCACAGCCAAAACGAAACACAGATTTTTCACTACCATGGACAGTAGGACGAGGTCCTTACCACTAATAACAAATGTTTATTGCATCGTCGCCGCTTTTTGTCTCGTTTCCGTCGTAGGTGTCGGTGGCCGAGTAGAAAGACCGACACAGGAATAAAGGATGCACGCTTGTGCAGGTAGGAGGTTACCAGCCAGTGAGACAGCAGAAACTAGAAACACTAGAGTAAAGCCGGCCGCGGTGGCCGAGGAGACTGAGGCGCTCCAGTCACGGTCTGCACGGCCACTACGGTCGGGGTTCGAATCCCCCCCTCGGGCATGGATATTTGTGCCGTCCTTAGTTTAAGTAGTTCATAAGTAGTTTCTAAGTTTAGGGACTGATGACCCCGTAGTTAAGTCCCATAGACTCTACAAACATTTGAACATTTGAACTAGAGTAAATTAGAACGAGATATATATTTCTTAGAGATTTAGTAATACTTAACTTTTACATAGCTCAGTACTGCAGAATTCTGATACATAGTTGAGCTAGAGGCCTGCCTAGTGCCTATCCGATAGCCAAGTCTTCACTGGTGCCTATCTGATTCCGCAGTGTTAACTGGTTCCTATCTCAGTCCCAAGTGAATGATGTCGTTCAGTGGTGGCCACGAGCGGAGTTGTAGCAGAGGGCGCTCGTGGCTGACGTCGTAAGAACGCCGCGCCGTGCGTGCATGGCGGCGCGCGGCGAAAGTAGGTGGCGCGCACTTTAGACTTGTGCGACACCACAATATACATCGCTCAAAACAATTGGGGATCAGGTGAAATACGCAAACAATCTACCAGCTGACATGCCAGGATTGTAACTCAGTTTACATTGGACAGACTTGCAGAAATTTCAATACTAGATACACAGAACACAGAAGTGCACTAAAAAGCAATAGTCATTCCACATTTGCAGAACACCTCATAAACATGAACCACAAACCAACTGACATAAATACTGATCTAAAGATTCTGAAACACAGCAAAAGCCTCCCACAAAAATTAACAATCGAAGAGAACTACCACATACAGAAAGCCATAATAGAAAGAAAAGAAATAATAAATGAATAAACAGCCCTCTGCAACGGAACCATATTCTCTGCCCTCAAAGAACTTATAGAAAACCCATAAACTCAAACACACACACACTAAAACGAAAACAACATGATTCAAAAACTCCCGCCCCCACCACAGTCAGCTGTTCTTAACACTACTCCCAGAATTCAACTGCCCACCATCTTGTTTTCATAACATAAACATTGAGTGAAAGTGACACAGTGCCTATCCACAACACGCAAAACAGCGCATATCCACCAAAGTAAGTGACATAAACTTGCTATAAACACTTAGACATTTTGTTATAGAAGCAGTAGCTACAGTAAAATCAAACCAAAACACAAAAACTACGGTCTGTATTTTCGTAACAAATCCCGATATTTACAAGCTAACTATTCACCACATTAAATACACACGTTTTGGTTTGTAGATGACTAACAGTCAAAAAATATCAGTGACGTTTTGTGAGTGGAAGAACCACAAACATAACTACATGTGGTATTAAGGTAGGCCTAGCATACCTATAAAAATAAGAAACGATTTATAGTAGTATCACAATTATCTGTAGTTTTTACTGTTACTGTACAAAAGTAACAATCATTTCATTGTTAATTTGACAGACAATACGAATTAAACATTCCACTGATGATGCTGCAACGCCAGCGAAACATGTATGGGAGAAATAAAAAAAACATTTGTGTTTGCTCAAGGCGGACCTTACCTATAAAGCAAATATAAATATGGTAACTTATTTTAAATAAAAATTGGGTGTTGCTCATTGGCCTGGTGCAAGTCTTCCAATTGGACGCCACTTCGGCGACTTGTGTGTCCCTAGCCTACCCCAGTTATCCAAACGGGGAAAGGGCACCTATAGCTTAACGTGTCGTTTCTGGCGACTCCTCACATCGTTGAGAGGTGGATAGGTTAAAGTGCAGACTGAAAAGATCAGAGGACCGACCAGGTTTCGAACCCGCGAGCCTTCGGTTTCCAGTCAAGCGCTTTACCTCAAGACCACCGGCCTGGACCTGTAACGAATTTTAATTAGATATAGGTTACAGTTGTAATTTGTGTGTGATACAGTAGGATATTTTGCTGCCTCGACTCTTTACTTGAGGTTTACATGCCGTTTACTTACAGCGAGGCACCATGGGTCTATCGTAATAGTGAAGTAATCGTTTTCGCTGCCCAGTACGATCAGTACAGTTGCACACCCACGTTATCAGTCAGCTCTTGCCGGATATTTGGCCATGAATGCAAAACCAGCTCAGCCACCGTTGTGGGAGGTGCTGGTCCGGCTGCAGTGCGTCTGTCAAATGCATCCCAGAATTGCCCAACAAGCAGGCCACTTCATTCGTTCGATTCCCTCAGCTTCATGCTTGTTTTCCCACCACTGCAGGGCTGTTGAGACGAACGTTATCGTCCATCAGAAGGCACCAGCGTAGGGCACAACAAAAGGATCACGTTTCTATACCTCTGAGCAGTCAAAGCGCCATTCTGAACGACATAGAGGTCCGCATTCCAGCCAATACTGACTCCTGTCCACACAATTCGTCCACCAACATGATACGGTTATGTTTCTTGCACATAAGCAGGATTGTTCCGAGTTCCACGTTCTCTTCAAATAACGACGGGTGAACACAAAATCTTGACTAATCTGTGAACGGAACCCGGCGCCATTCGTTACGACTCCGAATATAATGTTCCACCGCCCAATTTCGGCGGGCTAAACGGTGCCGTGGTTTTAATGGAACACACACCATATGCCTCCATACGATGACTCCACATTCCAGAGGGCGATTTCGGGCTGTTCGTGTCGATATTGCGCTTTGTGTAGCATGGAAGGTGCGCTGCAACACAATTGTATTCAGTCTTCTGTCTCGACGGGCTGTTAACCGGAGATAACGGTCATTTCTTGCTGATGTTACCCGTAATAGAACTTATCCTGCCTGTTGTCAGAAATCGCGTCCAGGTCCTGAAAATCACACGTTGGGACATTCCAAATGTTGCAGCCCCGTTCCTTTGTCCCGCTTCCAACCTTCCTATGGCTCTCCGTGCCATAGCTTAGGCTAAGTCACGTTGTTGTTGCATTGCAGTATCTGCTCACTACACTATCTGAACCCAACTGCCTGTGTAATTAGTTTAGTAGAGTAAGCACAAGTCAACACCAACCTCCTCTTCAGCAAGTTTCTTTTATTATCACTATCTCTGTTGCCGTACTGTTGTTGTCTCAACTCCATAGAACCGACAGAAAGACGTCGAATCATTTTAGCTCATTCTATCGATGACATTACTTTAGAACTTACAAGGAAAGTACATGGGCTCGAACAAACATATCTGTATGAACGTTTGCTTACAGGATCTCTACGTACATCTCATTGTGCTGGTGAGTGTCGTTTTTATGCAAAACGTTGCAATCATGCTCTAGATAGCACTGTAAATGTAATTGTAGACGCCATACGTGATGATGATTGGCGTTTTAGGGCGCTCAACAGCGAGATCTTCAGCGCCCGACGCCATACTTAATGCAGATATCTTAACTATAAATTATGCAATAATAGCGTACTGTCATCAAAAGCCGTGATGATTGTTAAAACTTTAACCTTCTTCTCGGAAGGTATTCACTGCCACTGCTTCCATCGCCTCTTCCCGCACGTACCCTAGGACTACCGCTTGCAATGAGTTATTCGTCATTATCATCCCTATTATCATCAAAACAGTATCTAACTTATGCTCTTTTTTCTGTACTATAACAGATACGAGAAAGCATGCGAATGATTCATCTTCTACACTAATACCATCTTCAGGAAGAAGGGTTCTTTGTAACTTCATCTCAATCAATCGCAATACATTAGCAGGATTGATTAGCAATCGCCGCCCCATCTGACGCTTCACAACACAAATAACGTCACAAAACGCAACTTCGGAGGCACACTGCACCGTCCCTACTGGCAAACCGACAGGTCAAAGTGCAATGTAGCAAGGCACACACAGAGGCCTCTAACAGACGACTGCAGTTTTTTGCAGATGCGTGAGTATCACTAGTGCAATAAGGGATCTTTACATTATCTCTCACACGATTTTGGTGTATATGTGTTTGTTCGAGCCAAAGTACTTTCCTTGTTAGACATCTCCACTGATTCCGTAATTTGTTTGACCAGTGTATTATGGTATTAAAATTTATATGCTGTTTTGCCTCTCAAAAGGAACTATTTGAATTCGTGTAGCACTACGTGATACTGAAATATCTGTGTTAATAAATACAATTAAAATTAAATAAAAATGTGATCGTAATGGGAACTGTGGTAGGTGGTTGGTTGAACTGCATCACGTAAAGCTTAATGGTGGGGATTTCCTCGAATGTAATCGCTCTTTTAGAACCATATTTTATTTTAGCCAGATGTTTGTTTACTTCCAGAGCTTGTAACACGTGTAGGTTTCTCCTTTTGTTGGCTGTATCTAGTATTTACTTCAGTATATGATCTGACTTGTAATCTCCAGTTACGCTCATGCAGTATTAATTCACTCGTTTTGCCGTCGGTCAATCAGATGGAAGTACTGGAGTCAGTGAAGCTTGTCCGTGTCTCCGGCTTTCGGAATGCGGTGCGGTGCGGTGAACTGGAGCAGCCCTCCAAAGTCTCTGCCAGGGACGGAAATACACTGGGAAGCCGTAGCGGCGCCTCCGTGGCTGCCGCTGGTCGCCTGTGGACGACGTCTCACGTGCCAAACACGTGGCTCGCGCTTCAACAGTCACGTGCGTGTAGTGATATCTGGCGTTCCCCAGGCCGGTATTACACTATCAAATTATTTGTCAAAGAATTGGACAAAGAAAAATTGGACGTAGTGTAATGCGAACATCGTCCAATATTTCATCCAATCTCGGTCTCGGCCTAGATTTGATCAAAGGAATCGCTCGTCTTCTGTTTCCTGCAGTGAGAAATGTGACCGCTTGGAGCGCTAGTAGTATACAGCTTCCTTGCCACTACAGCTGTTTTATTTGGAGGTTAAATATCTGACATTACTTGGACATAACGTTCGTATTCGTAAACATGGCTAGTAGTGGAATGTCTGTGTAGTGCTTTCTAGCAACAACAAAATTTTAAAAATCAAATGGGGCGTTGTATTACATTTGACAAGGCCAATTCACACTGTCCGTCACGTCAATTCGCTTAGCCCAATACTCCGCGGCAAAAGTGAGGTTGAGTTACAATCCGTGACGTAAAAAAGTCATTATATACTATCGGAATTTAAGTAATACCCCTAAATCTTAATACAGCCGAAGCAGATTTTAGAATGTATGATTTTGGTAATGTGGTGTGCTAAGTTCTGGGAAATGAAACAACTTTCAAAACATCGACATCTGTTTGCAAGCGAATCTATGAACATATAAATACGTCAGCCAATTTTTGTAAGGAAATAAATAGAGCCTATTTACTTTATCAGCAATGTTTCCCCCCTTACATTGTTAATAACGTCATAAACAATTTAGATTATCCTCTTTGTCAGTGCCCACATTTTCCATTTAAAACTTTATTTAATGAAACTTGCTTTATCAACTTAACAATCTTATTCGTATACACTGAGTCAGCCTTTTTGTTACTATATTGCAAAATGTGAAGGATGAAGAGCGACAAAATAATTAGCAGTGAACGGCCTGGCTGTTCTGCCGACGGAATAAAAAAGAAAAATCCTCCCGGTCCGTAACAAATTTTATTTATCTCGCTCTGACACCCACGGTTTCATCCAAGTGCGTTTCCTTTTCTTTTTCCCTCCTTCTCTTCTAAATGCAGACACAACGCAACTGTAGTATAAACAATAGCTGAGCATTACACCGCCATTTTGAAGCAAATTTGACAAAATATTGGATGATAGTGTAATATCCCCTTTTGCGTTTCATCCAATTTCTTTGTCAAAAAATATGACCAAAATTTCATCCAAGTTTTTCGTCCAATTCTTTGTCCAATAATTTGATAGTGTAATACCGGCCCCAGGGAAGCGTTATAGGTCCCATACTCTTCCTTGTGTTTATAAACGATTTAGGAGACAATCTGAATAACTCCCTTAGACTGTTCGCGGATGATGCTGTCTTTTATCGGTTAGTGAAGTCAAAAGAGGATCAAAAGCAACAGCAAAGCGATTTAGACAAAATTTATACACGGTACGAAAATTGGCAATTGACACTAAATAAAGAAAAGTGTTAAGTAATATACATGACCACTAAAAGAAATCCGCTGAACTTCAATTACGCGATAAATCAGTCAAACCTTAAGGTCGTAAATTCTACCAAATACCTAGGAGTTACAATTACGAACAACTTAGATTGGAGAGAACACACAGAAAATATTGTGGGGAAAGCGAACCAAAGATTAGGTTACATTGGCAGAACCCTTCGAAGATGCACCAGCTCCACCAAAGAAGCTGCCTACATCACACTTGTGCGTCCTCTCCTGGAGTACTGATGCCCATTGTGGGATCCTCATCAGGTGGGACTGACGGGAGATATTGAGGAGGTTCAGAGAAGGGCAGCTCGTTTTGTGTTATCACGTGACCGGGGAGAAAAGCGTCACGGAAATGTTGTACGAATTGGGGTGGAAATCATTAAAAGAAAGACGTTATTCTTTGCGGCATGATCTGTTTGCGAAGTTTCAATCACTTTTACCTCTGAATGTGAAAATATTTTGCTAGCACCTTCCTATTTAGGGAGACATGACCATTCCAATAAAATAAGAGAAATCAGATCGAAAACGGAACGATTTAGGTGTTCTTTCTTCCCGCGCGCTATTAGGGAATGGAAAGGTAGAGAAAAGTTATGAAAGTGATTAATGAACCCTCTGTCAGGCACTTAAATGTGATTTGCAGAGTATCTATGTAGATGTAGATGTATATGTTGTAAGCAGCGCTGTCCACTGTGTGCAGGGCCAGCCACTGGCGTATGATCTTAAGTACGCCCTGAACTTATCTTACATCCTGACGTACATCAGACTAGAGACAAGCTATCTACTTCAGTTTTATAAAAGGAACATTTTATATAAAAATCTTTAATAGTAAGGATTTGGAACTATGTCAACGACACAGCTTTTTTGCCCCGTCCGTAGCCAAACTACAGAAATAGAGCTGGTCGACATTTTGGTGTCAAATGCCAAGAAAATTAAACGGACGTCGGTTGAAAATTCCCTTGGCCAAAACGAGCCTCAAGTCGTGTTTACATATAAAGCTGAGTATCCCTGTGTTCGTTTGTGTGGACGTATTGTACACAAATCGACAGTTTTGCCCCAATCGTTATCAAATTTTGCACACGCAAGCTTCAATCCACGAGGACGGTCGCCGTATGCGTAAGGATTACATACAACAAATAGTTAACGAGATAATTATGACGTCATAAACAATGAGATACGATAAAAACTGCTACATCACGCGACAATGTTGCACATTTCCTCCTAAAGCACTGGACCGATTTCTACCAAAATTGATACACATATTGCTTACCGTGAGGTAACAGTTGCTACATGGTTAAGATTCACATACGATACATGGTTCAGGAGATATGACGTCATAAACAATAGGAATCACAAAAATGCCACATAATGCGACGATACTATTAATACGCTATATGAAAATGAGAGTACTTAGCGACTTGCAACAAATTTTAAAGATAATTTCAAACGTTTATTAAATTTTTTCTCGCTGACAACTACAGTAAAATAATCAAAAGAAAAAAGATTCTCGCTTACTACCTTTCAGCTATTTATAGACTAAAACTTCGGATTTCGGTAAGACGTTTCAATTTATAATTTCTACACTGCAAATTGTAGCTGCAGAAAATATTACAGACAGTATACACACATATAGCTGAACGTGAATTCGAAATTGTATCGCAGTACGACACGTTGTTCATGAGACATGAGGACATAAACAGTAACCTTACTGCTTGACTACTAATTGTATTCGCAACAGATTTTACAGGCATACAGCACTAATACAAACAAATATATACCTGAAAAATTGTACATATAATTCAATACATATGATATCGCACGAATTTTCTGTCATTTCTATTTTTATTGCTATCTTCCTTTCATTGATACTGCACGTACAATTTTGTACATTATGCAAGACAGCGTTATTTCTTAAATATTCCCCGATAAATATAACCTGTTTTTAGAAAAAAGGAGATCGAGACAGAGAGAAGGTATAGGAGAAGTACTAAAGGCAGGAATAAATAAATAAATACCCGGGACACGCCGGGTTTTCAGCTACTTAATGGTAATAAAATCGAGAAAGTTACAAAATTTAAATGTCTAGGATATGTGATAAACTCGAAGCTTTATTGTGGTGAGGAAATTAAGATTCGCTATGGGATTACCAAAGAAAGGTTCCGGAAGCTACGACATGTTCTGATATACACAGACATGCCGCTCCACATGAGAATGAAGGTGGTACAATGCTATGTTATCCCCGTCCTATTCTACGGAGCGGAAACTTGGTCAATTGAGGTTGCTATCGTAAAGAGACTGGAAGCAATAAAAATGTGGTTTTTACGCCGACTACTAACACATCATGGACTGAGAAAGTGAGCTATGCTGAAGTGCTACGTAAAGCCGGGCTGAATAGAGAAATCATGGGGACAATAATAAAAAAAAAAGAAGAGATAACGGGTCTGGGACGCATTCTAAGAGGAAAAAAGTATGGCTGCAGTGGAGTGGCCGAGCGTTCTAAGGTGCCTCTCCGTCGGAGATACGAGTTTACCCTCGGGCATGTGTGTGTTTGTATGTGTTTGTCCTTAGGTTAGTTTAAGTAGTTTGTAAGCCTAGGTACTGATAACCAGAGAAGTTAAGTCTCATAGTTTTACAAACATTTGAAATTGTTTGAAAAAAGTATGAACTTCTACAATTAATTCTACAAGGGAGGCAACGTCCACCACGTACAAGAAAGCAGTCATGGTCACGGAAAATCAAGACATGGACTGGTTGAAGAAGCAAGGGAACATGCCACTGAGCAGCCGGCGCACTGCAAGTACTTGGCACTGAGAAGAAGAAGAAGTAGAAGAAGAAGAAGAAGAAAAATAGTGAAGATAAAAAAACAAAAATTATATGATTACTACTGCCGCGCGAGAGTGTCCGAGCGCTCTAAGGTGCCTTGCTGCGGAGTGCGCGGCTGCTCCCCGTCGGAGATTCGAGTCCTCCTTCGGGCATGAGTATATGTTGTCCTTAGCATAAGTTAGTTTAACTACCAATTTTTGTTCATTATTTCTTTAATTTCCTAAGAAATTCTGTTTATTTCTGTGAGGGGTTTCAACCTGACTTAGCAGTTTTATTCATAGAACACGTTTTTCAAAAGTATATGCTGTTGTTGTTGTTGTGGTCCTCAGTCCGGAGACTGGTTTGATGCAGCTCACCGCCCTACCTTATCCTGAGCAAGCCTCTGCACATAAGAACGGCAATCTACATCTGTCTGAATATGCTTACTGTATCCATCTCTTGGTCTTCCTCTGCGGTTTTTACCCCGCACACTTCCCTCTGACGCTAAATTCACAATTCCTTGATGTCTAAGAATGAATCCTAACAATCGATCCCTTCTTTTAGTCAAGGCGTGAGAGAAATGCCTTTTCTTCCCAATTCTGTTCAATACCTCCTCATTAGTTACGCGATCCACCCACCTAATCTTCAGCATTCTTCTGTAGCACCACATTTCAAAAGCCTCTATCCTCTTCCTGTCCGCACTGTTTATCGTCCATGTTTCACTCACGTACAAGGCAACACTCCACACAAATGCCTTCAGAAAGGACTTCCTTAGGCTTAAATCAATATTCGATGTTAACAAATTTCTCTATTTCAAGAACGCTTTTCTACCCATTGCCATTCTATATTTTATATACATCTCTGTGCAAATAATGTAAACATACTACATCTCTGTAGAACTGTCAAATAAATGTCAAAATCCGTAACTTGATAAAGATCTCGCATGACTATATATATATATATATATAAATAAATAAATCACGTCACAATAATATCGAAATTTACAGCATAACAGAATGTGGTATGTATAATTTCTTTTCCCTATGTATAAAACAAGTATGCAGCATAGTACTAAATGTTATGAAAACTTATGTATTGCAGGCGTAACACCTGAAGATGACTTTTAAGTCGAAATAAGCTTATAGTGAATGTAGTGAATATACAGTGTTGAAGTTATATAATTCTTATTATTAAAATGTCGATGTACGACGTCACTAACACTGTGGGCCCTGCAGATAACAAGTTTATCTGTATGTTCTCTATGTCTTCATAAACCATTCATTCGATTGCAATGAAACTTTGGTGAACTATTCACGGTACGGCCACGAATGTTCCTGACCGAAAAACAAAAGAGCATGAGACATACCTCAGGAAGTTTATAACGTTATAAATAATTAGAGGCTATCGCGTGAGAATACCCAGATTTATGCGTCAATTATTGGAAAATAGGAGTAGTTAGGGACCTGCAACGAAGTTTGCATGTAATTTCGGACGTTTATGGAGCGTTTTGTTACTGATCCTCCCTCCCACCATAAAATGATGAAACGAAAAGAAGTCTACCGCTCACAACTGTTTCGCTGTAGATGCCGTAAAACCGTCACATCAGGCATGACGTTGTATCCAATAAAGTTAGTTTTACAGATTTGCATGTTACCATTTATTTTTGTCTGCAAGTCTTGATTCTCTTGCATCCCAAAGTAAGCAATCTGTTTTCTTAATCTCTATAAAAGCGAAACGACACTTACTAACTCACTCGCTGACTTAACACGAAATCTCGAAAAATACTTCAGCTATGAAGCTGAAATTAGGCAAGAATGTAGTTTGTAGGTAGAAAACGTCAGGTAAGAAAGTATTTTGTGATAGGTCCACGGCGGAGCATACTTCTCCTACAGACTCACGAAATCTACAGTTTCATTCCGATTTTCACGAAATTTCGCACGCTTGACCCTCAAAACAAGAGGATGGTCACCGTCTACATTTAGTTTCATACGGTGCATGGGGAAGGGTACTTTGCAATATAAAAATGGATCCCTAAATACCTTGGTCGCGCCATAACTTAAGAACGGCTCGACCGATTTCACAGATCTGAGAAGAACATAGTTCGTTTTTCAATGTGACCCTGCGTTTTTATTGCATAGAAATCTATAGTTGCGTTCCGATGACATTTTGCACATTCTACTTTAAAAACAAGAGGAATGTCAATATCTGTATAAAATTTCGTTCGGTACATGGTGGAGGGTACTTACGGAATTTTACAAAATGTATAGTTTTGCTCCGGTCTTTATGGATTTTTGCACACATGACCTTTAAACCAAGAGGAAGATCACTGGATTCATAAATGTCTGTATGGTACATGATTCAGGGTACCTTGCACAAAACTTTGCCGAGAGAGGGAAAGGTGGAAACGAACAGAGAGATTGGAGAGAAAGAGGTGGATGCAGAGAGAGGGGGAAGGGTATTTGGAGTACGAGAGTGTGGGATAAATAATCACCCGAGCAACGCCGGGTTTACAGCAACTAGAGATATAAAAGTGGTTCGATGAAACCCTCTACCATGCACTTCAGTGTGACTTGCAGAGCATCTATGTAGATGTAGGTGGCAGTATGAGTTACTGAAACTGTTAAAATTAATAATAAAAAAGAACTAGCGATCTTGGCTTTTGAGTACACAGGTCCTAGATAAGATCGTCCCCATGTCATAATGACAGACTTATGTTCAAATGTTTGTTAAGCTTAAGGGACTTAACTACGGAGACATCAGTCCCTAAACTTACAAACTACTTATGAACTACCTTCAACTAAGGACGGCACAAATATTCATGCCCGAGGGGGGATTCGAACCCCCGACCGTAGTGGCCGTGCAGACCGTGACTGAAGCGCCTCAGTCTCCTCGGCCACCGCGGCCGGCAATGACAGACTTATACAATTTTTTTAATTAACAGGGCACCACCATATATATTGGCAAACTGCTTGCAATCGTTATTCATTTAGAAGAGAAATTGATCGTAAATGAATATTGATGGCCGGGCTACAATATACATATTTAGAACGTTTGGCACCATATAAAAGTCTCACGTAAATAAATGACGTTATAAAACTGTGTCATGGTGTATCCTAATTGCTCTCTTGTCAGCTGTTCACGCTGATTAAGATGCCACACAGCAAATTTCCCGTACCCCGGCGGAAGTTCTTAATTTGTCCTTGTCGAGTGCCATTAGACAGCACATTGACCGACGGTAATTCGCCTTGCAGGCAGGTGCGAAAGGAAGTGACTCACACAAGTTGTGCACCTTCCATGTTTTTACACTAGTATATATGCCACAATGTTTGAAGGATATAATTACGGCATAGTTTACTGTGTAAACATCTTCCGATAGTGTTCATTTTGTGACGAAGCTGATATATCATTCCGAGCTGGGGTGTTCAGAACAGTCTCTTCATCGCTACAACCTACATACAGTACACCTGATTACTGTATTCAGGTCTTGGTCTCCTACTACAGATTTAAATGCCATGCTACAACCAAATTAAATATTCCTCAACGCCTACGGTTCTACCTGTCATTTTTTTTAAACAGGTCGGGCAATTTAATTTTTTTCAGTTGGATTTGGTAACTCTTCTTTGGTTATTTTAACTACGTATCAAATCTACGAATTCTTCTTTAGTACATATTTCATAAGTTTATATTCACTTTTTGTCTGAACCATATATCGTCCACTTATCACTTACGTACACTCCGAATACTTTCAGAAAACACTTCCTCACATTTATATCCGCTGAAAGTTTGGAATGCAGGACACGAGATACTGGCGGAACTAAAGCTGTGAGGGTGGAGTTTGAAGCTTGCCGGGATAGCTCAGTCGGTAGAGCGCTTGTCAGTGAATGGAAAGGCCCCATGTTCGAATGTCGGTTCCGGCACACAGTTTTAATCCTCCAAGCAGTAGCGCAGCCAGAATTTGGTTCTGGAGTGGGGGAGGGAGGCTAATTAAAAAAAATACAGCCTATTGAATTTATTAATTTATGACTTATTTTTACACTTTTTATTATTTAACCAATTATACTACGAAAACCTCACTTTACAGTTTATCTTAGAAGATAGTTTAAGGAAAGGCAAACCTACATTTCTAGCTTCTGTAGATTCGCAAAAAGCTTTTGACAATGTTGATTGGAGTACACTCTTTCAAATTCTGAAATCAGCAGGAGTAAAATATAGGAACCGGAAGGTTATTTACAACTTGTACAAAAACCAGACAGCACTTATCAGAGTTGAAGGGCATGTAAGGGATGCAGAGGTTGGAAAGGGTGTAAGACAGGGTTGTAGCCTTTCCCCAATGTTATTCTATTTGTAGATTGAGCAAGCTATAAAGGAAAGCAAGGATAAATATGGGGAAGGAATTAAAGTTCAGGGTGAAGAAATAAAAACCTTGCGTTTTGCTGATGACATTGTAATTCTGTCAGAGATAGCAAAGGACCCGGAGGAGCAATTGACGGAATGGACAGTGTGCTGAAAGGTGCATATAAGATGAAGATTAACAAGAGCAAAACTAGGGAGTGCAGTCTAAGGAAATCTGTCGATGATGAAGGAATTAGATTAGGTAACGAAACAATGAAGGTGACATATGAGTTTTGTTACTTGGGCAGTAAAATAACATATGACGGTCGCAGTACAGAGGATATAAAATGCAGAATGGCAATGGGAAGAAAAGCGTGTTTGAAAAAGAGAAATTTGCTAACATCGAATATTAATTTAGCATAAGGAAGTCCTTTCTGAAAGTATTTGTGTGGAGTGTCGCTTTGTATGGGAGTGAAGCATGGACGATAAACAGTGCGGAAGAGCATGGAGGCTTTTTAAATGGTGTTACAGAAGAATGCTGAAGATTAGGTGGGTGGATCGCGTAACTAATGAAGAGGTACTGAACAGAATTGGGGAGAAAAGGAATTTCTGGCATACCTCTACTAAAAGAAGGGATAGATTGGTAGGACACATTCTTAGACATCAAGGAATCGTGAATTTAGCGTTGGAGGGAAGTTTGTGGGGTAAAAATCGCAGAGGGAGACCAAGAGATGAATATAGTAAGCTATTTCAAATGGATGTAGGTTGCCGTTGTTACGAGGAGATGAAGAGGCTTGCTCAGTATAGAGTAGGGTGCAGAGCTGCATGAAACCAGCCTCAGGACTGAAGACCACATCAACGACACTTAGGGTTGCCAGATTGAACTCGATTCAGGCCCGGCGACCAGACGTTCCCCCCTCCCCCTTGGCCAATGACTCACCCCCCCCCCCCCCGCCCAACTGCGACCACCTCCCCCCCCAACCAGGATTACACGTGAATTCTAAAAGAAAAAAAAAAAAAAAACCTTATCATCTCCTCCCTCCCAGCAAGTATCCCCCTCCCCCCCCCCCCCATGGAACATTGCTAGGGGTGGCCTTCACATGCCGCAGCTGACCGGCCAGGCCGCCAGTTGCTGTGGATCAACAATCGGCACACTTCAGTCGGCGTGGCAGCAGATGTGGCGGCAGCATCAAAGCTGCTCACATCAACACGTGCGCCTTCCAAGAATTGCCGCTTGAGGCTCAGCAAACTGGTCACCAAGAAGACCGCCAAATACCTAATAAACTTTTGTAGCCCCTCTTTCTAATTTTCTTCCTGCAACCATTCTTCACAGAACGAACTTAGATATCGTCTCTTCATTTCACTGTTATTACTCACTAATCTGAGTTAATTTAAGCTTGTCTGTTCACACACGATCCGAGTATTCCAAAAATTGCCGGTAAACTGATAACAAACAATGAACGAACGAAGACAAATAATATACGTCGGCAGTTGACACGTTGCCGCAACAGTGTTTGCTTAATAATGCGCTAGCCGATTATTACCGACGCAACAGCGAAAAGTTTTCAGAGGAAGAATAGAGAATTAGCGTTTTGTTGCAATAAGAAATTGACATTTATATAAAGTTATTCATAATTACTAGAGAGGAGCCGGCCGGGAATGGCCGAGCGCACTGAGGCGTCTTGCCACGGTGCGCGAGGCTGCTCCCGCCAGAGGTTCGAATCCCCCACTAGGGCATGGATGTTGTGTTCGTCCTTAGTTTAAGTTACGTTAAGTTCGGTGTAGATCGTCGCTATATGAGCATAGTACTTAAAAAGCGCCGTAAAAAATAGTTAAGATGAAGGTTACATTCAAGCCCGGAGATGAGAGTCATTGGCTCGTAGACTTCATTCCAAACCCGGGCGGCGCCCGGAGATCTGTCAACCATAACGACACTACGAAAACAATTACACAAGAAATAAAATGAGTAGGCTCGCATTAATTTGAAAGTGGGAGAGTAGCAACGTGGTGGAAATGGAATATCTCTATATGTAAAAATTGAACTAAAGTAACACTATTGTTCTTCATAAGGTTTCACGCAGTGGCGCCGCTGACCTGCTAAGCAGCGGGTCACCACATATGAACAATCGGCTCGTAACTTCGGCATAGCAGTAACAATAGCGGCGGCATCAAAGATGGTCGCGTCGGCAATAAACCGCTCACAGTAACAGCAGCACACGTTCTCAGTGGCGGCTTCACGTTGGCGACCCACTGTCACGTTCAGTTGTGTTAGGAAAATTATAGTTATGTTGTGATTTATTACATAATTCAAATGTTCGTTGCTGACCTGTTTAAAAAATGAAAACTGAAAACAATAAAATTAATAGAAATAAAAAATCTTTTGGAGGTGCTGGGGGCGGGGAGGGGAGGGGGGCTTCAGCCCCATTAGGCCCCCCTCCCCCCTGTGGCTGTGCTACTGCCTCTAGGAAGTTTCATATCAGCACACATTCCGCATATCATACTAAATGTGATAAATATTATCCGGACACCACCAAAAACATCCTTCTTTCACATCATTGTGCTGCCACCGACTGCCAGGTACTCCATATCAGCGACCTGTGTCACTTCGGTCAGAAGTCTGTACGCAAGATTTCCACACTCCTAAACATCCCTAGGTACACTGTTTCTGATATGAAAGGGAAATGGAAGCACAGCACGAAAGCGTACAAGCTGATCTTGTCTGGTGACTGACAGAGACCGCCGACAGTTGGTCCTACAAGCATTATCCAGACCATTAGACAGGAATTCCGAACTGCATCAGGGTCCACCCAAAGTACTACGACAGGCAGGAGGTAATAAAACTTACACTACTGCCCATTAAAATTTCTACACCAAGAAGAAATGCAGGTGAGAAACGGGTATTCATTGGACAAATATATAATTTTTTATATAGTGACTAAGTTTAATGTTGCACTTCTTATTTTATACCCAATTTTTAACAAGGTAGGTTAAGTGCCTCTTAACCCCAAATGTATGTTATTTTTTATGTTTTTACGTTATTTCTTGCATGTCTTTTATATTTTTGACAGATGACCAGATTATAATATATATATATATATATATATATATATATATATATGATGGTGACTGACAGAGACCGCCGACAGTTGGTCCTACAAGCATTATCCAGACCATTAGACAGGAATTCCGAACTGCATCAGGGTCCACCCAAAGTACTACGACAGGCAGGAGGTAATAAAACTTACACTACTGGCCATTAAAATTTCTACACCAAGAAGAAATGCAGATGAGAAACGGGTATTCATTGGACAAATATATAATTTTTTATATAGTGACTAAGTTTAATGTTGCACTCCGAATACTTTCAGAAAACACTTCCTCACATTTATATCCGCTGAAAGTTTGGAATGCAGGACACGAGATACTGGCGGAACTAAAGCTGTGAGGGTGGAGTTTGAAGCTTGCCGGGATAGCTCAGTCGGTAGAGCGCTTGTCAGTGAATGGAAAGGCCCCATGTTCGAATGTCGGTTCCGGCACACAGTTTTAATCCTCCAAGCAGTAGCGCAGCCAGAATTTGGTTCTGGAGTGGGGGAGGGAGGCTAATTAAAGAAAATACAGCCTATTGAATTTATTAATTTATGACTTATTTTTACACTTTTTATTATTTAACCAATTATACTACGAAAACCTCACTTTACAGTTTATCTTAGAAGATAGTTTAAGGAAAGGCAAACCTACATTTCTAGCTTCTGTAGATTCGCAAAAAGCTTTTGACAATGTTGATTGGAGTACACTCTTTCAAATTCTGAAATCAGCAGGAGTAAAATATAGGAACCGGAAGGTTATTTACAACTTGTACAAAAACCAGACAGCACTTATCAGAGTTGAAGGGCATGTAAGGGATGCAGAGGTTGGAAAGGGTGTAAGACAGGGTTGTAGCCTTTCCCCAATGTTATTCTATTTGTAGATTGAGCAAGCTATAAAGGAAAGCAAGGATAAATATGGGGAAGGAATTAAAGTTCAGGGTGAAGAAATAAAAACCTTGCGTTTTGCTGATGACATTGTAATTCTGTCAGAGATAGCAAAGGACCCGGAGGAGCAATTGACGGAATGGACAGTGTGCTGAAAGGTGCATATAAGATGAAGATTAACAAGAGCAAAACTAGGGAGTGCAGTCTAAGGAAATCTGTCGATGATGAAGGAATTAGATTAGGTAACGAAACAATGAAGGTGACATATGAGTTTTGTTACTTGGGCAGTAAAATAACATATGACGGTCGCAGTACAGAGGATATAAAATGCAGAATGGCAATGGGAAGAAAAGCGTGTTTGAAAAAGAGAAATTTGCTAACATCGAATATTAATTTAGCATAAGGAAGTCCTTTCTGAAAGTATTTGTGTGGAGTGTCGCTTTGTATGGGAGTGAAGCATGGACGATAAACAGTGCGGAAGAGCATGGAGGCTTTTTAAATGGTGTTACAGAAGAATGCTGAAGATTAGGTGGGTGGATCGCGTAACTAATGAAGAGGTACTGAACAGAATTGGGGAGAAAAGGAATTTCTGGCATACCTCTACTAAAAGAAGGGATAGATTGGTAGGACACATTCTTAGACATCAAGGAATCGTGAATTTAGCGTTGGAGGGAAGTTTGTGGGGTAAAAATCGCAGAGGGAGACCAAGAGATGAATATAGTAAGCTATTTCAAATGGATGTAGGTTGCCGTTGTTACGAGGAGATGAAGAGGCTTGCTCAGTATAGAGTAGGGTGCAGAGCTGCATGAAACCAGCCTCAGGACTGAAGACCACATCAACGACACTTAGGGTTGCCAGATTGAACTCGATTCAGGCCCGGCGACCAGACGTTCCCCCCTCCCCCTTGGCCAATGACTCACCCCCCCCCCCCCCGCCCAACTGCGACCACCTCCCCCCCCAACCAGGATTACACGTGAATTCTAAAAGAAAAAAAAAAAAAAACCTTATCATCTCCTCCCTCCCAGCAAGTATCCCCCTCCCCCCCCCCCATGGAACATTGCTAGGGGTGGCCTTCACATGCCGCAGCTGACCGGCCAGGCCGCCAGTTGCTGTGGATCAACAATCGGCACACTTCAGTCGGCGTGGCAGCAGATGTGGCGGCAGCATCAAAGCTGCTCACATCAACACGTGCGCCTTCCAAGAATTGCCGCTTGAGGCTCAGCAAACTGGTCACCAAGAAGACCGCCAAATACCTAATAAACTTTTGTAGCCCCTCTTTCTAATTTTCTTCCTGCAACCATTCTTCACAGAACGAACTTAGATATCGTCTCTTCATTTCACTGTTATTACTCACTAATCTGAGTTAATTTAAGCTTGTCTGTTCACACACGATCCGAGTATTCCAAAAATTGCCGGTAAACTGATAACAAACAATGAACGAACGAAGACAAATAATATACGTCGGCAGTTGACACGTTGCCGCAACAGTGTTTGCTTAATAATGCGCTAGCCGATTATTACCGACGCAACAGCGAAAAGTTTTCAGAGGAAGAATAGAGAATTAGCGTTTTGTTGCAATAAGAAATTGACATTTATATAAAGTTATTCATAATTACTAGAGAGGAGCCGGCCGGGAATGGCCGAGCGCACTGAGGCGTCTTGCCACGGTGCGCGAGGCTGCTCCCGCCAGAGGTTCGAATCCCCCACTAGGGCATGGATGTTGTGTTCGTCCTTAGTTTAAGTTACGTTAAGTTCGGTGTAGATCGTCGCTATATGAGCATAGTACTTAAAAAGCGCCGTAAAAAATAGTTAAGATGAAGGTTACATTCAAGCCCGGAGATGAGAGTCATTGGCTCGTAGACTTCATTCCAAACCCGGGCGGCGCCCGGAGATCTGTCAACCATAACGACACTACGAAAACAATTACACAAGAAATAAAATGAGTAGGCTCGCATTAATTTGAAAGTGGGAGAGTAGCAACGTGGTGGAAATGGAATATCTCTATATGTAAAAATTGAACTAAAGTAACACTATTGTTCTTCATAAGGTTTCACGCAGTGGCGCCGCTGACCTGCTAAGCAGCGGGTCACCACATATGAACAATCGGCTCGTAACTTCGGCATAGCAGTAACAATAGCGGCGGCATCAAAGATGGTCGCGTCGGCAATAAACCGCTCACAGTAACAGCAGCACACGTTCTCAGTGGCGGCTTCACGTTGGCGACCCACTGTCACGTTCAGTTGTGTTAGGAAAATTATAGTTATGTTGTGATTTATTACATAATTCAAATGTTCGTTGCTGACCTGTTTAAAAAATGAAAACTGAAAACAATAAAATTAATAGAAATAAAAAATCTTTTGGAGGTGCTGGGGGCGGGGAGGGGAGGGGGGCTTCAGCCCCATTAGGCCCCCCTCCCCCCTGTGGCTGTGCTACTGCCTCTAGGAAGTTTCATATCAGCACACATTCCGCATATCATACTAAATGTGATAAATATTATCCGGACACCACCAAAAACATCCTTCTTTCACATCATTGTGCTGCCACCGACTGCCAGGTACTCCATATCAGCGACCTGTGTCACTTCGGTCAGAAGTCTGTACGCAAGATTTCCACACTCCTAAACATCCCTAGGTACACTGTTTCTGATATGAAAGGGAAATGGAAGCACAGCACGAAAGCGTACAAGCTGATCTTGTCTGGTGACTGACAGAGACCGCCGACAGTTGGTCCTACAAGCATTATCCAGACCATTAGACAGGAATTCCGAACTGCATCAGGGTCCACCCAAAGTACTACGACAGGCAGGAGGTAATAAAACTTACACTACTGGCCATTAAAATTTCTACACCAAGAAGAAATGCAGGTGAGAAACGGGTATTCATTGGACAAATATATAATTTTTTATATAGTGACTAAGTTTAATGTTGCACTTCTTATTTTATACCCAATTTTTAACAAGGTAGGTTAAGTGCCTCTTAACCCCAAATGTATGTTATTTTTTATGTTTTTACGTTATTTCTTGCATGTCTTTTATATTTTTGACAGATGACCAGATTATAATATATATATATATATATATATATATATATATGATGGTGACACAGTGCACCGAAACCGGTCGTCACTTAATAAATTGTTAGTTTGCGTTCTTGGCTTATCATTTGGAAACTATAAAACGAATTGATCGCCTCCAGACCAGACGATGTCAGGTAATGTTGAATATATCATACTAGAACTGGCATGTGCTTACATTTTCATTTTCACGCAATTTGTTGCGTAGAACCTGAGATATCAGTACCTAGAACAACCTCCTCTGGCTATAATAACGGCCTTGATACGCCTGAGCAATGAGTCAGAGCTTGAATGGCGTGTACAGGTACAGATGCCCTCGCAGCTTCAACACGATACCACAGTTCATCAAGAGTAGTGACTGGCGTATTGTGACGAGCCATTTGCTCGGCCACCATTGACCAGACGTTTTCAATTGGTGAAAGATCTGAAGAATATGCTTCCCAGGACAGCAGTCGAACATTTTCCGTATCCCGAAAGTCCCGTACATCACCTGCACATGCGGTCGTGCATTATCCTACTGAAATGTAGGGTTTTGCTGGGATAGAATGAAGGATAGAGCCACGGGTTGTAACACATCTAAAACGTAACGGCCACTGCTCAAAGTGCCGTCGATGCGAACAAGAGGTCACCGAGACGTTTAACCCCATACCATCACGCCGGCTGATACGTCAGTAGGGCGATGACGAATACACGCTTCCAATGTGCGTTCACTGCGATGTCCCCAATCCCGGATGCGACCATCATGGTGCTTTAAACAGAACATGGAGTCATCCGAAAAAAAAATGACGTTTTGCAATTCGTGCACCCAGTTTCATAGTTGCGTACACTATCGCAGGCAACAAGCAAATGTTCACAATGTACACCTCATTACGAACCCGGCTGATCGTGTTCCTAGCTTCAACGTCGTTATTTTCTGTCTCGTTTTGATGCAGTGCTGTTTATAAATTAAAGACTGATCCAGAATCACGCCAATATATTTAGGGTAGTCTGTGTGCTCTAAGGTGTTCCCGTTCCACGTAATATGGAGTTTCCATTTGGGTTCTTTCGTGCGAAGGAAAGCACAGACTTGAGTTTTGGAAGGGTTGGGTCTTAAGGAATTTTGATTATAGTACGCAGTCATTGATTTTAAGGCATTTTCAAGTTTTTCCTCTACTTCTTCAAATCTTGTTCCTTAAACACATATTGCAAGGTCATCAGCGTAGATGAAGTGCTTAGTATGGGCCGGCGTAGGTTGGTCATTTGTGTAGATGTTGAAGAGCATTAGAGCTAAACGATTCCCTGAGGGAGGCCGTTCTTTTAGTCCCTTCATCTACTCATTTTGCCCTCCAACAATACGAAGAACCTTAGTTCTTAGTACATACTACAAACGTGCAGAACTCAGAAACATCTGGAACAGAAAAAAATATACAATTTTTCTCTTCTAAAGCGTTGAAGCTTCAGACCAGTTATAGTGATTGTGGGATATGTAAACGACATATAATCTCGCGGTCTTATTTTTTTCTCTTTTAATCTCTTTTAATCGTCGTGAGTTCTATAATTCTACACTATTCACTTTGGCGCAGGTCTCATAGTTTACGCTACAAAGGTCTCGAAAGTGCGGAAGTGGTAAACCATTCTACGTTATTATTCTATTTCAATTATTTCTCATTTTTGTATTTGCATATAATATAGCCTGCGTTGAACACTTGATTATACTGAAGGAATTGAAAGAAACCGCATCACGATACGTTCTGCAGTTCTCGAGATAAAGTAGTTTGAAGATTACCCGTGCAAAGACGGAGCCGCTCAGCTAGTTATTATTAAAATAAATAAAAAGCATTAACCCATAATTATTGGATAGCAAAATTGTACCCCAAATCATAAACTGTTTATCAGTATTGGTCGCAAAGTACAACGTGAGAGGGCAACAAAATCAGTGCTCGCTGGTGGGCAAACTCGCTGAAAGTAACGAGTAGAATTTGAAAAGTTCCACCGCTCTGTTGTATCCAAATTTGTGAGAAAACAAGGGGAGCTATAAAAAAGTTATTTAAATAAAAATAAAGTTCATTTCATTATCTACAACTTTCTCGTTGACGAAAACTTCCTGACTACAAAACAAAAAGAGTGGCAGGCGACTAACTTTTTCATGTGACAATTTGTATTTCATGTTGTTGTTGTGGTCTTCAGTCCGGAGACTGGTTTGATGCAGCTCTCCACGATAACCTATCCTGAGCAAGCCTCTTCATCTCCACATAAGAACGGCAACCTACATCTGTCTGAATCTGCTTAATGTATCCATCTCTTGGTCTTCCTCTGCGGTTTTTACCCCACACACTTCCCTCCAACGCTAAATTCACAATTCCTTGATGTCTAAGAATGTGTCCTACCAATCTATCCCTTCTTTTAGTCAAGGTATGCCAGAAATTTCTTTTCTCCCCAATTCTGTTCAGTACCTCCTCATTAGTTACGCGATCCACCCACCTAATCTTCAGCATTCTTCTGTAGCACCATATTTCAAAAGCCTCAATCCTCTTCCTGTCCGCACTGTTTATCGTCCATGTCTCACTCCCATACAAGGCCACACTCCATACAAATGCCTTCAGAAAGGACTTCCTTAGGCTTAAATCAATATTCGATGTTAACAAATTTCTCTTTTTCAAGAACGCTTTTCTACCCATTGCCATTCTGCATTTTACATCCTCTGTACTGCGACCATCATTTGTTATTTTACTGCCCAAGTAACAAAATTCATCTACCTCCTTTATTGCTTCGTTACCCAATCTAATTCCTTCAGCATCACCTGATTTTCTTACACTGCACTCCATTACCCTAGTTTTACTCTTGTTAATCTTCATTTTATATGCACCTTTCAACACACTGTCCATTCCGTTTAACTGCTCTTCCAGGTCCTTTGCTGTCTCTGACAGAATTACTATGTCGTCGGCAAAACGCAAAGTTTTTAATTCTTCACCCTGAACTTTAATTCCTTCTCCAAATTTCTCCTTGCTTTCCTTTATAGCTTGTTCAATGTACAAATTGAATAACATTGGAGAAAGGCTACAACCCTGTCTTACTCCCTTCCCAACCACTGCATCCCTTTCATGCCCTTCAACTCTGACAACCGCTGTCTGGTTTTTGTACAAGTTGTAAATAACCTTACGCTCCCTATATTTTACTCCTGCTTGCTTCAGAACTTGAAAGAGTTTATTCCAATCAACATTGTCAAAAGCCTTCTCCAAATCTACAAAAGTTAGAAATGTAGGTTTGCCTTTTCTTAATCTATCTTCTAGGATAACCCGTAAAGTGAGTATTGCCTCCCGTGTTCCTACATTTCTCCTGAACCCAAACTGATCTTCTCCGAGGTCAGCTTCTACCAGCTTTTCCATCCTTCTGTATATAATTCGTGTTAATATTTTGCAACCATGACTTATTAAACTGATGGTTCTGTAGTTTTCACACCTGTCTGCACCTGTTTTCTTTGGAATGGGGATTATAACATTTTTCTTAAAGTCTGAGGGTACTTCACCTGTCTCATACATCTTACACACCAGGTGAAACAATTTTGACATGGCTGGTTCTCCCAGAGACTTCAGTAGCTCTGAGGGAATATCATCTACTCTTGTATTTCATATAAAAGTAATAGTCTAAATTATTATTTTTATACAAACACAATAGGTATTGTACTTACTAAGAATACTCTGTTGCATTCCTTCAGTATTCACCTGTCTACGTGAAAAATTTGGCAATTTCTTCCTATCCTAAGGGGTTCAAATGACAATGTAATTAAGGCGAGCGTCACTTGAAGAGCTACGCATTTATCGGAACAACCCCGTTTTACACCCAACCAAGATGGTTACCAGGCTTCACTGCCTGTACGCTGATGTAGGTGGTATAGCCTCACTATATTATTCTGTGCTCGCTGGGTTTAACCTATTATTACTGCCTGGGTGTTGATGGGATTGATTTTAAGGAGCCACTGGTTGACCCACGAGGGACCAAACAGTCTAATTGAAACACATCATTAAGCTTCAAAAACGATTGGGGAGAAGCGAGAGTGTTTTCGTTGTAAACGGTAAACTTTGGTTCGCAGAGAACATGTTCGGCGTAAGAGAGACTCTGACTAAAAATGAAATCTCTAATTCGCGTAAGCAGCACGCGTGGACTGTGGTGTCGCGCAAGTCTAAAGTGCGCGCCACCTACTATCGCCGCGCGCCGCCATGCACGCACGGCGCGGCGTTCTTACGACGTCAGCCACGAGCGCCCTCTGCTACAACTCCGCTCGTGGCCACCACTGAACGACATCGTTCAAGTGGGACTGAGATAGGAACCAGTTAACACTTCGGAATCAGGTAGGCACCAGTGAAGACTTGGCTATCGGATGGGCACTAGGCAGGCCCTTAGCTCAACTATGTATCAGCATTCTGCAGTACTGAGCTATGTAAAAGTATTACTAAGTCTCTAAGAAATATATATCTCGTTCTAATTTACTCTAGTGTTTCTAGTTTCTGCTGTCCCACTGGCTGGTCACCTCCTACCTGCACAAGCGTGCATCCTTTATTCCTGTGTCGGTCTCTTTCTACTCGGCCACCGATACCTACGACGGCAACAAGACACAAAATCGGCGACGAGGCTGGGATACAAAATGGACAGTTTTGGCAGGAAAGCTGCACCTGGCTCGTGAACTCAGTTGACACGGGAAACGTCGCGCTGGTCGCGCTGTCGTGCAATTAGCGTAATGAAGTCAGGTGGTGTCTCCTGCCGCCGCAGATCCGGTAATTAGAAAGGAGCAGGTTCTGCAGACCAAGGACAGCCGGCAGAGGCGTGGCGGGTGAAGCGCGGGGGACCACCGTAGCTGACGGTCGTCATAAATACGTCCATTTTTGAGTCCGGTTAAACAGCTAACGTACAGTTGAGGAGTCCGAGCGAAGTTACAGGGACATGCAGATGGACACTATGCTGTCAAAAGTATCTGGACACCAGTCTGAAAATGACATACAAGTTCATTACGGCCTACATCGGTAACGCTAGAATTCAGTACGAAGTTAGCCCACCCTTAGCACAGATGACAATTTCAATGTTTGTTAACTGCGAGGTCATCAGTCCCTGAACTTACTACTTATAAACTCTTTTTGTTGTGGTCATCAGTCCTGGCACTGGTTTGATGCAGCTCTCCACCCTACTCTATCCTGAGCAAGCCTTTTCATCTCCTCATAAGAACGGCAACCCACATCCACTTGAATCTGCTTACTATACGCGTCTCTTGGTCTCCCTCTGCGATTTTTACCCCACACACTTCCCTCCAATGCTAAATGTTCGATTCCTCGATGTCTAAGAATGTGTCGTACCAAGCGATCCCTTCTTTTAGTCAGGGTATGCCAGAAATTCCTTTTCTCCCCAATTATGTTCAGTACCTCCTCGTTAGTTATGCGATCCACCCACCTAATTTTCAGCATTCTTCTGTAACACCACATTTCAAAAGCCTCTATCCTCTTCCAGTCCGTACTGTTTATCGCTCATGTTTCACTCCCATACAAGGCAACACTCCACACAAATGTCTTCAGAAAAGACATCCTTACACTTAAATTAATATTCGATATAAACATGAACCACAGACATTGCCGAGGTGGGGTGGCTTGCGTGCCTCAACGATACAGATAGCCGTACCGTAGGTGCAACCACAGCGGAGGGGTATCTGTGGAGAGGCCAGACAAACGTGTGGTTCCTGAAGAGGGGCAGCAGCCTTTTCAGTAGTTACAGGGGCAACAGTCTGGATGATTGACTGAGCTGGCCTTGTAACATCAGCTAATGTGGCTTTGCCACACAGCTACTGCGAACGGCTGAAAGCAAGGGGAAACTACAGCCGTTCCCTTTCCCGAGGACATGCAGCTCTACTGTATGAACATATGATGATGGCATCCTCTCGGGTAAAATATTCCGGAGGTAAAATAGTCCCCCATTCGGATCTCCGGGCGGGGACTACTCAGGAGGATGGGATCATCAGGAAAGACAATACTGGCATTCTACGGGTCGGAGCGTGGAATGTTAGATCCCTTAATCGAGTAGGAAAATTAGAAAATTTAAAAAGGGAAATGGATAGGTTGAAGTTAGATATAGTGGGGATTAGTGAAGTTCGGTGGCAGGATGAACAGGATTTCTGGTCAGGATTATAAATACAAAATCAGTTGGGGGTATCACAGGAGTAGGATTGATAATGAATAAGAAAATAGGAATGCGGGTAAACTACTATGACCAGCACAGCGATCGCATTATCATTGTCAAGATAGATACGAAGCCAACACCGACAACAGTAGTAGAGGTTTATATGCCAACTAGCTCTGCCGATGATGAGGAGATCGAAGAAATATATGAGGAGCTAAACGAAATTATTCAGACAATTAAGGGAGAGGAAAACTTAATTGTTATGGGAGACTGGAATTCGGTAGTAGGACAAGGAAGGGAAGGGAAGATAGTGGGTGAATATGGTCTGGGCAAAAGGAATGAAAGAGGAAGCCGCCTGGTAGAATTTTGCACAGAACATAATTTAGTTATAACAAACACCTGGTTTAAGAATCACAAAAGAAGGTTGTATACGTGGAAGAGACCAGGAGACACCGGGAGATACCAGATAGATTTTATAATGGTAAGACATAGATTTCGGAACCAGGTTTTGAAGTGTAGGACATACCCAGGGGCAGACATAGACTCTGACCATAACTTGTTGGTTATGAACTGTAGGCTGAAACTGAAGAAACTACAGAAAGGTAGTAAAATAAGGAGATGGGACCTAGATAAATTGAAGGAACCTGAAGTTCTTAAGAATTTCAAAGGGAGCTTCAGGCAACAATTCACAGAAACAGGGGAAAATAAAACAGTTGAGGAGGAATGGGTAAAATTGAGAGATGAAATAGTGAAGGCAGCAGAGGACAAAATAGGTAGGAAGGCAAGACCTACAAAGAATTCTTGGATATCACAGGAGATACTAAATTTAATCGATGAAAGGAGAAAGTATAAAAATGCAGTAAATGAAACAGGCAAAATGGAGTACAGACGACTAAGAAATGAGATTGACAGGAAGTGCAAAATGGCTAAGCAGGAATGGCTAGAAGGCAAATGCAAGGATGTAGAAGAATGTATAAATAGGGGAAAAATAGATACAGCCTACAGGAAAATAAAAGAAACATTTGGCGATAAGAAAAACAGCTCTATAAATATCAAGGACACTGATGGAAAACCAGTTCTCACCAAAGAAGGGAAAGCTGAAAGGTGGAAAGAGTATATAGACGGGCTCTACAAAGGAAATGAACTTCGAGACACTATTGTAGGAAGGGAAGAGGATGTAGATGATGATGAAATAGGAGATACTATACTGAGAGATGAATTTGACAGAGCACTGAATGATCTAAGTCGAAACAAGGCCCCTGGAGTAGATGATATCCCGTCAGAGCTACTGAAGTCTCTGGGAGAACCAGCCATGACAAAATTGTTTCACATTGTGTGTAAGATGTATGAGACAGGTGAAGTACCCTCAGACTTTAAGAAAAATGTTATAATCCCCATTCCAAAGAAAGCGGGTGCAGACAGGTGTGAAAACTACAGAACCATCAGTTTAATAAGTCATGGTTGCAAAATAGTAACACGAATTATATACAGAAGGATGGAAAAGCTGGTAGAAGCCGACCTCGGGGAAGATCAGTTTGGGTTCAGGAGAAATGTAGGAACACGGGAGGCAATACTCACTTTACGGCTTATCCTAGAAGATAGATTAAGAAAAGGCAAACCAACATTTCTAGCTTTTGTAGATTTGGAGAAGGCTTTTGACAATGTTTATTGGAATAAACTCTTTAAAGTTCTGAAGCAAGCAGGAGTAAAATATAGGGAATGTAAGGTTATTTACAACTTGTACAAAAACCAGACAGCGGTTGTCAGAGTTGAAGGGCATGAAAGGGATGCATTGGTTGGAAAGGGAGTAAGACAGGGTTGTAGCCTTTCCCCAATATTGTTCAATTTGTACATTGAGCAAGCTATAAAGGAAAGCAAGGAGAAATTTGGAGAAGGAATTAAAGTTCAGGGTGAAGAATTAAAAACATTGCGTTTTGCCGACGACATAGTAATTCTGTCAGATACAGCAAAGGACCTGGAAGAGCAATTGAACGGAATGGACAGTGTGCTGAAAGGTGCATATAAGATGAACATTAACAAGAGTAAAACAAGGGTAATGGAGTGCAGTGTAAGAAAATCAGGTGATGCTGAAGGAATTAGATTAGGTAACGAAACAATAAAGGAGGTATATGAGTTTTGTTACTTGGGCAGTAAAATAACAAATGATGGTCGCAGTACAGATGATATAAAATGCAGAATGGCAATGGGTAGAAAGGCGTTTTTGAAAAAGAGAAATTTGTTAACATCGAATATTGATTTAAGCCTAAGGAAGTCCTTTCTGAAGGCATTTGTATGGAGTGTTGCCTTGTATGGGAGTGAAACATGGACGATAAGCAGTGTGGACAGAAAGAGGATAGAGGCTTTTGAAATGTGGTGCTACAGAAGAATGCTGAAGATTAGGTGGGTGGATCGCGTAACTAATGAGGAGGTACTGAACCGAATTGGGGAGAAAAGAAATTTCTGGCATACCTTGACTAAAAGAAGGGATAGATTGGTAGGACACATTCTTAGACATCAAGGAATTGTGAATTTAGCGTTGGAGGGAAGTGTGTGGGGTAAAAATCGCAGAGGGAGACCAAGAGACGCGTATAGTAAGCAGATTCAAGTGGATGTGGGTTGTCGTTCTTATGAGGAGATGAAAAGGCTTGCTCAGGATAGAGTAGGGTGGAGAGCTGCATCAAACCAGTCTCTGGACTGAAGACCACAACAACAAACAATAAACAAATTTCTCCTTTTCAAAAACGTTTTTCTTCCCATTGCCATTCTGCATTTTATATCCTCTGTACTGCGACCATCGCTTGTTATTTTACTGCCCAAGTAACAAAACTCATCTACAACCTTTATTGTTTCGTTGCCTAATCTAATTCCTTCAGCATCGCCCGTTTTTTTATACTGCATTCCATTACCCTCGTTTTGCTCTTGTTAATGTTCATTTTATACGCACCTTTCAAGACACTGTCCATCCTTTCAACTGCTCTTCCAGGTCTTTTGCTGTCTCTGAGATAATTACAAAATCATTGGCAAAACGCAATGTTTTTAGTTCTTCACCCTGAATTTTAATTTCTCCTCCAAATTTCTCCTTGCTTTCCTTTATAGTTTTTTCAATGTACAAATTGAATAGCATTGGAGAAAGGCTACAACCCTGCCTTACTCCCTTCCCAACCTCTGCATCCCTTTCAAACTCTGATAACCGCTGTCTGGTTTTTGTAGAACTTGTAAATAACCTACCGTTCCCTATATTTTACTCCTGCTGGTTTCAGAATTTGCAACAGTGTATTCCAATCAACATTGTAGAAAACTGTCTCCAAATCTACAAAAGCTAGAAATGTAAGTTTTCGTTTCCTTAATCTATCTTCTAAGTGAAGCCGTAAAGTAAGTATTGTCTCCCGTGTTCCTACATTTCTCCTGAGTCCAAACTGATCTTCCCCGAGATCAGCTTCTACTAGATTTTCCATCTTTCTGTAAATAATTCGTGTTAGAATTTTGCAACCGTGACATATTAAACTGATGGTTCTGTAATTTTCACACATGTGTGCACCTGTTTTCTTTGCAATGGGGGACTATTACATTTTCCTTAAAGTCCGAAGGTATGTTGCCTGTCTCGTACAACTTCTGCACCGGGTGAAATAGTTTTGTCATGGCTGGTTCTCCCAGAGCCTTTAGTAGTTCTGAGGGAATGTCATTTACTCCAGGGGCCTAAGGTCTTTCAGGGCTCTGTCAAATTCATCTCTCAGTGTAGTATCTCCTATTTCATCTTAATCTATTTCCTCACCCCTTATTACAATATTGTCTGTAAGTTCATTTCTTTTGTAGAGCCTCTCTAATTATAAACTGCTTATAAACTAGCTTATACTAAAGACAGCACAAAGATCCAATGCCCGAGGGGGATTCGAAACCCCGACGGGGAATGGCCTTGCGCATCGCAGCATAGCGGCTCAATGTGCACAGCCACTCCGCCGCGCAGCCATTCGTTCAGTCAGGAGCTGGAAGGTTTCTTGCGGAATTGCAGACAATTCTTCACGGAATGCTGCGCTGAGGAGAGGCATCGATGTAGGTCGATGAGGGCTGACTCTAAGTTTACGTTACAAAACATCCCAAAGGTGTTGTGTAGGATTCAAGTCAGGACTCTGCGCTGGCCAGTCCATTACAGGGAGGTTATTGTTGATTAACAGCTCTGCTACAGATCTTGTGCTATGAAGTGCTCGATCATGTTGAAAGATGCAATGGCTATCCCCAAATTGCTCTTCATCAGTGGGAAGCAAGAAGGTGCTTAAAACATCAATGTAGGCGTGTGCTGTGATAGTGCCATGCAAACTAGGGGTGCAAGCTCCCTCCATGTAGAACACGAGCGCACCAAACACCGCCGCTTCCGCATTTTACTCTTGACGCTACACATGCAGGCAGATCACGTTCATCGTGCATTATCCATACCCACACCCTGCCATCGGATCGCCACATTGTGTATCGTGATTCGTCACTCCACACAACGTTTTTCCACTGTTCAAAAGTTCAGTGTTTACGCTCCTTACACTAAGCGAGTCGTCGTTTGGGATTGACCAGCATGACGTGTGGCTTATGGACAGTCGTACGACCATGAAATCCAAGTTTTCTCACCTCCCGCCTGTCATCATAGCTGGAGCGGATTCTGATGCAGTTTGGAATTCCTCGACAGGTGCCAGCATAATACATTGTACGGCTCTCTTCAACTGTCGGCGGTCTTTGTCACTCAAGAGACGAGATCGACCAGCACCTTTTCATGCTGTACGTGTTCCTTCACGTTTCCACCATACCATCACATCAGAAGCAGCCTAGCGATGTTTAGGAGTGTCGAAATGTCGCGTACAGACTTCTCACACAATGTCACCCAGTCACCTGACGACGTTCGAACCCTGTGAGTTCCGTGGAGCGTCCCATTCTGCTCTCTTACTATGTCTGAAAACTACTGAGGTCGCTGGTAAGGAGTAAGGGCAATAAGTGGCAGCACAATGCAGCTAATATGAAGAACGAATGTTTTTGGGGTATATGGATACTTTTGATTACATAGTGTATTCAGCACGCAGCAGCTAGTCGTTTGATTGTACTCACAGAGGAAAGGAAGCATTCTCAAACCAAATGTATAGCTACAAAGTAGCTCTGTCGATCACATCGTATCTAAATTTGCACACGATCCTGCATGAGGACCTAAAAATGATAAAAGTGTTCTCCAGGTGGGTACCGCGACCTCTGACGGATGACTACAAGGCTGCGTGCGTGGCATGTCGTCATGCAATGCTGATGCATGATGACGGCAGAGATGGGACTTATCTTTCATCGATTGTGACGATGTATGCGACATGGACGTCGTTTTTAATTCTAAAACGAAGCGCCAGTCAGCTCAATGGAGGTACACAGATTTCTTTAAAAAAAAAAAAAAAAAAAAAAAAAAAAAATCGAAGTTAAAAGGTAAAGCAGTCAACAATCCGAAGATTGGTTTGAACACCACAGTGCTTTGGAGGTGGTATGCCGTTGCCTTCCTCCGACCTTCGAACTGACTTACCCAGCCAGTTATAGGGGAACCTACAGTTTAACGTGGGTTCCGAACCACGGTGCTACTCGGTATTTTTCACATGAGCAATACTGCCAGAGGTGAAAGAAGTGGAAAGTGACAGATAAAAATCCCAGGACCTGGCGGGGATCGAACCCGGGACCTTTGGATTTGTAATCTGGCACTCTACCACTGTGCAACCGAGGCGCACCAAAATTTAGAAAGAGGAAAAAATAATGGTCCCCATGTTGTGGGATGCCATAATCCTCACTCATTAAGTTGCAAAGGGCGCGGCGGTGACTGGTCCAACCTGCGGAGTTGTTTTGCAGAAAAAATTCCTTCCAGCAATGCGTGAAAAACTGCCGCAAAAGATTCCACATGTGCTCTTTCATCCAGACAAAACACCAGCATGGCCAGTGGTACGTTGAAGTTTCTTCGTGACACCTTTGATCTCTCATGCTCCCTACTCACCTGACCTTGCTCCTAGAGGATTGGGTTGGGTTGTTTGGTCCTGACAGGGGGACTAAACTAGTGAGGTTATTAGTCCCCCGGTGAGGAGTGGAAAGAGTGAGGATAAGAAAGGACGGGAGGGGGAAAGGAAATGCAATCCGGAAAGTAAAGAAGGAAGGAAGACTGCATTAGCTCGGGGCCCCGTGCTCGCCACGCACGTACTCACGAAAGAACCGTGAGACCCCTGGGGGGGGAAGGGGGTTTGCTCCTAGAGACTATCGGTTTTTTTCAAACGATGGAAGTTGCTCTTCGTCGTTGCACATTCACTAGCCATACTGCATTTGCATCAGAGATTTTCCAGTGAAAATGTTTACTGTTTTTGAGAACAATATGGATTAACAGCGATCTTAATTATTAATTCGTGTAACAAAGCAATCTAAACTACAATTGCGTTATTTGTCTGCCTGGTTCTCCAAATAGTTACTTTATTACCAAGTCAGGTGGATGGAGAATACAAAAACGTTAGTGGGATAAGGACAAAGATTTTCTATAGAAATAATTTATCCCTCTAATATTATATATCATTACAGTTGTGGTCTGAAGATGGTCATATAAGTGGCCGAAACCGGTTACCAGGGAGAATTGAAAGCGCCGTGAGGAATGCATACTTGAATTTAACTGATAATTCCTACAACATTATATGTAACGCCCTCAGTTCGTCGCAAATGTCAGCTATGGTCAAAACAGTTTTCTGTGAAGTTGTTAGCGCCTTGAAGCTAAGTGAGTGAACACGAACATGGACAAGTTATTCGTGCAGACAGAAATGTAAAAGCATTTCATTTTTATTCTGGAGTGCGACTGTTATAAATTAATATTTTTTACAAGTATGTGAAACCAATCGCTTTATATTGTAGTCTAGTTAGTGGTGTGTTTGGACAGTATCATCATCAGCCATTTCAATCATTAAATTGTCTGGCCTCTTCGAGTCGTGGATTCAGGTAGACTTTCAGTAGTCCTCTCCAAGTGGAACGGTCTTGAGCGCTTCTGTGCCAGGTGCTACCAGCGACCTTCTTGATATCTTTGTCCCATCTGTCCAGTGGTCTTCCTCTGGGCCACGGACTCCACTCCAGTACTATCTTCGTCCATCTAATGTCTTTTATGCTCGCGACGTGGCCAGCCCACTGCAATTTGAAACAGCCTACTAAGATATCATTAACCTTTGCCACAGATCGGACGTCATCTACTCTTTTCCTATCCTTTCTTGTATAGCCCAGCATTAATCTTTCCATTACTCTCTGTGCTGTCCTAAGTTTCCTTTTTGTAAATGTATCCAGTGTTCTTATCTCGAAACCATACAGGAAGACTGCATTGATCAAATACCGACTTCTTCAGATTTACCGGCATTTTTTATCTGAATACTGTTGAATTTCTTACAAATGCTAGCCAGCCTAGTTTGATGTGCCGATAGATTTCAGGCCTTATATCTCCCTTCATATTTATAATCTGGCCAGCTGTATCACATTTTTTGTTGTTCTTATTTTGAGGAGACTAAACAACTAGGTCATCAGTCCCTGGGAGCCATTTCTTGGACATTACTTCTGTTTTGGAAAAGTTCAAGTCAACCAACTGACATTCCGATGCAAGATCCGTAACTAAGTTTTGGAGCTCTGCGAATTGATGGCCAGTAAGGCAATATCATCAAGTTGGTAAGCCTTCTTCCATTAATTCTAATTCCCTTACCTTCCCAGCTCAGCTTTGACGCAGACATTTCTAGCACCACCTAGAACAGTTTTAAGGAAATGAGATCGCTTTGCTTGACATCCTGCATGATGCGGAATTCTTGGGTTGATTCGCCGATATTAACATAAGCTGAAGAAGTCTCGTAGATATTCCTGAGCACTTCAATGTACGCTGCTCCCACTCGTTCCTCTCCCAAGTCTGGAGGACAGCTATATGCCGCGATCGAAGTTAATTAATTTATGCCTACATACAAGTGTCAACAAGTGCAAAAAATGTGTGGTGTGATAGGTTTAATAAGTGAGCTGTGGCACATTTTTAATCTATGACGCAGGTAGTTTATATGACATCATAGATCGCATAAATGACGAGCAGATGCAAATTCTTGTAAATCGAGACACATGTCGATTGAACTGTACAGATTTAAATGATGTAAGGAGAGGTGTCATTGTTTAAAATGTGGAGTTGCAGATCTGAAGATGAAAACTAAGTTAGTCGAAATCGGCAATCTGAATACCGAACTGCGATCTTGGCATACATATTTCACAACACACACCACTACTATATCAACAGACGAAAATGTGATATTATTTTATTTATTATGGAGTGCGACTGTTATGAATTAATATTTTCTAGAAGTATGTGCAACCAATCGGTTTATATTGTAGTCCAGTTACTCAGTGGCGTGTTTGGACAGTATCATCATCATCATCATCATCATCCATTTCAATCATTAAATTATGTGGCCTTATCGAGTCGTGGATTCAGGTAGGCTTTCAGCAGTCTTCTCCAAGTCGAACGGTCTTTAGCGGTTCTGTGCCAGGTGCTACCAGCGACCTTCTTGATATCTTTGTCCCAACTGTCTGGTAACGACTTTTATCCATTATGTGTTGGAACCTGCGACTGTATCTTGAAATAGGTTTCAGAAATTACTGCAACCAGTTGCCTTTTTTCTTCTTAATGACCGGTTTCAAGCTGCCTAGCAGCTCATCATCAGATGGTGTATACATTTAGTGCAAATTACATTTGTATCTGTGGCAGGGCAGAAAACGAGAAAAAGTAAATTAGTGTTTATACCATCTGATGATGAGCTGCTAGGCAGCTTGAAACCGGCCATGGTTTAATAAATCGTCATTAAGAACAAAAAAGGCGACTGGTTGCAGTAATTTCTGAAATCTATGTCTGTTAATGTATTCAGCGGGAATTCTGCACCTCATGATCAGCGTTCAGAAGTTAGATTAAGTGCTGTACGAGATTAAAGAGGAAATTGAGTACATTTTCGCTATGTTTTTTGACTCAGTCGTTTCAGGACTATGAGCTTTATGTAGTTAAATTTGTAACTCCACTCTTCTATCATAGCCGTGTAAATTTGTAACAACATTATGGACTCATCGTGCTCTCGCTAGCACAGTCACTTATCTGGGGGTTACGCAGCATGTCTGAAAGCAGTATCTCCAAGGCAGAGACTCGACAATCAATCTGGTTGGTAGATGGCTAGAGATCTCTTGACCCATGTATTTGTGGAGGAAGCACACTAGCTGTTTCTACATCTACATCTAGGGTCTACATCTACATCTACATGGGTTACATGTGCCGATAGACTTCAGGCCTTTATATTTATAATCTGACCAAGGTAGATATATTCACTGACCTCTTCTAATTGACTGTCGTTGACTTTCGCATCACCAGCTGGGACACATTTGTTGCAAATCACATTTAAGTGCCTAGCAGAGGGTTCATCGAACCACCGTTATACTATTTTATCTCCCATTCCTATCTCGAATAGCGCGCGGAAAGAAAGAACACCTGAATCTCTCCGTTCGAGCTCTGATTTCTCGTATTTTATTCTGATGATCATTTCTACCTATGTAAGTGGGAGTCGCCCCGCCAGGTCCTAAGATTTTTATCTGTCACTTTCCACTTCTTTCACCTCTGGTGATATTGCTCATGTGAAAAATACCGAGTAGCATCGTGGTTCGGAACCCACGTTAAACTGTAGGTCCCCCTATAACTGGCTGGGTAATTCAGTTCGAAGGTCGGAGGAAGGCAACGGCATACCACCTCCAAACAGGACCACGCCTAGTAAAGCACTATGGTGTTCAAACCAATCTTCGGATTGTTGACTGCTTGACCTTTTAAGTGGGAGTCAACAATATATATTCACATTCGGAGGAGTTTCGTAAGTACCCCACGCCGCAGCGATAAGCGCTGTTGTAATGATTCCGATTCCAGATCCTGTATCATTTCCGTAACGCTATCTGCCCTGTATCGTGACAATACGAAACGAGCTGCCCTTCTTTGGACTCTTTCGATATCCTCCGTAAAACCCACCTGATAAGGATCCCACACTGGGCAGCAATACTCCAAAAAGGACGGGCAAGCGTTGTGTATACAGTTTCTTTAGTAGTTCTGTCGCATCTTTTAAGTGTTCTGCCAAAACAACGAAGTCTCTGGTTCTACGTGATCTTTGCAGTTTAAGTCTGAAGTAATAGTAATTCCTAAATTTTGTGGAGTTTGCGGCTTTCACTTTCGATTGATTTATTTCGTAAACAAAGTTTAACGATTTCTTTTCGTACTCATGTGGACATCTTCACACTTCTCATTATTTAGAGTCAATTGCCAATTTTTACACCATACTGATATCTTATTCAGATCGTTCTGCAGTTGGTTTTGATCTTCAGATGATTTTACTAGACGGTAAATGACGGCGTCATCTGCGAACAACCTAAGAGAGCTACTTAGATTTTGTCCCAAATGTAAATAACGAACAGCAGAGGACCAATAATACCACCCTGTGGAATGCCCGATATCACCCTCCTTACCATCGATTACTACGAACTGTGTTCTCTCTGCCAGGAAATCTCCTATCCAGTCGCAAATTTGGGGCGATTACCATAACCATGCAATTTGATTAAAAGCCGTTTGTGAGGTACGGTGTCAAAAGCCTTCTGGAAATCAAGAAATACGGAATCGATTTGCGAACCCTTGTCGTTAGCACTCATCACTTCGTTTGAGTAAAGAGCTAGTTGTGTTTCGCATGAACGACATTTTCTAAATCCGTGTTTCTAAATCTGTTTCTGGCTCCCTGAGCACATTTCGAGTCGCTGTTTACATTCTGCTGTACACTGAGAGAGAGACGGGAATGGTGAGCAGACGAGAGAGAGAGGGGGATTTTCCATTCGCAATGCATTATGAAAGTATGAATGTGTGCTTTTTCTATTTTTTCTTTTCAGTTTAACCTGCAACAAGACACAGAAACGGGTTGCCGAGTACAGAAAATAAGACCTCACTTGGAACACGTGTCATGAGTGACTTCCGTGGCCTGGCAAGTGGGGTTAAACCCCTTTACGCACAGTCACACCTCTTACAGTTCCCACTGGACTCTTTGACCACTTAGGTGTACCAGTGGGAGCTGTTTCAACACTGAGCAGGGCGCTCGTACACCATAGGGGCAAGCCTGATGCGTAGCGTCTTACAGCTCTCCTATACAGGAAGCCAGCTAGCTGATACGACCAACGAGCTAGAATTTCATGGAGTGGCGATAGATCCGCCATATTTGAAGCAAATTTAACTGGCGCCCGCCATGTTATATGGGGTATCGGTTGACAGTTGGTAAGCCACATCCATTAGAGTAGTTTACATATTTGCAGTTCCACGTTTTAAATAAAGACTGATTATTGAATACAGATGGGCATCACGTTCCGTCAGAGTTTTTCGAAGCTGGTAATTGACGAGCCTGGTAGTAAATTACCTAAAAATGCGGTAATGATATATCACGAACCTGTCAGTATTAAAGTATACAATAGTATATAATAGTTAGCTGAAGTTTGCAATAACAACGAAAGTATTCGTGTTGATTTTAATGCAAGTACATGGTGTAAAGGAGCTGAATAACATACAGTGAACAGTAATTGTTATGACGAAAAATCGTGACCACGGATTTCCATCTGCTGTTAATGTGTTGTAAAAACTGCTTTCATAAATTCTAGTATACATTTATTTTGTGTTTACTAAACCTATTAAGTCTACAAACTTGTAAAATTGCTGTTAAAAGGTTTTGTTGTAAACTTTGAAGGACGAAGTTTGAGTACAAAGACGGAAGTGACAACAGAATACTGCAATAAAAATGCGCCTGAGTCAGATGTCACAAATGCATTCCACACAGAAATAACGTATCATAAATAACTTTCGTTGTTGCCAGGCTGAAATAAGTACATATTTGTTGTAAAGAACACAGACATATACAAGTGAAAAAATTCGGACTCTTACTATTATTTCCATATTTTGCCCTGGTTAAATGTCGATCAGTTATTGTCAACAACAACTAAAAATACTTTAAAGAAGGTGTAGACACTCAAATCTGAGTTTTCATGAACCACAGGAGCTACAAAAGAAGAAATATCTCAAAAACACCACAACACTAGGTAGAAAACAGCAATTTTTTTATGGTGTGTACTTCAAGGGAATTGCAGGATAGGTATCTGAAACTTCACACTTGGGGCAGCTAAGTGTCATTAGTCAAGAATTTTGTATGAGTATAGAAAGACTGAGCTCAAACTAGGCAAAACATTTGGAGTTCTTGCATGATGTGTTTGTCGTTTTATCACTTCGGTTTGTGCATTTAAAAGTCGAACACACTTTAAAAATATTTCAGCAGCAAAAATTATAAAGACAATACAAACTAAATACAATATATACTAAATACAAAGCTTCAAGCTCTACAACAATATACGATAGACAGACTCCCGTCAAGTGTACTGACCACAGGTTGCCGCAAAGAGCGCTGTAACTCGTGAGTTAGCCACTCTATGACATTTAAGCTTAGATTAGATTAGATTAGATTAATACTTGTTCCATAGATCATGAATACGAGACTTCGTAATGATGTGGAACGTGTCAGTTAAATGAAATGTGTCTATACATGATATTACATGACACTCAATATTTGAATATTTTATTTTATTATTTTTTTATTATTTTTTATTTTTTTATATATTTTTTATATTTTTTCCCTAAAGTACTAACTTTTACCTAGAAATTCATCTAATGTGTAGAAGGAACTGCTATTCAGAAATTCTCTTAATTTGTTTTTAAATGCTAGTTGGTTATCTGTCAGAATTTTGATACTACTTGGTAAGTGACCAAAGACTTTTGTGGTAGAATAATTAACCCCTTTCTGTGACAGAAACTCGTTGGATACGACAGATGGGTTATATATTAGCTACGCTGCGGATAGTTGCTTCAGCGCCCTGCAGATAACACTAGCGTACGGAAATTCTAAATGCAGTGAATCAAAACATAGATTTAATTTAGACAAAACATCATTTTAGTACATGTTATGTATTTTACTAATTGTTACTGATTTATGTCTGTTAATTACTGGAATGAATGAAGTGTGAATGTGAAATTAAAATTCTAGAAGGTAATTGTACTTTTGATTCTATACGTGGATTGCTCTGGAAAAAACGTGTGATTTTTATTGGCTGTTGATAGAGCGCGGGTTTTCAAGGTATGCTGATTGGTGGCGGTTTTGTTTGCAGCCAATGACAAATCAAGTCGCGCGTGTTTTCTGGGAGAATGAGGCTTGGTCTAGGCGAGAAAGAGTTGTGTTAGAGGAGAGTAACGTACAGCAACAGGTACGCGGACATAAGCTTAGAAAAGTGGTTTGAAATTTCGCATAAAACTGAATGTATAGATGGAGATGTATGCGAAAGTGTTGTGTATTTGAGTATGGTGAATAGGTGAAAAATTGCGATTTTTATAAGTGAACTGTGTTGTAATGAGCAACCTAAAAATCCGTGTGACATGTTGTGCAATCTTCCATTGAAAACTTAATATTCTAGTAGTGATTGAAGTGCACGATAACCGAGCGAGCAAATTTCTTCAAAACGCAGACAAACTGTTTGTTTATTTGGTGACTATTTGATTATTTTTATCAGGCTGCATGAGTGACTGTGCGAATGTGTGTGCAGAACAGTGTTTTTCTTTTAGTATGGACTTGGCAGTAATCTTTGTGAACTGCTCACTAAGGGGAATAATAACCCATTTATAAAGTAAAATCCTTCATTGACTCGTATATTTTGGAGACCTGTTACAAGAATCTTATATTTCAACGCAACCTGTGGAATGTGTGCACTGCGGCCAGTTTTTCAGTACAGCTTTTGCTGGTCGAATAACATTGCACGTCTTTTACAGCGCTAGTGTGGACTGCTCCACCGGTAAAGGTCAGCTACGCTGCACGCTCAACCGGGCGTAGCCGACGGCTCCCTCATGGCGTACGGGCGCGCTTCTACCGACCTTACTTTGTGTAGGGTAGTTCGTTGGTCTTTCGCCAGTGGTCATCATTTACCGACTAAGGGGGGAAAAATTCATGTACGTCATTGTTCCAGTTTTCTGTAAAGTGAGCAACTTATTCCCTGGTTTTGTATTTTAAGCTATGTTCACTACTTTACTTCCATTTGTGACGTTTGAATATTGATGTACGTATTTATTTCATGTAGACTGTGGTATAGATGTAACGTTTCTGCTGTGTTGCGCGCTCCCTACAAATCCATTGCCAGCAACACAAACACGAAACATGTGGAACCCTAAATAAAACATTAACACCGGACATGAACAATATCACATTTTCGCGTTCAGTTTAACATACTATTAACACTATTAATAGAACATGTTTAAGAAATAGGATATTGATTTAAACATAATTTTGGCTGTCCTTTTTCACGTAATTTTCAATTATGATACTTTTGTAAATAATAACTACAAACATTAAAATTGCAGTACACTTAGTTACGGAATATGCTGAGCTTATAAAGATACTTATTTGTTTATAAACAACACTACTACATGTATGAACTATTGCACAACGTTATTACATATTTACCTTCTGTTTGAATAAATTAGGGCAGACCATGTTCTATATATCACAGGATCTTAAATTAAATACTGATCATTTTTCACACACTAATAATCCGTTTGGCACTAAGAAACTATCTTCGAAATAGACAAAACTACTACTACTTTATTTAAATCCGCATTTATAAAAAATTAGACCACAAATTGAAATACATTAAAAGTATCTGTCTCAATAATAGTACACCTACACAATATTGTTAAAACAGACATGTGTGCACTTCAGAAACACAAATAATGTAAATAACATGAGCAAATTTGACATGAGTCAAAGCACTACTTTTAATTTGCGTGTACTATTAAATAGAAATTTCATAATAAACATACACACATTGAGATAAATGTAATATTTTAATTTTTGTATTTTTGCATATTTCAAGTATTATCTATTTAATAACTGAAAAACATTATCATTAGTCTTATTACGTGGTTATGCAGAAAATGTTTGAGTGGAATCCATGTTTTGTCACTCTGTACATAGTTACAAACCTGTAAGCATCTCTGATATCTGCTGCTGGATATTTTGAACATTATGATGTTGCAAAACTAAATAAATTTGTTGCTTTCACAATGGAACTATCATCAAAAAAGTCTTTTATTATTTAAATGAAGATCCTGAAATATATTCTACTATTTAGCTGAATGCTGAGCATCAACAACGCAAATGTCCGTCTTAAAGAACAAAGCTAAGTAAAATATGTATGTTTGATCTTCCCCATCTAAAGTGAAGTGGATTGTTTTTTAAATCTGGCTGTTAAAATGAACTAATTCTTCGTGAATCAGAAGACTTCATTTAAGCAGTTTAATCCACGTGACTTAAGAGATGGTGGCGTTAGACAGACCATTTATTCTCAATTATGTCGTCACAAATTGAAATAACATTTGCACAGCATTTTTCAGAAAAATGTTCCACATAGTGCAAACAACGTGAATACAATTAGATAATGCAAGGTGAGTTGCGAAAGATAGGAAAAATAAACTGGTAAGGGCATAAGGAAGAAAAGAAGATGGTGGTGTGATAACTGCAACGTTGGCCTTTGCATCCCAGATTATCAACATTCAAATTCAAATGTTTGTAAATCTAAGGGACTTAACTTCGTTGATCATCAGGGCCTAGGCTTACAAACTACGTGCACTAAGTAACTTATGCTAAGTACGACACAAACACCCATGCCCGAGGGAGGACTCGAACCTCCGACGGCGAGCAACCCGCGCGGTCCACAGTATGGCGATCTACTTATAGAGATTCTTGTTCTATTTCTGTGAATATAGAATGAATGATTATTGTATCACTCGACAGAGACGAATTGAATGAATTGAATAACTTTTCTTCTTCGTGGTTCTTATATGTTTTTCCTTTTCATTTTGCCCTCTGTCCGTAATTCGTTTTCTAAAATAAAAAGGTATTCTCATTATTGGGACGATCTAGAATTGCTTAGTAACAGGTTTGCAGCCAAGATCGCTTTCTTCATTTAATTATATTAACGGTTTCGGCGTGCTAGACGCCATCTTCAGACCTAATATACAAAGGTTTTTACAAAATGAGCTGTAATTCATATAAGGCAATGTAATGATTATGACGCAACTTTCAACCTTTATATATACTTTAGATAAAATATGGCATATCGCAATAATAAATGGATTGTGATATGTACTATTCATTATGAAGTACTAGACACAGCAGGCCTGCTATCAGTTCTCGTAGGATGATTGGTAACACAATCTTGAATTCTTGGATAGATGAATATGCCCCAACATTTTTTGTAAATATAACATAATGTCTGTAAAATGTTTCTAATACCTTTGATGTACAGATATGCTTACTACTTCACACACACACACACACACACACACACACACACACACACACACACACACACACACACACATATATATATATATATATATATATATATATATATATATATATATATATATATATAGTATGCCTTATGTATTATACTTTTGATGTCAATACTATGGTGTCTGTACTTGGCCCGAGATGTTAGTAGACCATGCCCTACTTCTTATACATGCGAAGGAAATGACACAAACTATTGCACTTTGTGGGATACTATACCTGATATAGAGTCCATCTGGGGCAATAGTCTTTCACCCACTTATCATTAACCTTATTTTGCCATTATCGGCCACACAAAGGGTAGAATGTGGTTAACACATTCTATCCAGTCTATTTCATTTCACATGGAAACTATTTTCTGGGTATACTAGTTTATATGTAATCTGGTTTTACAGCTTTTATAAAAAATAATAATGATAATATGTACATATATATATATTATTAATAATAATAATTTTAAATTTCTTGTAGATCACTTGACATGGAACTTACTTCTATGTTTGGTACCTGACATAGCACCTCATACTCTATGGTGCTTAGCATTATACTTCATACAAATTGTATAAGTATGACATTCAATGTATAAAAAGTTGTACGTCATGTAATTAGTGCTTGCATGGCACTTAATGTACATTAAAAAAAAAAAGACCGACTGCCTCAAAGGCAAAGACCAGTATGTACATGTAACATCTTTGTCTGTGGCTTTCCGCCTAATAGTCAGTATTGAACTTGGATCCTGAAGTGCCCCTGGTTAAGACCGTAAGAAATATGTTTTTTTTCTATTACGTATTGCAGCTCATTAGGTAAAAAAAAAACACTTTGTGTACTAGGTCTGAAGATGGCGTCTAGCACGCCGAAACCGGTAATGTAATTAAATGAAAAAAAAAAAAAAAAAAAAAAAACGATCTTGGCTTGAAACCTGTTATTAAAAAAGGTATTCGTCTAAAATACTTTTGTTTCATTCTTAAATATTCCTAACACATTTCAGCATTTTTAAATTTAATTTAAAACATCTCGCAAATATCCTACTTTACAGCCAGTTACGAAATCGGATGGGGGCAGTGTTGAGAGTGTTAAGTTTCTTGAAACTTATAATTAGACTGCCAACACCCTGTTAGCTGTAGCAATTTGCTGTTCCCACCCGTCTTCCCGAGTCGCAGTCTCTACAGATGTTTTTCTGAAGTCTGACATCACGGTCTGGCTACCTATAGTAGCAGTTCGCTGGGTCTTTAGCCCGTTAGTCGACGTACCTCGCGTGGACATGGCTAGTTAAACACAAGTCCGTGGCCGTGCACTTTCGCCGGCATTCGTGAGGTGTGCCCCGCTTTGTCTGTCTGCAGGAACCTTTCTCTTCTCTAAGACATTGTTCTTTCCACTCTGAGAACCGCCTGGAAATTCTCTTCGTATGCAGGCGGGGAACAGTGCCGCAAGTAGGGCTGGGTCCCACCTCCTCAAGCTTCGCAACCCACGCCGTTTCCTTCGCTCCTTCGCTCTGCTTCCCATTAAATCTGCTTTCACAATTCCTTACATTTAGTTACGCACGGGATTTTTACAAATGAAATCAGAACTAATGTGGTTGTGTTGATAATCACAATCTTCTTCTTCTTTTTCTTTCTCTTCAGATCTTTTCCCGCATACGCAGGGTCGGCTTTGTTATTACAGATTTGGCATGTTATAATCGTGTAATTGAGGCGGGACTTGGGGACCTTCCCAACATACACCGAGGGGGATGTGGAAAACCGCCTGAAAACCACATCCAGGCTGGCCGGCACTCAGACCCCCTTCGATAATCCGCCGGGCGGATTCGAACCGGGGCCGGTACGCCTCCCCGTCTCGGAAAGCGGTGCGTTAGACCGCACGGCTAACCGAGCGGGTGTGTTGATAATCACAATCATTAATATTAATTCATATTTAGTTATTTGGTTAAGATTAATTTATTAGAATCTCAATTGAATGTCTCTAATGATTTCTACACATACTGCAGGACAGTCTGATTAAACTGGTCACCTAACAAATCGTAATTACAAATAAATTTTCTGAAAAGGGCAACCACAGCTTAAATACATTTTGTAAAAATTCAATACACAAACACCACGAAAACTAAAAATTAAAAATTGCCTTCAATAATATAAAGTCCTGGGTGCAGATGTGTAGAGATAAAATCCCACAGCTGTTAAAACGTGTTTATTTAGACACAACCAGTTTGACATCGGTATAGATGCATCTTCAGGTGACATTAGAGAAATTATTACATGATATTTAGAAAACAGCGTCCAGCTTTTAGGAGACCTTGCTCAAATACTCTCACAATAGGGTGAGGTCGTCATTTGATAAATAACATCCCGATTAATCTATTACGAAGATACCAGCGGTGTGAGTCAGAAAACAGACGGCATCTCGAGAACCAGGAAGTGCTGCGACCCCGGTACATAACAGGTGGATACTCAGACTAAAGTGCTAATTTACCAAATGACGACCTCACCCTATTTGTTCAAATGTTTATAAAGCTTAAGGGACTTTAACTACGGGGTCATCAGTCCCTAAACTTACAAACTACTTATGAACTACCTTATACTAAAGGCCACAAAAATATCCATGCCCGAGGGGGGATTCGACCGCAGCGGCCGTGCAGACTGTGTCTGGCACGCCGCAGACCGCTTGGCCACCGCGGCCGGCTCACCCTATTGTAAGAGTATTTTAGCAAGGCCTCCTGAAAGCTGTATGCTGTTTTCTAAATATCATGTAATCATTTTCCTAATGTCACCTGAAGATGCATCTATACCGATGTGAAACTGGTTGTGTCTATATAAAGACGTCTTAACAGCTATGCGACTTTATCTCTACACATCTGCACCCAGTACTTTATACTATTGAAGTTTATTTTTAGTTTCGTGGTGTTTGTGTATTGAATTTTATCAAAATCGTTGTTGTTATGGTCGTCAGTCCAAAGACTGGTTTTGAAGCAGCTCTTCGTGCTATTCAGGGAAGTTCGGTGTCAGGATGCACAAGATTTTGGCCATGTGATTACAGGGCTATAAATACAAATTCGGTTAAGGGGAACGCAGGTGTAGGTCTAATAATGATAAGAAAATAGGAATGCGGGTAAGTTACTATGAAACAGCATAGTGAGCACATTATCGCAGCAGCTAGCAACTAGCTTTGCCGATGAGGAGGAGATTGAAAAAACGTATGATGAGATAAAGGACAGTTGAGGAAGAGGAAAACATGACTGGAACTGAGTACTAGGAAAAGGACGTGAGGAAAAATAGTAAGTGAATATGGATGGGGAAAAGGAATAAAATATCACAATTTAATCATCAGAAACACTTGGTTTAAACACCATGGAAGAGACTAGGAGACACTGGAAGGTATCAAATTGACTTTATAATGGTAAGACATAGGTTTCGAAACTAGGTTTTCAACTGTAAATCATATCCAGGGACAGATGTAGACTCTGACCATAACTTATTGGTTATGGAATTAAGAGACTGGAAAAAGGTAGGAAAGTATGTAGATGGAACAAGGATAAATTTAAGGAACCAAAAATTGTAGAGAGTTTCAGAGGGAGCATTAGGCAAGACTTGATCTAAATGGCGGTAAGTAATACAAACAAGAGGAATGCGTAGCTTTGAGAGATGCAGTAGTGAAGGGTTCAGAGGATAATATGAGGACAAGGCCTAATAGAAATCCTTGAAGAATTTCGGAGATACTGAATTGATGAAAGGAGAAAATTTAAAAATTTAGGAAGTTAACTCTTTATTTGGCAATGTTGCTCTCAAGCAACATCAAAGTAGCGCGTGGTTTTCTGAAACATGTTACAAGTTTCATCCTTGGACGGTAACAGTGCTTGAAACTAACATTTCAGCTCTTCAATAAAGTGATGTTTCATTGTCTTTTGCGAAAAGTGTAAGCAATGAACTGAATCTTCAGCGGACACTCCAAGCAGAAGTTACTGAGGTACATGTTTGTTTCAATTTTGTGACGATATTTTTCGTGATACATGGAAAACTGCTTATAAAAGTGAAAGAGGAGGCCTTGAAGTTGATTTATAATGGAAAATTGTTGACGAGTTCTTACACGGGAGACTGAAAACGGACTTATATTTATTGGAAAGAGGAGGCCTAGTACACCAGACAAAATGGACAATAAGTGCAAAAGAAGAACGAAATAGCATCTCCCGTACCAGTCAGTGATGTACGGTACAACAGATATGGCAATATGTTGTCATTTGACAGGTTATGGGCCAAAAGAAATTTGCGAGTTTTGTCTTCAGAGTTTCTTGATTGTAAAATGTGGAAATCATAGGATTGTTTTGAACTTTGCACCAAAAGCGACTTGTTTTCATACGTTTCACATGAAATAGTCCAAGATACAATAATTTCTGCAAAGAACAACACTGTAGTATTGATACCGTACCACCATGCGAAGTTTTTGGGCAATGTTACAAACCAGGAACTATATCTTGAAAAAAATTGTATAAATCTGTCCTCATAGCCCTACGCATGTAATTTAATTAACATTATACTTTTTCTTCTCGTGATTTCTGTGTGTGCCAAATAGAGGGTTAAGCACGCAAAGGGAAATACAGGCGGCTGAAAATGAGGTTGGCAGGAAGTGCAGACTGGCCAAATACAAGTCAAGAGAGTAGCAACGCATAATTATAGGAAATAAAGTTACCATCTGCAGGAAAATAAAAGTGGAATTTGGAGACAAGAAAAGCAGCTACAAGAATATCAAGAACTCAGATGGAAAGCTCGTACTAAGCAAAGAAGGGACAGCTGAAAGGAGGAAGAAATATACAGAGTGAATCACCTAACACTAGCACCGCAAATATTGCAGAAACGGAAAGTGCGATCGATGTGCGGTTTTCACAGAATGGATTGGTAATCAGGGGCTCGTATTTTTATCCAACAAACACATCGCAATATTACTTAGAAAGTGTATGCAAGCGTACGGTTTTTTTTTATGAAGCAATGGTTGTTTCTATCATGCACTGGAATTTTTGACACCAGCTGTGTACAAAGAATTTTGAATGACATCACGTTTAGTTTGACAACTACAACCGTTCAAAGTTTCGGGGGCGGAGGCTGCGATAGCGTTCTGACTGGCCGAGTGGCTAGCCCCTGGGTCACAGCCCACTGTCTCATGACCACCAGCCAGTGAGCTACGCTGTCGTAGCCTTCGCCCCAAAACTATAAATGGTTGTAGCTGCCAAACTAAACGCGATAAAAATGTCATTCAACATTCTTTGTAAACAGCTGGTGTAAAAAATTCCAGTGCAAGATAGAAACAACCAATGTTCCATTTGAAAAATTGTATGTTTGCATAAAAAATACACTTTCTAGGTATTTTTACGATCTGTTTATTGGGAAACAATACGAGTCATTGACTACCAATCCATTCTGTGAAAACTGCACATCAATCACACTTTCCGTTTCCGCAATATCTGTGCGGTAAGTGTTAGGTGATGTACCATATATAGAGGGCAACTGCAAGCGAAATGTAAGACAGTATTGTAGAATGGAAAGAGGCAGTAGATAAAGATGAGCAAGGAGATACCATACAGAAGAATTTGAGGAAGCATTGAAAGAGTCGAAACAAGGCTCCTGCATTAGATGAAATTCCCTCTGAACTGTTGACATCGTTGGGAGATCTATGTGGAAACTGTTCCACCTCGTGTGCAAGAGTTATGAGACAGGGGAAATACCCTCGGACTTCAAGAAGAATGTAATAATTTCATTTCCAAAGAAAGGAAGTGCAGACAAGTATGAAAATTATAGACCTTTCAGTTTAATAAGTTATGGTTGCAAAAGTCTAGCACGAATTATTTACAGACGAATGAAAACGCTGGTAGAATCCGACCTCGGGGAAGATCAGTTTGGATTTAGAAGAAATGTGGGAACCCACAAGGCTATACGACTTATCTTAGAAGATGGGTTAAGGAAAGGTAAACCTACGTTTTTAGATTTTATAGATTTGGAGAAAGCTTTTGACAGTGTTTACTGGAATACACTTCTTGCAGTTGTGAAGGTAGCAGGGGTAAAATACGGGAAACGAGAAGTTATAGGCAACTTGAACAAAAACCGAACAGCAGTTATAAGAGTCGAAGGGTATGAAAGGGACGCAGTGATTGGAAAGTAAGACAGGTTTGCAGCCTTTTCTCTGCGCTATTTAACATGTACATAGAGCAAGCTGTGAAGGAATGCAAGGAGAAATCTGGAGAATGAATTAAAGTTCAGGGAGAAGAAATAAAAACTTTGCGGTTTGCCGATGACATTGTAATTCCTTCAGAGACACCAGAGGACGTGAAAGAACAAATGAACGGAATGGGCAGTGTCTTGAAACGAGGGTATAAAATGAAGATTAACAAGAACAAAACAATGGAATCTAGTCTAAGAAAATCAGGCAACGCTTAAGGAATTATATTGTGTACCGGTAATAAGACAATAAAATAGTAGATGAGTTTTTTTTATTTTGATAGCAAAATAACGTCTGATGACAGAAGCAAAGAAGATATAAGATTCAGAATAGCTATGAGAATAAAACCATTTCTGAAGAAGCGGAATTTGTTTACATCCAAAATTAAATTTTAGGGAGTCCATTTCTGATAGCTAAACGTAGTGGTGGCTTTTGTATTTGTATCGACCAATGTTTTCTGAAAGGTTTGGGTGATGGAGAGATGTCAAGTAGATAATAGTTTCTTTATTTCCTTTTACTCACTCGCTAATGCCTCTTGATGACGCTTCTCCGAGGGGGCTATTTGCACAGAACAAGGGACCACGGAAGAGGTGTTGCATCTCATATGTTCATGGCTCTATTAAGCCCGTTGGCACTGTTCAGGCACACGGGGACACAATTTTCAGCCTTTGAATAAGCCAGGACAGAGCAGTAGAACGCGGAACTTATACTTTTGCGCTCCAGAATGATCCATCAATTTGCTGCAGTATGTTACTCTTGGTCTTAACTTTGGCAGCTGTTTTCTGCAGATGGCATTTAAAAGCGTTACATCGATCTAGTGTTACCCTAAAATATTTCGAGTGCGCATTATTTTTGAGTTTCACACCGTCGAGACAGATGTTGCGTTTCTCGTTGGCTAGTCTATTATTCGAACGGGAGCAGGTTAATTCTGTTTTATTTGAATTTCGCTTTAGATTCCAGATTTTTAAATTAAGTTGGAGGATAGGAAGATTAAAATTTTATACATAACTGCGATTGTCAGTGACGGTTACAATGTCAAACGATAAAAGTTCAGCTCTTGGTTGCGAAGATAAAATTATTTGACCTGGTTTCGGCAATAACTAGGATTGCCTTTATCAGAAAATATAAATTAAAACAAGTCACATAATAAAATTTACAAATCAGTGGTAAAGCTTACGTCAGCAAATTAATTTTTATTATTATTAGTATTGTTTAATTTAAGAAGAGCTAGTTAATAGGGGCTGCACGCCTGCACGGAGCATCAGATGCAGGCATGCAACCCCTAGTGGCTAGCTCTTCTTAAATTAAATAATAATAATAATAATAATAATAATAATAATAATAATAATAAAAGAAATTAATTTGTTGACGTAAGCTTTTCCACTGATTTGTATATTTTATTATGTGATTGTTTTAATTTATATTTTCTGATGAAGGCAATTCTAGTTATTGCCGAAACTAGGTTAAATAATTTTATCTTCGCGACCTAGGGCTGCACTTTTATAGTTTTTTGGGAAGATAATATATGAGTGTTGCTTCTGTGATGGATAGGTCAGTATGTTGCGTCGTTAGAGCAATGTCAGGGGCGTAAGTAGAGTGCGTTGGATGAATTGAACAAAAGAGGAGGAAGAACAGAGAGGCTATCATCAAGATGAATTTTAATTGACCTGTTGTTAATGGTGGAATTCAAAAAGCGCAAGAGAAGGAGGCGCGGAATTATATTGTAAAACTCCAGAAACAATTCCTTTTGTCCATACCATACCATAAGCTTCAGAGAGATCACAATGAAGGCTGTTGATTTTTTATTTTTCAATTCATAATCTTTCTCCATAAATGATGTATGAGAAAGAACCTGTTTGCAGAATTCTGACCTAGCCTGAAACCAGCTTATTCAGTCTGAGATATCCAGTTGTAGATTATCATCTGCAGAAGCTTGAAGCAGATACTTGATAGGGGTATAATACGATAGCTCTCAACTTGCTCTGGGCTGTTACATGATTTCGAAACGTTTTTTCGATCTTTCAAATGCCTTTGAGAGATTTCCGGTGGCTAGTATGGCTTTACGAACCAGTGTGTTGTTTTGGGACCATTTGTGTTAATGAATCCTGGAAAGTCTTGTCTAATCCAATGGGTTTCTCAGTTTGAAGAGTAGTGATTGTGGCCGCAAGCTCGTCTTCAATGAAGGATCTGGGTAGTTCCATGGGTGTGTATTGTTTCCTGAATATTTCGTTTAGTGTGTACGCAACGCTTTTGTCAGTAGAAGAGCTGACTTGGAGAACCTAACGATCCGCTTAGCTATGTCACAGGAGTTTGAACGTGTGCATTTACCAAAAGGCCCGCCAGAGAAAAGTTTCCTTGGGTGGAGATTAGTTTTCTACAATTTTTACCACTTGTTTTTCCTGGCAACGTCAAGAGACTGCAGCAAATAGTCGGCTGTGTCAGGGCGTTCGGTATCTTGAAACTCCTTGTGTAGATCCTCACATCATCGACCCCATCGTTGCACATATTCTTTCCTGTTGCCACTAGAAATACACTGTTTAGCAATAGCCAGGAGAAGATTCGTGAAACGGCCATGATACTTATTAAGGGGGCAATCAACCTGATCCTTCTGCTGTACCTTTGAGGTAAAAGTCTCTCTATTAGCTATTGGCTGATTGCAATTTGGAGTCCCACAGAAATTACATGGGACCTGTGCTGAGAAAGAGAGGAAGCGACAAGAGCTCGTTTTCTGTCATGGGTTTTGAAGACCATTCATATGAACAGGAGCACAAGCCCGGTGAGCAACCAGACGCCATTGTGTTGTTAATTTTGGCATCGAAGATTAGAGAAAAATTATTTTCACCCTAGATTATTAGCCTCCTGCCATTGTCATCCGAAGGGTATTGGCTGTGATGGTTATTGAAGTCCGCTATATTAGGACGGGGTGTTAAAAAATTTAAAGGACTCTGTCCATTGGATATTGGGAGGTTTATAAGAATGTACTATAACAGCTGAGGGATTGAAACAAACAAGTCACCAGGTCCAGATGGGATACTAATACTGTTTTACAGTACTCTGTGGCATTCGCTCCTTACTAGCTAGCATTTATCGCGAATCTTTGATCCAGCACAAAGTTCCAAGGGACTGGTAAAAGGCACAGGCGACTTCCGTGTATAAGAACAGCAAAAGAACGGACCGACGAAATTACGTACCAATGTAGTTAACATCTGTTTGCTGTAGAATTCTAGAACATATTCTCATTATCAGTTCTAATACAGTAAATTTCCTTGAGAAGGAAAAGCTTCTGTCCATGCATCAGCACGGCTTTACGAAGCGTCGATTATAAGAAACTCAGCTGCCGTTTTCCCCCATGACAACTTGCTAGCTGTGAATGAAGGACAAAAGGCAGACTACGTATTTCTCGAGTTTTGAAAGGTGTTTGACGCGGTGACGCACTGGAGATTGATAACTGTACGAGAATATGGAATAGGTAAACAAATATGTGAGTACAAGAAATGTATTAATCAGCATCAGCTGTATGGAGTAATGGTGACATATGAAAATTTGTGCCGGGACGGGACTCGAACCCGGATTTCCCGCTTATCGCGAGCGGTCGCGTTACCATTACGCTACCCGCGCACGCTTCCCGGAACGACACAAACCTTCCTATGCCACACATAGTCTACTGCCCATGAGTGCTCGTACATACTGTGATGTAATTCCCGCACAGGGTGTGACTTTTTCGTACATTTGTAGCAAGCCTTGCTATGACTGATTTTTAAATACGATGTGCAGTGATTAGTTCTATAAATAAACACGGACACTGCACATCGTATTTAAATATGTGAGTGGTTCGAAGACTACTGAAGCGAGTGTTCATCAGAGACTAGGGTATCGTCAGGAGTGCCCCGGGGAAGTGTGATAGGACCGCTATTATTTTCTGCCTATATAAATGATCTGACGGACAGAGTGAGTTTCAATCTGCGGCTGTTTGCAGATGATGATGATGATGTGGTGTACAGGAAGGTGTTGTCATTGAATGACTGCAGTAGGATTCAGGATGACAGATCAAATTTCTAGGTGAAGTGACGAATGGCAGGTAGCTCTAAATGTAGAAAACTGTAAGGTTATGCCCATGAATAGGACAAATAATCCCGTAATGTTAAAATACAGCGTTAGTACTGGGCTGCTTGAAATAGTCGCGCCGCGGCGGAGAGGCCGAGCGGTCTAAGGCACTTTCCTCCGGAGCGCGCGGTTCCTCGCCGCCGGACGTTCGAGGCCTACCTTGGGCATGCGTATCTTTTTTTTTCCTGAGGTTAGTTTAACTTAGTTAAGTAGTTTATAAGCTTCACAGTGCCTTATTGACAACTCATGGAGTCGTACCACAATGGAAGCCTACAATCAGCTCATACTAAAAGGAATCGGTATTCTTCTAACCTAGGAATTCCTGGTCGTCTATGGTCCAACTGATACGGTTACGGCCCTAGAAGTGGCGCTGATGACATATGCTGTTGGGAAAGGCCCAGTCAGTCGTCTGCTGCCAGGTCCCATTAATACACGACTGGCCATTAAAATTGGTACACCAAGAAGAAAAGCACAAATGGACAAATATATGACACTAAAACTGACACGTGATTACATTTTCACGCAATTTGGGTGCATAGATCCTGAGAAATCAGTACCCAGAAAACCACCTCTGGCCGTAATAACGGCCTTGATACGCCTGGGCATTGACTCAAACAGAGCTTGGATGGAGTGTACAGGTACAGATGCCCATGCAGCTTCAACACGATACCACAGTTCATCAAGCGTAGTTACTGGCGTAATGTGACGAGCCAATTGCTCAGCCACCATTGACCACAATGGTGAGAGATCTGGAGAATGTGCTAACCAGGGCAGCAGTCGAACATTTTCCGTATCCAGAAAGGACCGTACAGGATCTGCAACATGCGGTCGTGCATTATTCTGCTGAAATGTAGGGTTTCGTAGGGATCGAATGAAGGGTAGAGCCACGGGTCGTAACATCTGAAATGAAACGGCCACTGTTCAAAATGCCGTCGGTGCGAACAATAGGTGAGAGCGAGACATGTAACCAATAGCACCCCATACCATCACTCCGGGTGATACGCCAGTATGACGATGACGAATACACGCTTCCACTCTGCGTTCACCGCAATGTCGCCTAACACGGATGTGACCATCATGATGCTGAAAAAAGAACCTGGATTCATCCGAAAAAATAACGTTTTCCTTTCGTGCACCCAGGTTCGTCGTTGCGTACACCTTCGCAGGCGATCCTGCCTGTGATGCAGCGTCAAGGGTAAACGCAAGCATTGTCTTCGGGCTGATAGGCCACTCTGCTGCAAACGTCCTCAAACTGTTCGTACAGATGGTTGTTGTCTTTCAAACATCCCCATATGTTGACTGAGGGATCGAGACGTGGCTGCACGATCCGTTACAGCCATGCGGATAAGATGCCTGTCATATCGACTGCTAGTGATACGAGGCCGTTGGGATCCAGCACGGCGTTCCGTATTGCCCTCCTGAACTCCCGTGTGCGAGGAGAATCACGTCGAGAGGTAAAGCCAGAAATTTGCGATTCTCGACACGTTCTTGACACTGTGAATCTCTGAATACTGTATTCCCCAGCTAGTTGCGAAATGCTTGTGGTTCAAATTACCATTCCACGGTGAAAGTATGTCAGTTCCCGTGTGCGAGGAGAATCACGTCGGAAACCTTTGGACATGAATGACGAGAATACAAATGTCTGCTTTGTCAGTGCATCGCCATTTACAGATTAAGGAATTCGAAATACCATCACTTACGCATTGATCGAACCTACCTACACAGGAAGCCACCCGCGTCTGTATTGCTTCTATGCCTTCCTTTAAATCGATGTAGTGGGGATGCCAAACACTTGATGATTGTTGCAAAGCACTGAAATACATTTAATTGCGAAGTTGGAAATTTGTGCTGGACCGGGATTCGAAACAGGATCTCCCGCTTTGGGCCAGCGGTCGCCTTGACTAATTAGGCTATCCAGATGTGGGGCGGCAGCTTGGTTTTATCTTCCTGTCGGTAATGGCATTTTGTACCGTTTAACAAATTGTTATAGCGTGTAATTTTTTATACGCCGCTACCTTTTTCAAAGCCTGAAAAGTAATGCTATGATTTGCCAATCAGTTACTCCACATTTCAGTTTGTCGATACTGTAATTCAACGTTCCTAATCTCACTGATTTGAAAAAAGCTTTGCCGCGGTGGAGTAACACAGCGGTCGAAGGCGCGGTTGCTCGCCGTCGGAGGTTCGAGTCCTCCTTGGGGCATGGGTGTGTGTTGTCCTTCGTTTACCTTAGTTTAAGTAATTTGTAACCTACGGACTGATGGCCATGCAGTTTGGCCCGATAGATTTACGAACAAAACAAAAAAGCTTTTGACAATGATGATTGGAACACACTCTTTGAAATTCCGAAATCAGCAGGAGTGAAACATAGGGACCTGAGGGTTATTTACAACTTCTACAAGTACCAGTTGTCAGAGTTGAACAGCGTGAAAGGCATGCAGAGATTGGGAAGGGAGTAAGGGTTGTAGCCTTACTTCAATGTTATTCAATTTGTACATTGAGCAAGGAGAAATTAAGAAAAGTAATTGAAGTTCAGGGCGAAGAAATAAAAAAAATTGCGTTTTGCCGATAGCACTGTAATTCTGACAGAGACAGAAAAGGATCTGGAAGTGCAGTTGAACGGAATGGACAGTGTGTTGAAAGGTGTATATAAGATGAACATTAACAAGAGCAAAACTAGGGTAATGGATAAAACTGGGGTAATGGACCTCAGTTTAAGAAAATCAGCGGTCCTGAAGGAATGAGATTAGGTGACGAAACAATAAATGTGGTAGATAAATTTTGTTACTTGGGCAGTAAAATAACACACGATAATGGCAGTACAGAGGATATAAAATGCTGAATGGCAATAGAAAGAGAAGCGATTTTTTTTTTAAATTAACATCGAATATTAATTCAAGTCCTTTCTGAAGGCGTTTGTGTGGAGACTTGCCTTGTAAGGGAGTGAAACATGGTCTATAAACAATGCGGACAGGAAGAGGACAGAGGCTTTTGAATTGTGATGTTACAGAATAATGCTGAAGATTAGGTGGGTGGGTCGCGTAACTAATGGGGAGGTACTCAACAGAATTCTGCAGAACTTGTCGCGTTTGACTAAAAAAGGGATCTATTCGTAGGATACATCCTTAGACATGAAGGAATCGTGAATTTAGCATTCGAGGCTAGTGTATGGGGTAAAAATCGCAGAGGAAGACCTAGAGATGAATACAGTTAGAAGATTCAAATGGATGTAGGAGATGAAGATGCTTGCTCAGGATTGAGTATGGTGGATAGCTGCATCAAACCAATCTCCGGAATGAAGATCACAGCAACAACAATCTCTATAAAATTCAGAGGATTCGGGAACTGCGACGAAAATGAATTTGCACATTTCTCAATAAATCTGTATATTCTAAAACAAAATTACACACAGGTGTGATATTAGTGAAGTAAATAATTGTTACTATGTAAATCGCACTCGCAACAGTTCAGGTACGTCTTCCACGCGAACTGTCAAATGCTTTACTGTTCGATTATCTAACAACTAAAGTCAATAACGCTCGCCTCAAAAGTGTAGAAGGTTCTCAAGACTTGGCATGTGGATTTTCAAATGTCTGTGGGTGGCAACGGGAAATCAAACGTCGAACGAACTCCCTGCTACCGATCTTGGCTTGGCAGAGCTCCCTTACATACTCGCGCCGCGGTAGACAAATGGCGACGCGCTTATTCGCCGCGCAGGGCAACCTACTTTTATTGTACAAAAGCACTGACATCTCTGTACTCTGAAAACTTACTGATTCGCTAATTTTTCTCAATACATCACATACTGAAACGAATTTTAAATAAAATTTTCGAGTAAATATCTTGGAAACCTTGAGTCGAAAACGAATCCTGACCTCTTCCTATTCTAAATTCCTGTAACTTTTCTATTTATCCAGTCTTCCTGCAAACTACCAGAGTTTCATCTTGTTGATAACTAAATCAAGTGCTGTACTACTAACCCTGTACTGTAAATCTAAGAGGCACTTAATGTACCGCGTTTTTATATTTTCGCAGAACTAATTTCGTTGTGTGTTGATAATTTGTGAAGTCACTAAATTACAACACTTCTCATCGCATTTTACATCCATTCACTCTTACATGTAAAATTTATATATACGTACAAGGTATGTCCACATAGTAAGTTCCGTTTGTTTATATAAAAGAAACGCGTACAAAAAAAATATTGTACAAAAATCTACAACTGTTCAACTACTTTTTCTACATAGCTTATGAAATTTTGTAGGAACTTGGTGTAGCGTGGCACAAGTTTTTGTAAGCCACCTTCATAGAAGGTTGCAGCCTGTGTTTTCAATCATGTGGCAACATGTTCTTTCAGCTCGTCAACAAGTGTTGGCCACCAAGGACAGATTTTAGGTGTAAGAAGAGATGAAACGCGCTAGGAGCGAGGTTTGAGATGTACGAAGGATGATCAAAACACGTCCCAGTAACACGTTCCCGTAAGTGTTGTTTGGGACATTCGCCGAGTAAGGTCGGGCATTATCGTGGAAAAAAAAAAAAAACCACCACCTTTCACCTTTTACAGTACTCCTCGGCGCTTGTTCTGTGTTGTGCGGCGAAATTTCTTAATGCTTTCGTAGTAAGCATGTAAGCATGTACATTGATTGTTTGGCCTCGCGGTAATAAATCAATCAACAAAATGCCTTTTCTGTCCCAAAAAACGGTGCACATGACTTTTCGAGGTGTGAAGATTTGCTTAGGTGTAATCATCTCTGGGGATGAAGTGTGCCTCCATTCCAATGATGGCGCTTCGTTTCAGGGGTGTTGTACCATAGACATGTTTCATCCGCCATATTCATCCGAGAAAGAAAACTGTGGCGTTCTTCATTGTGGCGTGTCAAAAACTGAAGTGTATGCCTATCCGATCTTTTTTGTGTTTTTCAATAACAATTTTGATTTTGGGCACCCAACCCGAGCAAAGTTTTCGAAATTTCCGTTTTTCTGTAGCAATTTCATGAATTAGTGATCGTGAGATTTGCGGCACTTCCATAGCAAGGACTAAGTGTAAACGTATGTTTGTGCTTAATCTTCTCTTCAGTTGTGTGAACCAGTTCATCAGTAAGCACCTACGATCGTCCACTTCGTTCTTCATCGTGAGCTTGATCACGTCCTTCATTGAACAGTCTGACCCATCTTCTAACCACTGAATCACTCATAGCATTTTGTCCTTTTTGTACACAAACCTCCATTTGCCGATGAATTTCCTTTGGTTTAACTTTGCATTTAGAAAACGAATCAAAGATCTGATTTCACACGCGGTGGCATTTTCAATTACGGCTGACATTATAAATAAACACTATAAAGCACACGTCGGCAGCAGCGATCTGAAAATGGCGTACATGTCTTCTCCTTGAGTCAGAATAACTGCCGCGCATACTCGCAGCTGCGATCGTAGCGCTGCCGCGGATAGAAGTAGAAACGGAACTTAATTTGTGGACGACCGCCGTATTTTTAAGTACTCAGTGGTGATTTCAACACAAGTTTATTCCTACTTCCACTATGTACAACTTCTACAATTACGGATAGGCAGATTTACAGAATCCACCTTGCTAAAGTGCCGTAGGCTTAGGGTCCTCTTGCAGCGGCGTCTTCTGTGAAGATCTTCTGACTCTTCTTCTTCCGGAATGTTTGCTGTATCGTAGCTCGATAAAACTGCCTCGGAGGCCGTATGGTGACCTTATATAAACGGTGATCAGTCCGCGAGAAGTCAGAGCAGCAGCTGTGAAAATAGGCGCACGATTAGTTCGTGAACATTCTGTTTATGTTCTCGTAGCCCGTGTTTGTCATCACTTGGTGCACGCTGATGGTAGGCTTCTTTGCCAAGTCGGATGTGTTGCGGTACTGCCAACTTTTCCGGTGCTTCCATAGCATGCAGTACCATAAAATGTTCAAATGTTTGTAAATCGAAGGGACTTAATTACGTTGGTCATCAGTCCCTAGGCTTAGAAACTACTTACATGAACTTAAAGTAACTTACAACACAACACAAACACCCATGCCCGATGGAGGAACACTAACCACCAACGGCGAACGGCCGCGCGCACCGCATCAGGGCGCCTCAATGCGCTCGGCTATTCTGTCGCGGTGATAGTACAATATTTGTAGCTTTAACATGGTGTCACTGAATATTATGCACATATGTGCATTTCATCGTAAATCCGATTATTGTATAGCTCTGATGTTGCCTTACGCGGATGTGACGACCAGTTGTGCAAATTTTTGTAAGTGTGGCTATACAGCAAGCGTATATTCAACAGGCATGCCAGAGAGCAGGGGCAGCTTACTTCGTTATACAGGCACGCATTCCGTCCTGCCCAAATGCTCAACATATCGCACTCTACGTTGGTAGAGACCCCTGCCCGGTGCCCTATTACTTCATCTTGTTCGCAGCCTTACTGTATTGCGTCAGGGCGTCGGACGTATTTATGCATCCGCACAGACACTGTAAATTATCTGTGGGGGCCAGATATTACATTTACACAGATACTCTGCAACTCTCATTGAAGTGCATGTCAAAGGATTCATCGAACCGCTTTTATCATATTTCTCTAATAGCTCGCGGGAAAAAGGAACACCTAAATCTTTCTGCTTTCGATCTTATTTTTCTTACTTTCTTTCTGTATAGATGGATCATAACAGTATAATATGTTCGCATTTTAAGAGAATGTTGGAGAAAGAAATTACGCAAAGAGATCTCGCCGCAACGAATAACGCCCTTTTGGAAGTCTCTGCGGGTTTTCTGCCGGATAATAACATCAAACCTATTCAATATTTCGACGGTACAACTGTCCGTCATCTTCAGGAAACTGCTGCTGCTGAGTCCCGCTGAATACTGGTGCAAGATCGAAGTACCGCGTGCTGTATAGGCGTCGGTCGCGTGCACGGCGCATGCGCCGGCCGTTACAGTTGCTACCTCCTAGACAGGGCTGGTGGCGCCGCCCCTAGTGGAACAGGGCACAACGATGTATCGCACCTTACATTAATCAGTCCCAGGTGCTGGAATCCGGGTCGAACATTGCAATTTCTGGAACAGTGTCTACAGATAAGCCATTGAAATCAGGGTGACGGACAATCTAATAAATAGAGACATGGGGTTTCCTCTTAGTAGAACATGGAATCCATTATTAAATAATATCAAATTGATATGTTCGACCCGGATTCCAGTATTGAGACTGAGGTAGTAACTGTGACGGCCGGCGCATGCGCCGTGCTCGCGACCGACGCCTATATAGCACGCGGTACTTCGGTCTTGCACCAGTATTCAGCGGGACTCAGCAGCAGCAGTTTCCTGAAGATGACGGACAGCTGTACCGTCGAAATATTGAATCGGTTTGATTTTATTATCCGGCAGAAAACCCGCAGAGACTTCGAAGATTTGTCACGCCTGGAAAACGTACGAAGTTACAATAACGCCTTTCTCTTAATGGTTTTCGCCCCAACTCCTGCATCTTTTAGTGGCACTCTCTCCCCTTATATCGCGGTAATAGAAAACCAGTTGCCCTTCTCTGAACTTTCTCTACATCTTCCGTGGATACCACATAGCATGGATGCCACAATGCTCATCAGTACTCCAAAATAGCACGCACTAGTGTAGGCAATTTCTTTAGTAGAACTGTTGCATCTTATAAATGTTGTGTCAATGAAGCGTAGTCTTTGGCTCGCTTTCTCTACAATATTTTCTATGTTTTCTTTCCATGTAGGAAAAAAGTTGAGAGGGGCATGACGCCACAAACTTGCAAGCCATGCTTTAAGCTGACTAAACCTGGCTCCACCATTACAGTTTGTTCAATAAATTAATATTCTGCTGAGCTGCTGTGCACAGTTGTCGAACTTTTGTAATTGATAATGTCTGTGTGCGTTGTTTATGATTTTACTAATCGCTTTGACAGCACTAATAAGATGGAACTCACTGCTATTTCGGCCTGTGAGTCTTTTGAAGAAACAGACATGGCTGCTGGCTGGCTTCAAACTGCAGTACTGCAGACGCCCGTAGTAACGTCTTCACTCCTCTTACCTTCAGGGCTCTTTCCAATTTTAGTTAATCGTAATTCTTATTCCTTGGTAAGTACTTGAATTGATGGTCTGTAGATTTGACTGGCCTGTCGTGTGACTGAGGTTTAACGTATTTCTTTTAGTGATCATACGGATGACTTCACACTTATTATTAAAGTTGAATTTACAATTTTTGCATCATGCTATCCAAATCATTTTGCAGTTGCTTTTGATTTTCTGGTGACTTTATTAACCGGTAAATGACAGCATCATCCGCGCACATCTAAGAGAGCTACTAATATTGTCTCCTACATCGTTTATAAATATAAGGAACAGTAGGGACCCTATAACACTTCCCTGGGAGACGCCAGTTACAGATATGGTGATCATCTTGTGACGGTACAGCTGCTGTATCTTCGGTGCTTGCTGTATTATATGTGTAGTTAAATCCGCCTTATGCAAGACAAATTTGTTTTCTTTTTATACCCAAACATGTTTCAGCACTTGCCTTTAATTTTTCTAGACTAACATGTTACAGATTTTGGTTATTCAGTCATTTGGACGAGTTGTTTGATTTGACAGTTTTGTTAGATATTAGGCCTAATTTATTTACGATACTTACATCATGTGGACATTTTTTAAGGAATCAGTCGTAAAAATATTTATTTATTTGCAGATATAGATTTCGACCACAGTGGTCGAAATTTAGATCTGCAAATAAATAAATATTGTTACGACTGATTGCTGAAAAAATGTCCACAAGTCAAATACAATGGTGGAGCACAAATTCCAACATGGAATCAAGCCTGATAAATTTACATGTCATTCGCAGGATTTGTATGTAATTATCGTAAATAAATTATGCCTAATATCTAACAAAACTGTCTAATCAAACAACTCGTCCAAATGACAGTATAACCAAAATTTGTAACATGTTATTCTAGAAAAATAAAAGTCAAGAACCCATGGTAAATGGCACAATAAATGCCGAAACATGTTCGGGTGTTAAAACAAAACAAGGTGTCTTGCATAAGGCGGATTTAACCACACATCTACAGATATGGTGTCTCGTGTTTCGGACTTCTACAATTGACCGCTGGTAAGATGCGAGAAATAGGGTCCGAATCCCGTTTCTGCATAAATTTTCAACATCGCCTATGACTGTATTTCAGTGTCTGCAACCGTCTATATATTTGAGTATTTCGAATTTATAAATATACGGTTGTTAATGTCAACCAATGATGTCTGTTCATTAGAACATGTCCGAAAAAGAATATCATCATTTACTCGTCATGTTAGCGATTAGCTCCACTACCAACTTTGCCAAAATCAAAAGCGTGACAGATACACAACTAGCTTTTAAAAATAAATTAAAAGTATTTCCTAATGACAACTCCTTCGACTCATTGGATGAATTTTTAGATATTATATTATTATTATGGTCTTCAGTCTGGAGACTGATTTGAGGCAGGTCTCCACCCTACTCTATCCTGAGCAAGCCTTTTCATCTCCTCATAAAAACGGCAACCCAAATCCACTTGAATCTGCTTACTATACGCGTCTCTTGGTCTCCCTCTGCGATTTTTATCCCACACACTTTCCTCCGATTCCTCGATGTCTAAGAAAGAGACCTACCAAGCGATCCCTTCTTTTAGTCAGGGTATGCCAAAAATTCCTTTTCTCACCAATTCTGTTGTTCAGTACCTCTTCATTAGTTATGCGATCTACCCACCTAATCTTCAGCATTCTTCTGTAACACCACATTTCAAAAGCTTCTATTCTCTTCCTGTCCGCACTGCTTATCGTCCATGTTTCACTCCCGTACAAGGCAACACTGCACACAAATGCCTTCAGAAAAGACTTTCTTACACTTAAATTAATATTCAAAGTTAGCAAATTTCTCTTTTTCAAAAATGCTTTTCTTCCCATTGCCATTCTGCATTTTATATCCTCTGTACTGCGACCGTCCCATGTTATTTTACTGCCCAAGTAACAAAACTCATCTACCACCTTTATTGTTTCGCTACCTAATCTAATTCCTTCAGCATCGCCTGATTTTCTATGACTGCATTCCATTATCTTTGTTTTGCTCTTGTTAATGTTTATTTTATACGCTCTCTTCAACACACTGTCCATTCCATTCAACTACTCTTCCAGGTCCTTTGCTGTCTCTGATAGAATTACAATGTCATCAGCAAAACGCAAAGTTTTTATTTCTTCACCCTGAACTTTAATCCCTATTCCAAATTTTCCCTTGCTTTCTTTCACCGCCTGCTCGATGTACAAATTGAATAGCATAGGAGAAAGGCTACAGCCCTGTCTTACGCCCTTCCCAACTGAAGCTTCCCTTTCATGCCCTTCGAGTCTAAGAATTGCGGTCTGGCTTTTGTACAAGTTGTAAATAACTCTCCTTTCCCTGTATTTTACCCCTGCTGACAGAATTTGAAAGAGTGTATTCCAGTCAAAATTTTTAGATATAAATTAGTAAATCAAATTTTTGTGTCCCAGCCTCGTCGCCGCTTTTGTGTCTCGTTTCCGTCGTAGGTGTCGGTGGCCGAGTAGAAAGACCGACACAGGAATAAAGGATGCACGCTTGTGCAGGTAGGAGGTGACCAGCCAGTGGGACAGCAGAAACTAGAAACACTAGAGTAAATTAGAACGAGATATATATTGCACAGAATTTATACAATACTTAACTTTTACATAGTTCAGTACTGCAGATTGCTGATACATAGTTGAGCTAGAGGCCTGCCTAGTACCTATCCGATAGCCAAGTCTTCACTGGTGCCTATCTGATTCTGAAATGTTAACTGGTTTCTATCTCAGTCCCAAGTGAACGATGTCGTTCAGTGGTGGCCACGAGCGGAGTTGTACCAGAGGGCGCTCGTGGCTGACGTCGTAAGAACGCCGCGCCGTGCGTGCATGGCGGCGCACGGCGAAAGTAGGTGGCGCGCACTTTAGACTTGTACGACACCACACAAATCAATGATAATAAATAATATAGATTTGCGTCAAGTAATATTTTTTGTAATGTAATATCTTGTACAGATACCTTTTATTAACCTGACACGTTCCACATCATTACGGAGTGTACTATTCGTGATCTATGGAACAAGTACTAATCTAATCTAATCTAATTGGTGTAGGAGGGCTGGACCGCTGATACTCGCAGACAGAGCGGTGCCGCAGTGACGTCAGCGCGGCTAGACCGGCCGCGTCAACCGCTGCAGCTGTCGCCGCCTGCCGCCTGCTCGGCCAGAACCGGATGCTGGATGTGCGCGCGTTCATCTGTCAGCGGCAGTTCCTGGCAGCGCGAAGGTTGCCAGGAGTCGAACCCGGTACTGGCCTTGGGCGCAGCTCCAGATGTCGGCCGCTCCCAGGGCTGCACAACGCTCCGCAGCTGAGCTCTGCGCCGCTACGTATAGGTCACAGCCGTCGACGTTCCCTGCCGCTGAAACTATCACCGAACTTTGAAATGGTAAAGAGCACACTAAAACGAATAAACGGCTCCACATATTGTATACAATATCGAAAAACTTACGGGTATGCAGCCAGGTATCAAATTTGACGTCGGCCGATATTTCGGCAGGAGACCACCCTGCCATTTTGCAGTAAGGAAGCAGTGTGCAAAGATCTTTAAAACCACGGTTTTCAACGAGTAAACAGTAAAGACAACGCCGAGCAAGCAAGCACACAGCGCCGACACGAAATTTGAAAACGGTCGAGATATCTATAATAAACATTTCTCAACGGATGAGATCAGATTAGTTTTGTGTCTCTGCTTTCTGACAAGTGAGAGAGCAGGATCCCATGCGGAATTTAAGAAAAATCTCCATCCCTATTTATAAGGATGTCTGCTAGTTTTATTTCAATCGCTCCCTTGATAACACAGTCCCAGTAGCTGGAAGTGCATGCCAGAATTTCCGTTTTGTTGTGTTCCATAGTGTGACCTGTGTCAAGACAGTGTTCGGCCTAGCAGATTTGTTTGGCTGCTGTAAACGTGTGTGACGTTTGTGCTCAATACAACGGTCTTCAACGACCCCAATAGTTTAACCAATATATGATATACCACAGCTGCATGGGATACGATAAACACAAACTTAGACCATCCTTAACGGATACCAACAGTGCCTTAATTTTAAATGGTGGACGAAACACACATTTCACGTTGTTTTTACGCAATCTTGTAGGAAGTGCTGTCAACGTATGGCAGAAAGGCCACTGACGTACGTGCCAACTCATCACTAGCCCGTTGCACATGTGGTCGATAGCGCAACGCTGTTTTAATATACCCTTCAATATAGCCATTCTGACGAAAAGTGACCTCCAGATGGGACAGCTCAGGGGGCAAACTTTACGGGCCAGAAATGACGTGAGCCCTATGCACTAGGGATTGAAGAACCCCTTCACGTTGAGCTGGGTTGTGACAAGTATCAGCTTGCAGATACAAATCAGTATGAGTTGGCTTCCTATAAACAGCATGTCCCGACGTACCATCTGCCTTCCTCCTGAGCAACACATCAAAGAAGGGAAGGAAACGATTCTTTTCCAAGTCCACTGTGAAACGGATGTTGGTGTCGATTGAATTTATATGTTCCAAAAAAATAATTCAAGTTCTCACTACCAAGAGACCAAACAACGGAAGTGTCGTCTACATATCTGAAAAAACAAGCAGGTTTCAACGCCGCTGACTCAAGTGGACGATCTTCAAAGTCCTCCATCAATAAATTAGAAATGATAGGTGACAAAGGGCTTCCCATCGCACCTCCATCTGTCTGTTCATAGTACTCGCCATTGAATAAAAAGTAGGTGAAAGTAAAAACATGTCGAAATAAATTCGTTAAATCAGTACCAAACTTCGCCTCAATTAGCTGCAACGAATCAGACAGAGGAACGCGAGTGAAAAGAGGAACCACATCAAAAGTAACTAAAATATCAGAGTCATCCAAGTGCAATCCCTCCGTACGAAATTTGCCGAGTTCTTAATGTGATGTTTTAAAGATCGTTGCACATTGCTTCCTCACTGCAGTTTCGCCTTCAAAATGGCAGGGTGGTCTCCTGCCGAAATATTAGCCGACGTCGAATTTGATACCTGGCTGCATTTCACGCTCCAGTTCAATATTTGGCTGCTTCAGCAATGACACTGTGCACATCCCACTGCATTTCGAAGTTGTTATTCTCCATTAGAAATTAAGGAATTACATTGTATTCAATACATTTTTTTTACTTACTTATCTGTGGCTTGGGCCTTGGTGACCGTATGCATGCTCTACACTTCTCCATCGCTTCCGATTGTGAGTTCTGCTCCTCGTCCCATGTCCTCAGCATCCTTGGCGATGTTGTCCTTCCACCTTGTGCGGAGTCGTCCCCGGCCCCTCCTTCCAGCTACAGCTCCCAGAAACACATCACGGGGTGTCTTTCCTTTACTCATCCTGGAGTCAGCCTTCTCCGTCATTTGTATAATGTCAGGTTGCGCGTAGCGCTCTATTAATTCCTGGTTGTTCCGAATTTTCCATTCTCCTGTTTGTTTTCGGAAAAAACGGTTGCACAAAAGTGATGTTTCATTCATTTGTACCCTGCGCGTTTCTCCTCTTCTGGGTATCAACAGACGTCGAAAGCTGGAATATTTATGAACTAGTTTAAAAAACAGGAGTTAACTAAAAATACGTACAATCTTTCCTATGCAAGAAATATTAGAAAAAGGAAAGGTGCAGACTGATAAAACAGGAGACTACATGTCCACATTCACGTTTTGGCGTGGGGGGAATTCTTCGCCACCATTCTTGAGCAACAGTTACCACAGCTGCCGTAAAGGTTCTATTTCATCGAATTTAATAATTTGAGGCTCTGCTACCTCAGTGATAAGTAATTTTATTTGTTAAACTATGCTCTTTAGCGGTATTTATTAGCTCAATCTTCATTCCCCCCACGCCAGAAAGTGAATGTGGTCGTGTGCCCAGCAGTTTTATCAGTCTGAACCTTCCCCATTTCTAATACTTCTTCCTTAGGAAAGATTTTACACATTTTTAGGTAACTCCTGCTTCTTAAACAAGTTTGTACATGTAGCCCCTTTCAATGTCTGATGATGCTCAGAAGAGGCGAAACGTGTCATGTATAAATAAATGAAACGTAACTTTTGTGCAACCAAGACTGTTTTTTTACCAAAATATCTATTACGGTTGCTGTACCAGCGTCAAAAAAATATGGAGTGATTTTAGTTCTTCCGTCTGTGTGTCCTTCAGAGGGCCATAGATTTTTCGTAGTATTTTCCGTTAAAATAATAAATAAAAAAGGAGTTTTTGTTCGTCTGTTATCAAGGTGAGGGTTTCACATCCGTACATTACCACTTTGATAAATCCTAATCTTAAATCTTGTACCTTAATATTGCGTCGGTCGGGTTGTATAGTGAAATTGCTCTCCAAAATCAGATCAATTTAAATGGTTCTTCATGTAGAAAGTGTTCAAAACGCGTAGTCAAAGGAATTCAGTGCGTAAAATGCAATTTCTGGTTACATGAAAAGTGTGCAAAAGTTTGTTTGAACTATATAAATGATGATATCCTGTGGACATGTCTGGACTGTGTAAGTGAAAAAATGTGGAAATTAACTTCCGAAATAACTTGCAAAGACGAAATTATTCGTGTTCTACAAAGTGATGTTAATGCTCTAAAAGCTGAAGTGTCATTGCTGAAGCAGGCAAATATTGAACTGGAGCGTGAAATATGTTGTGTTCGTAAAAACTCTTGTGCACCAATTGAAGATAAATCGGCAAATACGCGGAGGGATACAAACAGTGTAAATGTCAAATGTTTCATGCAGAAGAAAATACTGTACAATGCCAAAAACAGTAATGAAATTCCAAATTGTGGTAACAGAAATTCGATGAACAGCGGCGAATTACATACTGAGAACAAAAGCAGGTTATTAAAGAAACCCAAAATCTTTGTTTTGGCAGACAGTCACGGAAAAGATGTCGTGGACATATTACGAAATATACCAGATGCAAAAATAACCGGCATCATAAAATCAGGCGCGCCTCTCTGCGAAGTTTTAAGATCCTGCGAAAATTCAGAAATGACGGGAAATAATTGTATCTTGATCGGCGGCTCAACAGATGTTTATCATAATGAAAGCCACATTGCAACGAGGGCATTGAAGGAAAAATTACTTCAGTTCCCTCTTGTAAACTTTTATGTGGTCAGCCTTCCACCTAGACATGATTTAATCTCAGATTCATGTGTTAACATCGAGCTAACAGCCACAAACAGAAAATTCGAGAAGATATGTAGAAGTACTAAAAATGCTACATATGTGAACATAAACAATGTTAGCAGTGAATATTTCACAAGACATGGTCTCCATAGAAACGTTAAAGGAAAAAGGGAAATGTGTTTGGAAATCCTGAGGAAGATGAAAGATGGGTACACCTTGAAGAACACCACAATCCCACTCCCAGGAAAAATTGCATCAGAAGAAAATAGTTCAGTGTCATCTTTGGGAAAAACATCAGCTGATGCAGTTAAAATAACATCCACAGTTGACATAGCTATGTCAAACCCATCAACACCAGCGGTAGATACTGAAACAGCACCTCCAGAAGCGAAAGCAGAAGCAGATTCAAGTGACATCTCTACCGGTAAATCTATAGAAGTAGCACAAATAAAAACAGCAGCAGCTTCAGATCAAATAAAGAAACGACAGGTAACACGCCAAAAATCGTCAAAAACAACAACATTAAGAAGTTCACAGAGGATGCAACTAAGACCGAGAAGAGTGGCAATTCAAGACAAGGATTTTTTATGGTGTCGTCACAGAACAAGGAGAGAGCTGATCCATATGTGAGTAACCCAGTTTCCTGCCATTCAGATGTAAACTCCAAACAAACTCTGAAGATTGTACACCAAAATGTACAATCACTAACAAACAAAGTAGATGAAATAAATGTACTTGTAAATAATGAATGGAAGGATGTTTCTGTGTTGTGTTTTTGTGAACATTGTTTACCAAACGAATACTTTCATAGTTTAAAAATAATAGACTTTACCCTTGCAAGCAGCTTTTGCAGAGTAAAGTCAAACCATGGCGGAACTTGTATATATGTCAAACAAAATGTGAAGTGTATAAATTTAGTCTCTGTATGCAAGTTAGGTTGTGATATAGATTTTGAAATATCAGCTATTGACTTACTGGCTGAAAAAACTATTATTTTATGCGTGTACAGACCTCCTGCTAGCAATATAAGTGTTTTTTTTTTCAAAAAATTAGACCTTGCTCTAGGAAAACTGAAGACAATTGGGAAAACATTGGTACTCTGTGGGAATTTTAACATTGATTTTCTAAGCCAAAGCTCTCAGAGAGATAAGTTCCTAAATATAATGAAGGCCTACAATCTGTATATGACGGTTAATTCTCCAACCCATATAACAAAAACTAGTGCCACTTTGATTGACCAGGTATGTGTAAACATGGAGAATTGCACCTCAGAAGACTTCAATACTGGCTATAGCAACCATTTATCACAGGTATTATGTATACCTATTAAACACATTTCAGCCAGTGTTAAAAATATTACCTTTAAAAGAAGCTATAGTCAGAAAAATATCGAACACTTTTGTTACCTAATTAGTAAACTATCCTGGACTAATGTTTATGAAACCCCTAGTACTGATCAAAAGATGGAAATTTTTTTGAATGTTTTCAGGCATAATTTTAATATAGCCTTCCCAAAAAAGAAAGTTATTTCCAAAATAGATAGGTTCAATAACTGGATTACACCAGCTATTCGGGTCTCTTGTAGAAGGAAAAGAGAACTCTTCATGCTCTCAAAAAATTACAGCAATCCTGATTTCCAGAATTATTTCAAAAAATACAAGTCAGTTTTAAGACAAGTAATAAAAAATGCAAAAATTAAGGCAAATGATAAATATATTATGGAGTCATCAAACAAAACCAAAACCATGTGGAAAGCTGTGAGGGATCTTACGGGTAATAAAACAACACACAAAAATATTGAAATATTGCAGGATGGAGAAACTGTCACACACCCAAAGGCAGTTGCAAACTATTTTAATTCTTACTTTGCAACTATTGCTGATACATTAGTAAAAGAAAAATTTAGAAACCCACCCAATACAACATTAGACGAACCTTCGCATACTGGAGTAAATAATGTTTCCATGTTTTTGAATCCAGTAGGCTCATCTGAACTTCTAAATACTATTAATACACTGAAGAACAATTATTCGGCTGGTTTAGATGATGTCCCAGACTACATTATTAAAATAACAGCAAATCTTCTACTCCTCCCTTGTTAGATATCTGCAATTCTTCTTTATCAAGTGGTGTTTTCCCTAAACAGCTAAAACGAGCAAAGGTTGTACCACTGTATAAAAAAGGAGATCAGACCTGTATGAGTAACTATAGGCCAGTGTCACTACTGTCAGGATTTTCAAACTTTCCTTTCACAACTAACCTCATTCTTCACCAAAAATAATATTATTTCTGAATGCCAACATGGCTTCAGACCTCAGTGCTCAACAGAAACAGCCACTTTCAATCTGATAAGTCGTGTATTAAATGCAGTGGACAATCACAAAAAAATCTCAGGTTTATTCTTAGACCTTACAAAAGCTTTCGATGTCATCGATCATTCTTTACTCTTGAGAAAGCTTGAGCTTTATGGTGTGAGAGGTGTTCCAAATGAGTGGATTAAATCATATTTGGAAATCGCTCACAGATTACTGAAATAAAGCATATTGATGGATACGTACTCCAGACACACCTTTCAGAACCATGCATTGTGAGTCATGGCGTTCCACAGGGCTCAATTTTAGGTCCATTTCTTTTCTTGGTGTTCATTAACGATTTCCCACTACACGTTAGGGGTCCAGAACCAGTACTGTTTGCCGATGACACTAGTCTACTGATTGAAGCGAATGATGAAGAAAATATTACTGTATCTGCAAAGGACATTGCAAAGGATGTGTATGAATGGTTTAGCAGAAATAAACTAATAGTAAATCCTCAGAAAACAGTACTCATAAATTTCCATACAGATCAGAATAAAAATGTTGTACAACCAAAAGTATGTATGAATAACCAAAATATTAGTGCTGCTTCTGTAACAAAATTTCTTGGGATTCACATTCAAGAAAATCTCAAATGGAGCACTCACATTGCAGCCCTAAATTCAAAATTATCCAAAATGAGGTATGTACTCAAAATTATCTGCAACAACACTTCTGCTGATACAGTTAGGTCTGTATATTTTGCACGAGTACATTCACTACTGAGATATGGTATCATTTTCTGGGGAAGTGCTCACCAGACCATAACCGTTTTCAGGAGGCAAAAAGCAATCGTAAGATTAATGAAACAAGCTAGCAGCAGAAAATCCTGCAAACCTTTCTTTAAGGACCTGAAAATCCTACCCCTTCCCTGTGTGTACATTATGGAAGTAGTCATGTTTGTAAAAAAAAGTCTACTGAGGAGAAAAAATCAATTTTATCAAAATAATATTCTCCATGATTACAGTACAAGGTCAAACAATGACATACACATTAATCACTGCAACACCACATTGTGCCAGAAAGGGGTATATCATGCAGGCACAAAATTGGACAACAGATTACCCAGACACATGAAATCTTCTCCTGAACTACTAAACTTCAAAAAGTCTGTGACAGCATACCTACTAGACAACTGCTTTTACTCTGTCTCAGAGTATCTTGCGCATGAGGATATGTAATTTTGTAACTGTTGTAATAAGTTTGTAAGATTCATTGTGTACCAAGCTCATTATTAATTATGTAAATCTAGTTATATTGAAATTTAAGTAATATGTGTATCTTCTACAAATTGTAAAGCCAAAAGATAAAATTTTATGTCCAATATCTTGTGTACAACATATGTACTGAAATAGATTATAAGGACAAATAAATAAATAAATAAATCTTCTCGACAGGGATCTTTTTTTTTTTTCCAGCACATCTTGAACGCTAAAGTATGCTTTATTGGCTCCATAAATTCTTTTATAAGTATCGTAGTGGTTCCGATCACTGAAAATGCTACCAAAGTATTTGAAAGCACTTGTTCTTTTGAAACAGAAACTATCGATTGTGAGTGGGTTCCCGACACTTGCTGCCTTACTCAGGACCCTGTATTCCCAATTGCAAATGATAGATAAAGGAAGGGAAGGAAGAAGGATAGGAAAGAAAGGATTGACAGTGGCCGCATTTGGGCATTGATATTAAGCAATGGCAACATGTGAAAAATGTGAGCCGGACCGGGAATCGAACCCGGGTCTCCCGCTTTGGGCCAGCGCGCGCCTTAACGACTTGGCTACCCGTGCTCACCTCCCGCCCGTCTCAAATTCTCACAAGTCGCACGGTATGTTTGTAGTGCCCCTATTGTCCATGCCCTCTACACTCGCCATTGCGGATTCCCGTGCGAGGTCGGACGTATGACCGCATCTGCGGTGAAATAACTGCAGCTAACGCCGTCGTCGCGTTTTTAATAATAACCCTGTATTCCATCTTATCTTGATGACTTGCAGGCCTGCCCTGCTGGCGATCTTGCAGTGCGAGATTGCCTTTCTTCTGAGCTGTTCTCGATTACCGCTGATGAGACTTGTATCACCTGCATAGGCCAGTCGAGGCACTGACATGTTGTCTAGAGGTAATCTAATGGGGTCGGTTTTCATAAACTCCCGGTCTATTTCTTCTAACACAGTGATGAATAATATGGTAATAAGGACAGTTTACAACTCAACGCAAAGACGTAGCGACGAGCTGCGACAGGCAAATACAAAAGACACACACATATAATACTTTCAGTTATCGGCCATGGCCTTCTTCAGAAAACAGAACATTCACGCAATCTAACAAACACACAACATAGTCATACGGTTGTATGATTGTGTTTTGTGCCTGTGTGATTGCGTGAATGTTCTATTTTCTGAAGAAGGCCATGGCCGACAGCTGAAAGTGTTATATGTGTGTGTCTTTTGTATGTGCCTGTCGCATCTCGTCGTCACGTCTGTGCGCTGAGTTGTAAACTGTCCTTATTACTATACTGTTAATTCCAACATGGTCTTTCCATTATTAAACAATGTTGAATAATGCAGGCGAGGGGGCGTCTCCCTGTCTGAGGCCATTTTTGACTTCAAATTGTTCTGATAGACTGGAATTTGTCCTCACTTTACATAATGTTTGTTCTATACTCACTGCCACCAAGCGGATTATTTTAGATGGAAACTGAAGTTCTTTTAGTACTCTCATTACCGTACCCTTGTGTACGCTGCCATAGGCTTTCCTGAAGTCAATGTAGAGCATATGCTTGTCTGTATTATACTCCCAGCATTTCTCATTTGTTTGCCGTAGGGTAAATAGGCGATCCACTGACGATCCGTTACATCTAAAGCCACACTGGTAGTCACCTATGGCTTCTTCGGTCAGTGGTAGCATTCTATTTAGGAGACACAGAGACAGTATTTTGTAGCTGACATCTATGTACTAGGTGAAAACTTATTTATTTTGCTTGCATATAATTTCCTTTCTCAACACTGCATAGAATTACCTTTTACTGTTATTAAAGTAAGAGGTCAGCCAGTCGTGAGGTATTCCCCTTACATTATAATATTCCAACTTCGGCAACAATAATTTTTTGATGAACACAAGCAAACGCTTTTGTTAGTTCAAAGAAAGCACCTAGCGTTGGGAGTCTTTTTATTTAATCCATCAAGTCCCTTGCAAAGAATACAGTATTTTCGGTTATTAAAACCATTTCTGAAACCAAACTGTACATTTGACAGCAAATTATGGGACCTGAAACCTTGATTATACAGCTTTTTTCAATAACTTTAGCAAAAAATTGTTGGCTTTGTCTCTTTGTATTGTACTGAGGCGATCCAATATTATGAAAGTTTCAAAAAGGATAAAGCCAAGATCGCTAGTATATACTTTTATTTCGACAACCGGAAGTATCCTACTGTCACATATACTGATATGCAAACTTTCACTACAATGACATAGTGCATTTATACACTTTAAATTATTTTATATAACAACGGTTCACATCGCAAGATGACGGCTGTGTAAAACACTTTTAGGCCAGAGGATGATGGCAGAGACCATCGAAACCGGTCGTCGAAATAAAAGTATATACTAGCGTATCGATCTTGGCTTTTTTCCTTTTTGGAGCCTATCAAAAACTGTTCGCATAGAAAGAAGTGTAAAGTTGTCTCCATTTTCCCTTTTTATAAAATGGTTTCTCTACTACTTCAGTCTTTCAGGAAACTGACCATTCCATAAGGAAAAATTACAAATATGTTTAAGTAATAGACTAACAGAGGCGAAACAATACTTACGTATACTGCTAAATACCCCATCATAATCATAAGATTGGATTATGGACTCAACCTCTGTCGTAGTCCGTTCGGTGCTGAAACCAAAGATCAAACATAGTAGATATTTTAAGAATTGGAGATCATCCCTCATCAATGCAAACATCTGAAATTTTGATTATTCTTAGCTACAGTTTTCTGTTCAAAGTCTATATTTATTAATGGTGTCCTGCCGTTTACTGCATGAAACTGTATTTACTGGGTTTTATCAAAGTTTAATGAGAATACATTTGTAGAGAACAGCTTAATAATTTTATGAGAGACATTTTCAATTTCATGAGTTACTGCGTATTTGTCAGGCGCAGTAGCTATACGTATGTCGTCAGCAAAAAGAACTAACTCACCAACTTCGTGACTATGGAATGGCAAGTCATTAATATATATTAAGAACAGCAAAGGACCCAAGACCAAACCTTGCGGGACCCCATTTTTGATAGCTCCCCAGTTAGAGAAATTAGTTTTTCTTGCATATTATGTGAACTGTTTATTTCAACTGTCTGTGTCAGTTTGATTTTTACCACTTGTGCGCTGTCCCACTGATAACACAAGCTTATCTAGAAGAATTCCATGATTTACACAAGCAAAAGCCTTTGAAAGATCTCAAACAATCCTAACATGTGATGTCCGGTTATTCAGAGCATTTAATATTTAATGAGTGAAGGTATATACAGCATTTTACGTTGAAAAGTCATTCTGAAAACCAACTGACATTTAGTTAGAACTTCGTTTTTACTAATATGTGAATCTAACCGAGAGTTCAAAATGTTCAAATGTTTGTAAATCTATCGGACCAAACTGCGTGGTCATCAGTCCGTAGCTTACAAACTACTTAAACCTAGGTAAACTAACGTAAGGACAAACACACACACCCATGCCCCAGGGAGGACTCGAACCTCCACGGCGAACAACCGCGCGCTCCGCAGCGAGACGCTTTAGACCGCTCGGCTACTCCACCGCGGCCTAAATGAGAGTACATAACTTTTTTTAAAAATTGGATAAAGCTGTCAGAAGTGAGGTAGGGCAGTAGTTGTTAATAGCCATTTCCCCTTTTTTATGCAATGGTTTAACGATAACATATTTCATTCTATCAGGGAAAATACCCTGCTTTAAAGAACTATTACAAATGTGACTAAGAATTCTACTTGCCTCTTGGGAACAAGCTTTTAATATCCTGCTGGAAATGCCATAAATTCCATGTGAGCTTTTGCTCTTCAGAGAACTTATTATTTTCCTTACTTCTGAGGGAGAGGTGGGTGGAATTTCAATTGTATCAAATTGTGTACATATGGCCTCTTCCATTATCTGCCGTGCTACTTCTAATGAACATTTAGATCCTTTTTTTCTCCACAACACGTAAAAAATAATTATTAAAATGTTTTCCAATTCTGATTTTTTGTAAGTAACCTTTTCATTTGCTTTGATGGTTTGGTGGTAATACCGTCTTCCTGTACTCTTGGTTGCCCTGTCTCCCTTTTTATAATATTCCAAATAGTTTTAATTTCATTGTCAGAGGAACTAATCTCAGACATGATGCATATGCTTCTGGATTTTTAATAACTTTTATTAATGTAGCACAGTAGTTTCTTTTTATAATATTTCATTGTTTCTGGGTCATTACTCTTTCTTGTGAATAGATATAGTCCCCTTTTCCGGTTACAAGATATTTTTATTCCTTTAGTTCAAATGTTCAAATGTTTGTTAAGCTTCTGGGACTTAACTACGGGGTCATGAGTCCCTAAACTTACAAACTACTTATGAACTACTTACGAACTAGGACGGCACAAATATCCATGTCCGAGGGGGGATTCGAACTCCCGACCGTAGTGGCCGTGCTGACCGTGACTGGAGTGCCTCAGTCACCTCGGCCACCGCGGCCGGCATTCCTTTAGTAGGTCGTGGTTTTTTATTATTTTCTTACAATTGTATTTACTAATTTCTTGTGGAAACAATTTTCACTGTCGCTGGGGACGGGGATGGCATCACTTAGTGTTTCCGGAGGAATCCTGGTTGTGTATGCTTGACAATGAAGGTCGCGATTTTGGTTCTCTGTAGTCAGAGGATGAGGCATCACAGTGAATGTATTGATAGGAGAGATACTGCGCCACGTAAGGCGTTATCATGTGGGGTGCTGTTGGATAACACAGAAATCACTGTTGGTGCGTGTCCAAGGCATTGTGACCGGTTTGACATACGTGACGACATCCTGCATCTTGTACACATCCCCTTTCTGCACGACAGTGGAATGTCATTTTCAGCAAGCCAATGCACGACCACAGATTGATGAGCGAACAAGTGCAGTCTTGCTGTCTCAGGCTGTCAACTGTCTGCTCTGGGGCCCCAGTTCGCCGACGTGGCGCGAACCAAAACGTGTGGGAGATGGTGGACGGGTACTGCGATGTGACCTGATGCCAACCACAGCAGATGAACTCAGGAACCAGGTGAATGCAGAATGGGCGTCTACACTACAGGACGCCGATGGCATCACGCTTTGACCAAGTTATCAGGGCCCTATGGCCGACCCCTTGCTTACTAGGCAACAGTACACATTAATTTGGAAAACATTGTCCTAGGATAAAACAGCTCTCTTCCTTGACGATATTTGTAATGTAATAACAGTCTTGATCACAGAGGTAAACTTTATATTTTATTTTACCGGTTTCATCCTAATATAGGTAATCTTCAGAAATAATAGTAATACAGCCTGCAAGGATAGATGTAACTAAATTACAAAAATGTCTACTCAACTTTGACTTTAAAAAATGCAAAGAATAATGTTGTAGCGTTTACCCATGTGGCCGATTCTGGACTCTGTAGGTCTGCCAGAGAACAACCACGGCAGCCTACAGAGTCGAGCACCGTCCACATGGGTAAACGCTACAACATTATTTTTGCATTTCTTGTATCAAAATTGAGTAGACATTTTTGTAATTTTGTTACATCAATCCTTGCAGGCTGTATTACTATTATTTCTGAAGCTGACCTATATTAGGTTGAAATCAGTAAAATAAAAATAAAATAAATTACCTCTGCTATCGAAACTGTTATTACAGTTCAAAAAAAAAAAAAAAAAAAAAAAAAAAAAAAAAAAAAAAAAAAATAATAATAATAATAATAATAATAATAATAATAAAAATTCGCACTGACGTGTTTTACGGCCCACTTTAGATTTGTAGTTTTATAAGTTTTTCCAAACATTTTGGACCAAAATAATAATCTAAATAATAAAAAATTAATTAATAAGAGTGTCTGAAACCCTTTTAGGAAAAAAAAATTAAGTAATGGCGGGTTTCGAACCACCGACCTTCAGCGTCATAGTCCAACGCCTTGCCCATTACAGTACGGCTATCAATCAGAGGATGAGTCCTTTAATCTCATACTACTGATGGCCGTTGTTAACTGATGCTAATATGTAGATACTAGATTATCATTTATCGTACGAAGAACAATGTGTTTTTGTTAATTCTTCAGTGCGCCATTGCTTTGAAATGACAACGTGTAAATTACAATAAGAAAATCGTCAAATACGCAACGCAAGATGGCGTATGCCAAAGAGAGTTCTGGGCGAGGAATCTCACGTGACAACTCCGAACGGCTGGTTTTCGTTAATTCAATGGAGGGTGTCAAATCTCCGTTATTTTTGCAAATATGTTCAAATGTTTGTAGAGTCTATGGGACTTAACTACGGGGTCATCAGTCCCTAAACTTACAAACTACTTATGAACTACTTACATCTAAGGACGGCACAAATATACATGCTCGAGGGGGGATTCGAACCACCGACCGTAGTGGCCCTGCAGACCGTGACTGGAGCGCCTCAGTCTCCTCGGCCACCGCGGCCGGCTGCATATATGTCTCAAACGATACGAGATATGAAAAAAAAAACATAAGGAAGCTAAGTTGTAGAGAATTTTCTCCTCTAGCAATTAGGTTATTCAATTTTCGTGTCAGATGAACGGTTCGTTTGCAGTTACAATTATATTATAAACGGCTTTTTTTTTAATATTACTACCGTATCTTTGTCTGAAAAATTTGAAAAAGAGAGGTTCTGGTCTCTGGAGGTCTACAATCATGTCTGTAAAATTTGGTGCTGATCGGTTGAACGATTCGTCTTAAAAAAAAAAAAAAAAAAAAAAAAAAAAAAAAAAAAAAAAAAAAAAAAAAACCGGGAACGCGTTACGGACAGACAGACAGACATACATCCCAAAATCGCCGTTATTTTCGCAAATATCATTGAAACGCTATGAGATATGAAAAAAACATAAGAGAGCAAAATTGTAGAGAATTTTCTCCTCTATAAATTCGGATATTCAATTTTCGTGTCAGATGAATAGTTAATCCGTTATTTTCCTTTAAATTTCGAGCTGTCAAATGACGATCGCAAAGGCCCACTTTTAGTGTTACTACCGTAACCTAAAGTGGGCCAAAAGCAGTACACATGTTGAACCGAGGTGACTGAAATGCGAATCATTTATTCATAACATGCTAATGTACATGTCCTGTAAATATGAATTTCCTATCTCTAGTCGTTCAAGGTATTTTGTGTTTTTCTCTGAATATGAGTGTATTTGGTAAAAATTAGCGGTAGTTCATGTTTCCGCTGTCACTGCTCGCACGTCGTAAAGACGCAAATACCACACGCCTCGCCTCCATGTCGTTGCTTTTATACTCGCAATGTAGCTGCGCTACGTTTCAGCAACGCCTTCAAGCCGAAGCTTTATTATGGCCCCTTACAGTGTAATAACAATTATCAGGATATCAGCTAGTTACTCAACAAGACACAAAACTGCGTTGACCTTTTATGTATCCAATTCCTTTCGTCAGACAGAAAGGAATGCAGTGTTCTCCCTGCCGATTGTTTACTTTGCCCTTCGAGAAATCGTGACCGTACGTAAGACATTTTATTAGACAAACTCGAAATCTCGCTTCATGGAAGTGTCTTCGTCTTTCGCTTGACATTTGTTATAACGAGCAAAAGAATATATCCTGGTGTGCGGGCTTTCTATGGACATCATCAGGGAATTTCCAAATGGAAGGATTTACTGTCGCGGCATAATTGCCTTTAGCTCTTGCCATGACCTAAGTTCTCGTCGTCAAAGGAAACTAAAAACTTCGTGACCAGTCATGGCCTGTTTTTCTCATTTATCATTAATTCCGTCTACATCCTCTCTTTTTAGAAGGATTTTTTTAAACATTTAAAAACAGTTTTAACATTAAACAGGTTATCCTTATATTTCCGATCTTCAGCTATTTCTTCTAGCCAAGTGTTTCCTCAAGAAGGATCAATTATGTGATTTGGAAAGCGGACGAGCAAAGGAAGAGGAATAATAATATACAGAATCTGTTTTGTAACATGAAGTGTGCAGCACAGGGAACAGATCCGGCGGGACTGGATCCCAATTAGTTTCCATTTCGTTATTATAATAATAATTACAAAGGTTCCACACACAACGATTTAAAATAAAGTAGCACTGTCAAGAAATTTGATAGTTTTTATTCTTTTTGGCCTGCTACGTTGTATGTCTTACATTCATTACTGTAAGCATGCTTCGGAAGAAAAACTGACGTCAGCTTTTCCGTAAGTAAATGTTGGTACAATATTTGGACTATTATAGATATTAACTAGCAAATATTAATTTGGAAAAGTAATCATCCATCAGCTGCAAGATTGCAGATTTATTTACAACCTTCTTCAAATGTTCAAATGTCTGTAAATCTATCGGACCAAACTGCGTGGTCATCAGTCCGTAGCTTAAAAACTACTTTAGCCTAGGTAAACTAACCTACGGACAAACACACACACCCATGCCCCAAGGTGGACTCGAACCTCCACGGCGAGCAACCGCAGCGAGGTGCTTTAGACCGCTCGGCTACTCCACCGCGGCTACAACCTCCTTCAGGTATCTGTAAAGGAAACAGTTAAGAATAACATGTTGTTGTTGTGGTCTTCAGTCTGCAGACTGGTTTGATGCAGCTCTCCACGCTACCCTGTCCTATGCAAGCCTCTTCATCTGAGAATACGAACGGCAACCTACATCCTTTTGAATCTGCTACATTACTCGTCCTTCGTTCTCCCTCTACGATTTTTCCTTCTAATCGTAAGATGACGATTCTTTGATGCCTCAGAATGTGTTCCACCAACTATCCCTTCTCTTAGTCAGGATATGCCAGGAATTCCTTTTCTCCCCAGTTCGATTAAGCACCTCCTCATTAGTTCCGTGATCGACCCAGGTAATCTTTATCATTTCGTAATTCGAAAGCTTCTATCATTTTTTCATCTTTTGGTCTGAACTCCTAGACGTCCACGTGTCTCTCCCATACAATGCTACAATCCAGACAAATGTTTCCTAACATTTAAACTAATATAGGATGTCAACAAATTTCGGTTCTTCACAAACGCTTTTTCTCCTACAGCCATTCTGCATTTTATATCTTTTTTACGTCGGCCATCAGAATTTATCTTAATGTGATTATTTAAGCTTTCTCGGCGGATATGTAGTATATAGTCTTCACGGGTTTGCCGCAGGATAATGTTGTGTAAATTCCACAATATTTCTTTGGAGCAATTGTCCGACATCTTCAGGCGGTTGCACCTTGCAGATGGCCAAGTACGGCTGACGGTATCTGCATATGGGCGCCGCTGTATACAGGGTGTTACAAAAAGGTACGGCCAAACTTTCAGGAAACATTCCTCACACACAAAGAAAGAAAATCTGTTAGGTGGACATGTGTCCGGAAACGCTTAATTTCCATGTCAGAGCTCATTTTAATATTTGCGGATGAGGCTTCATTCCAATGTGATCAAATTGTAAATTTTCACAATCAACATGTGTGGGCTGACGCAATTGTGCAATCACGTCATCAACACAGATTTTCTGTGAACGTATGGGCAGGAATTCTTGGTGATGTCTTGATTGGGCCTCATGGACTTCCACCTACGCTCACTGGAGTACGTTATCATGATCTCATACGGGATACTCTACCTGTGCTGCTCGAAAATGTGCCTTTACAAGTACGACACAACATGTGGTTCATGCACGATGGAGCTCCTGCACATTTCAGTCGACGTGTTCGTACGCTTCTCAACAACAGATTCGGTGACCGATGAATTGGTAGAGGCGGACCAATTCCATGGCCTCCACGCTCTCCTGACCTCAACCCTCTTGACTTTCATTTATGGGGGCATTTGAAAGCTCTTGTCTACGTAACCCCGGTACCAAATGTAGAGACTCTTCGTGCTCGTATTGTGGACGGCTGTGATACAATACGCCATTCTCCAGGGCTGCATCAGCGCATCAGGGATTCCATGCGACGGAGGGTGGATGCATGTATCCTCGCTAACGGACATTTTGAACATTTCCTGTAACGAAGTGTTTGAAGTCACGCAGGTACGTTGTGTTGCTGTGTGTTTCCATTCCATGATTAATGTGAAGAGAACTAATAAAATGAGTTCTGACATTGAAATTAAGCGTTTCCGGACACATGTCCACATTACATATTTTCTTTCTTTGTGTGTGAAGAATGTTTCCTGAAAGTTTGGCCGTACCTTTTTGTAACACCCTGTATAGAAATGTTCAAATGTTTGTTAAACTTAAGGGACTTAACTACGGGGTCATCAGTCCCTAAACTTACAAACTACTTATGAACTACCTACAACTAAGGACGGCACAAATATCCATGCCCGAGAGGGGATTCGAACCCCCGACCGTAGTGGCCGTGCAGACCGTGACTGAAGCGCCTCAGTCCCCTCGGCCACCGCGGCCGGCACCCTGTATAGAACACGCTCGCGAAGACTGCGAAGATGCGCTAATTACGCAAGCGCAATAATTTGCCGATAGAGGGCGTCGATCTGCGGGGAAAAAAAAAAAAAAACAACAACAGAGCGGCGATTTTGCGCGTGCGCTGTACGCTGTGTTTATAGACAGTACCGCAGGACGTTACTCACTAGAACTAAACCAATTTATGGCGAGTCCGTTATCGAAAGGTTTTGACTTTCTTGTCGTAATTTGATAATAGCCAAGGCGGGGTGCCAGGCTGTGCTCACTTGAAATCCCGTATCCCGGTTGATGAGATCATCAGATGTACGGGTATGTATTGCTTCTTTAATGACGCAATCCCAAAAGAGGAAGCCGGGCATAAAATTTCGGTCTTCTCATAAAACATGCGATTTTCTGTGTTCAGACAGTGTTCTGCAATTGCCGACTTCTGTGGTTGATACAGGCGTGTATGACGCTGATGTTTATCACAGGCCGGCCGCGGTGGCCGAGGGGACTGCAGCACGCCAGTCACGGTCTGCACGGCTACTACGGTCGGGGGTTCGACTTCCCCCTAGGGCATGGATATTTGTGCCGGCCTTAGTGGTAGCTAGTTAATAAGTAGTTTGTAAGTTTAGGGACTGATGAACCCGTATTTAAGTCCCATAAGCTATACAAACATTTGAACATTTCATCATAGCGTTCTTGCACTGTGGAACGTGTCTACCCTATATATGCCACCCCACACTGACAAGGAATCTTGTATACTCCACGTTTCCTCAGATCAAGATCATCCTTGACCTATCCCAACAAGTTCCTCAGTTTTGGAGATGGTCGAAACACACACTTAATTTCGTATCTTCCAAGGACTTCTCCAATTCACGACGACATGGCACCAAAGTACGGCAAGAACGCCAAGGTGGAACGTGTATTTGTGTCTTTATTCTGCTCCGTGGACTGAACTCTCTTGGGCCTGAATTCATTATGTATCTGTCTCTCAGAATATCCGTTTTGTTGGAACACTGTCTTCAAATTTTCCATTTCACTTGACAGGCTTTCAGGATCAGATATCTCACGTGCTCTGTGAACCAGCGTACGTAATCCACTACCACAATGTGCAGGATGGTGGAAGCTTGTGGCCTGCAGATATGCGTTGGCTTGCGGTAGACGCTGTGTCCCAAGGTCCCATCTGCAAGCCCAATGTCCGAGCCCAGAAATGTATTGCTAACCTTAGCATTGCACCAGGAATTGGAACAACGATACAATTGACTTCTTTCGCGACAGGGACTCAAACCACGACGCGAGTAGCCACCCGATCCCCAACATGATGCTTTAGACCGCACAGCTACTCTGCGTGGCGCTCAAGTTTGGAGCATAGCTCTTACCATAATGAATGGAATATTACCCATCTTAAAAGTTGCGAGGAGCGTGTTTTGAACATTAGAAAACGGATTCTAAAACAGGGAAATTATACCATTTGTAACAGTTGGAATGAAAGCAGAGGAAGTCAATCAAAAAACCAGTGCTCTGTATTTCACAGAATGAATGATGGATTACAGGCAAGGAGATAGGAAAGAACACGGTCTCATAGAGGGGACTGATAGTAACGAAAGCATAAATTAAAAGAGAAAGTATGCTGTCAACGGAAATCAATAGATTTGATCATAGCGTTTTGAGGGAACAGACCAAAAGGGTAACTGAGCTTGTTATGTACGAGAGGCGACAGGGAATGAGACAGAGAGAGAGAGAGAATAGAAGAGAAACTAACAATGAAAAAAATGTTTGTAGAATTTAAGGGACTTAACTGTGGGGTCACCAGTCCCTAAACTTACAAATTACTTCTGAACTAGCTTATACTAAAGACGGTACAAACATTCATGCCCGAGGGGGGATTCGAACCCCCGACAGGGAACAGTCTCGCGCTTAGTAGCGTAGCGCCTCAATGCACTCGGCCGCTCCGCCGCGGCAACAATGAATAAATGAAAGACAAATTGATCACACGTCAGATAAATTCACAAATAGCGCTATATATGAACTTGACGATACAATTGACTTCTTTCTCGAGAGTTACTCAAACCCGGTACCATCCGCAATTTTATATATGTACGCATAGAGATGAAATATTTACTTGTTTCTCACCATTAGCGGGATGTGTAAATGTTTGGCTAGAAGTAGCGCAATAAATAATTTTGTGGTGCCTGAGTCTACAACCCAGCGCCTATCGTCACCGTTGACCTCAGACGACAAGGTAACAACTCTCCCATTCTAGTTCACTATCAATTAGGACCGCGCCGTTCGTAGACACCTGGAGGGGTTTGGCATTTTGAGGAAACACAGAAAACTAACCCAACTTCGTTCTAGTCAGTAGCGAAAGGACATGAGTAATGTGATTTGAAACACGCCACAGTCCTAAATTCTTTACTTGGCGCTACCGGAGGTGAAGAGGCGGATGATTGCAATTGTTAAAACCTGTTACCCTCACACCATATCCCTGCCATTACAAGATAGCATCAGCCCGACCAACTACCGATTTTCAGATGTGGTATTATAATGATTTTGTCAAAATGGAGTGCAGAACACATAATACTAGAAGTAAAATAGTTCTTCGGTATCAGTCTACGTAACAGTAATTTCTTGGCCTTGCGGTCTGAGGCGTCTTGTCGCGGACTTGCGGCCGCTCCCACCAGAGGTTCAACTCTTTCCTCGGGCAAATGTAGTTGTGTGTGTGTGTGTGTCGCCTTTAGCGTAAATTAAATAAAGTAGCATGTAAGGCTTGGACTACAGCAAAAACCAGCGGCGACGTCGGCCACCGCCGACGGCCTCGCGCCTGTGGGGGCCTCGCAAAATATTGTTAACATTTTAGCTTTTGTGGTTTTTCTTATGTTTAACGGCGCATTCCAAGTGCTAGGTTATATAGCGACGACCTGCATCTAAATTACACTAGCTTAACCAATGGACGAACACAACATTCGTACTCAAGGGTGGGATTCGACTCCCGGCGAGAGCGATCTCGCTCACCGTGGTATGATGTCTTAGTGCGCTCGGCCATTTCCGTATAAGTGCAGTAGTGATGCAATTTTTAGTTAAATACTTACATAACAATTTCTTCAGTACATTTTAGAAAAAAATTTCGATTAAGTATATCCAAATCTTTATACAAAAATCAGAATCATCCCCCGTTCCAGTCAGTCCAGCTTCGGCCGAGAGAAGCTTCACAAAGTTAAAATTGATTGAGACTAACTTGAAAAGCAAAATGATCCAAGAAAGACTATCTGCGTTGTCAGTACTATCAACTGAAGCCGAAATAGTGGCTAGTATTAAGATGTGGTCTTAAAAAAAAAAAAATCAATGAGACGAAAAGGTGAAAAATTCCTCTAATTTGAGTTTGTTTATTGTAATTTTTGTCATTGCAATAATACTCGTATATTATACTAATAGAATTTTAGTATAATGATTATTGATGTATAATTCAGATCTTTTAACATTTTCTTCATTAATGAAAAAATGAAAGGGGTCTCGCAAAGACGAGTTCGCCGACGCCCAGTTTTCGTCTAGCGCCGCCACTGACAAAAACAATTATATACAGTATGTAGAATTATGTAACTTTGCGTATGATAGTATACAACGTTTCAGCATGCTCTGTGGTGATTTTGTGTGGCATGATGCTGTCTGCTTATTTAACTATGGTCTTGTTTTGCTGAAGTTTGTACGAAAAATGTGTGTTAAATATTATGGGACTTAACCGCTAAGGTCATTAGTACTTAAACTATCTTAACCTAACAACAATGCAGACACCCAAGCCCGAGGAAGGACTAACCAGCAACGCGAGCTGCCGCCCGATCAACGACATGATGCCTTAAACCGCGCGGTTACTTTGCGCGCCGCTCAAGTCTGCAGCCTAGCACTTACCATACATAATAAATGGAATACTATGCATCTTAAAAGTTGCAGGGAGAGTCGTTTACGCACTAGAAAACAATTTCTAAAACGGGGAAATGTATACCGTTAGTAACAGTATATTCTGTTAGGATGAAGTCAGAGGAGGTAAATCGAAACACCAGTGTTCTGTATTTCACAGAACGAAGAATGTGTTATAGGTAAGGAGATAAAGAGCACGGTCTCATATGAATGACTGACAGAGTATAACGAAACCATAAATTAAAAAAGAAGGTATGCTTCAACCGAAACCAATAGAATTGATCATAGTGTTTTGAGGGAACAGACCAGAAGGGTAAATGAGGTTGTTATTTAAGAGAGGTAACAGGCAGTGTGTGTGTGTGTGTGTGAGAGAGAGAGAGAGAGAGAGAGAGAGAGAGAGAGAGAGAGAGAGAGAGAGAGAGAGAGAGAGAGAGAAAAGAAAAGAAATTAACAATGAATAAATGAAAGACGAATCGTTTGCATATTTTGTGAAGGACGGAGGGTGTATTAATGGCTGGAGGGGAGGTGAGGTGAGAAACATATTTGAAATAACAAAAATTACTTTGACAGCATCCAACTAAATCGATTACTCTGTATGCATGGAGGCTTGGTATAAATGTAATAAAATAGGATATTGAGTGAAAGGAGAAGCATTGAAATAAATTTGTGCCATGGGCGGGAATCGAACCTGCGACATACATAACGTCAGGTGCGGCCTCCACTTTGGAATTCAGGGATGATCCACCTTCATAATGGTTTTAGATATGTTCACCAAATTTCTCCCAGTTGAAGAATAGGACAGTATCTTTGTGTTATGACGAACACATTGCAGAAATGTTCTATGTTTGAAATTCTATATATAATTGTAATGGTAATTTTTAGCCAAAATAGTAACGAAGTGTAATAATAGTTTTTCTGTTTCCTCAGATATACTCCAAACTACAAAACAAGAGGCATAATGTGTTCATACGAATGTTGACAGCAGCCTGGCACAGTGTAAATGCTATTAGACTGACCATGCACTTAAATGCGAACATGTATTATGAAAACATTTTTTTACGTATAATATAGCCGCGGCACAGTAGCCGTGCTCACTAAGCCCGCCCTGCTGCGGTGCGCGCTGTCGTCGCCGTCCGAAGTTCGAATTCTCCTTCGGGCATGATGTTTGTGTTGTCCTTACTTTAAGTTAGTGTAAGTAGTTTGTAAGCCTAAGGACTGATGACAAAGTTAGTTAAGTCCCTTAGATTTACCAACATTTGATCACTGCGTATACTATTGTGATTCTTGACCCGTAAATACATATTCTTTTACATTCGAAATAAAAATTATTTTTGTGTTCTAAAAGTTGTACAAACAAGGGGAAAATAGTGAAAAAATACCTATGTTGCTAGTTTGTCAGTATTCAGGCACTGTTGCACATATGCAACATAGAGAAACTGTGATGTAAAATTCAAAGTTGGATAGTATACACGAATTTTTGTGCTTATAATGGTTCTCGATAACTGTCTTTTTAGTTGTGATTTTTTTCTCCTTCGAAAACTGGCTCTTTATATGGAAAACACAACGTCAAAATATGCTAAATTCTTACACTGCAGTTTTCTCCGAGAACACAAGCGAAGGCGTTAACTGAAGTACACACTGCAACCAATTTCAACACAAAAAATACCATGAACACTTTGTACAATCAATGCTACATCTGTTAAACACGTCATAGCTCACAAAATTCCCACTAGAAGTGCATAAAACAATTTTACAATTGATGTTGCAAACAATTTTACAATTGATGTTGCAAACAATTTTACAATTGATGTTGCAGATATGCAACACCATGCACTTAAGGATTAAAATATAACAGATATTTCAATAAATTTCCTATTACAGCTTGAGTTAACGTCATTCAGTGTTGGTACAAAATTGCAACTTCCTCCGAGATCATGAATAATGTGCACCGAAAGCAAGCTATGAAAACGCAGCCCGTTCACGTCAATGTCCCCTAACACAGCCAGTTCGTCGATGGGCAAACGGAACAGTTTTATCATAGGCTGATGTTAGTGGAAAAATGCTTGAAATTCTAAGGATTATATGAAAGGTGTACGCAAATATGAACATGAATCAGCGTTAGCTATGAAATTTATTGGTGCCATACGAAAATTTTTGTCAGACCGGGTTCGAAACCTAATATTTACCGCGATTCGCTAACCGTGAACGCTCCCAGACGAACCTTCTATTTGCCACAGTGCTCGTACATTCCATTATGTAATTGCTTCACAGGGCGAGACGCTTATCAAAAAAATGTTCAAATATTTGTATAGCTTATGGGACTTAACTACGGGGTCATCAGTCCCTAAACTTACAAACTACTTATGAACTAGCTAATACTAAGGACGGCACAAATATCCATGCCCGAGGGGGGGATTCGAACCCCGACCGTAGTGGCCGTGCAGACCGTGACTGACGGGCCTCAGTCCCCTCGGCCACCGCGGCCGGCTCTTATCACATTTGTCACATTCCTTGCGTAGGATTGAGTACGATGTTGAGTGTCCGTGTTTACCGATGTAACCAACGGAAGTGTTCTTCAGCAGTGTATGAGTGTGTAGGGATCAGTGACCTCTATGTAACCTGGATGTATAACTCTGGTGTCTGAGCACAGAACTGCAGCGTGCCTGAACATTCATATGTTTTGCACACGAATTTGCATGGTCCGCTACGTAATTAGTCAAACGAATTTCCACCAGCTGTTACGTGACAAATAAAAGCTAGATTACCTTAGAATTTTAAATTTATGTCAATATGCGCAGTAAGAGACTCGCATGAGTACGGAATCGAAACATATTTCATTTTCGAATTCTTGTAATACTTCATACAGCCACGTTGTAATTAGTCAAAAAACAGAATATGAACATTATGGCTGAACGCTCAGAAAGCTGAACATATAGGTTGTATAGAGCTCACTGGCAGGGCCGTTCATTGACATCTGATATGTCTTCCAGCAATTTTCTTGTTTTGTCAGGCAGTATACAACCATAACGACCTTGCACCTTACAGTTGGTCATATACCGGTGGCACTTAAGTCATTAATGGCTCTTTGAGTAGCTGCTTCACTCTGAGGTAAGTGATGCTTTAGCAGCAGAAGAATGACGTCACGAAGCGAGGTAAAAACGACAGATTGTGCTCACCTGTTGCACAGCTCGTCGGGAATTCCATCTACAGAAACTTCTTGCGTTCTGATTGCCTACTGTGGTGAAATATGAATCTAAATTAATATTCAGATGTAGTCCAAAGTAAACATACATTAACGCTCATTAATTTCGATACACCAAGTAAATAACATCTCAGCAGATAATGTCTAATGACGTGGGTACGGTTGCGGAAAGCAAAGGAATAGTACGAGGGTAAGTCAATTATTATACACAATTTAGTTACATTTTTGTTTATGTTGGTAGTACTGTCGTTTTACGTTGGTGACGCATGCTTTGTTTATTTGTTGTTATATCTTTGCAATTTTCAAGCTGCTACGTCAGTTTCGTTGTCGCTGTCGTCCTATTTATCATGGCTGCTCCGCTGTCTATTTGCACCAAAGAAGAGCAACATTCAGTGATACTTTTTTGTGGGCGGAAGGTGTATCAGGGGCCGAAATTCATAGAAGACTTTCAGTACAGTACGGGAGCAGTGTTTTGCCACAACGAAGTGTGTACGAGTGGATTGAAAAATTCCGAAATTGTCGCACGAGTTTATTTAAGCACGATGAAGGAACCGGACGACCGTTTACCGCCACAAATGAAGAAACCATTGAGCGATCACGTGACATGATTCTCTTAGACAGACGATTAACTATTGATGAAGTGGCTCATCGTCTTCAAATTAGTCATGGTTCTGCCTACGAAATTATTCACAAACGACTTGGGTTTCGTAAAGTTTGTCCCAAAACAACTCACACAGTTGCATAAGCAAACGCGCCTCGACATCTGCAAAAAACTTTTGGATCGCTATGGTAACGAAGGGGACAACGTCTTAGACAGAATAATTACTTGTGACGAAACATGGATCTATCATTACGAGCCGGAACGTAAACGGCAGAGAATGGAATGGAAACATCCAAATTCGACGTGCAAGAAAAAGTTCAAGACCCAATCGTCCGCAGGAAAACTGATGCTTACGGTTTTTTGGGATGCACGAGGTCCTGTACGGGACATTATGGTGAAAGGGGTACAACAATAAACAGTGTACGTTACAGTAAGATGCTTACTGACAGGGTAAAGCCTGCAATTCGAAGCAAACGCCGAGGATTGCTGTGAGAAGGTGTTGTGTTGTTGGACGACAATGCCCGTCCGCATACTGCTGTCCTCACTGCTGCAACACTCCAGAAACTCAAATTCGAAGTACTGGATCATCCACCATATAGTCCCGATCTTGCCCCTTCTGACTATTTTCTGGTTATCGAGATATAATAATATCCAACAAACAATGTTGTGTACCATAACGTAATGTACCTATCTTATATGTTTGTTTACTTATTTGCCGACGGATGCCGCATTTGGTGAACCTGTGTTGTTGCCTGTAGTGATGTGATGTCCGCAGCGTGCGGCAAGCATCGCTACGATACATAACAAGTGCTTCCTGCATGTCAGGTCCTACATCGCTAGTGTAGCTCCACGAGTTGAGGTATCCACAGAAAAACGCGCTGCAATTGTAGTACTTAGCCAAGCAGGTTTATATATTCGCCAAATTGCGAAACGGTATAGTGTGTCTATAGGGGAAGTGCAATACACCCTTCACCTCCAGAAGACAACAGGCAGCAATAAGTACATACCACGACCAGGACGACCTCGTAAAAAACTAAAGGTGATGATAAATATATTATAATTACCAGTAAGTGGAATAGATTCAAAACAGCGCCACAAATTTGTGCAGAATTGATAGAAATGAACACAACAATATCTGTTGCAACAATAAAAATGAGACTAATTGAAACCGACTTGAAAGGAAGTGTCACAGCAAGAAAACCCCTTCTAACGTCCAAAAATAATCGGATGTGACTAGTTGCACATATTACGACTCGTGGAGAATAATTTCACCGTACATGACATGACTGGCTGGAAAACTATTCGCCGTGCTCAGATCACCATTGTCCATTCTTTGTTTTATAGGGCTTCTGACCGCAATTGTAGTTATACCGTTCGTACTGAAAAATTATCCGTGTTTTGCAACTATAAAATTGAGTCTAATTAAACTATATCTTTAAAGAAAGACTGTAATTTAACCAAATTAAACACAGTCCGTTTTTACAGAACAGCAAGTAATCGTCACTGCGAAGCATATGAATTAGGAACTGGTCACAGAGGTTCACTGTGAAAGATGAAGATAGGACGGAGACGATCAGGGTGCTAAATAGTGGCGGAGACTCCAGAAATAAACTGATACTGGTTACATACATCTGATCAAAGTATCCAGACACCTATTAGTGGCCATTAATATGCCGTATATCAACCCAAATGAATCCACTTCCACTCCTGACGGTATCAATAATACTCGTAATTCACATCAGTGTCCGAAGAAAACCCACAAGTCATTGTGGAGACACATTTTCAAGAAAGCTTCTCTGCAAATGGAGGTGTGGTTTGATAGACTATGAGCTGATTTGGTCTTTTTCGTTACCGCATAGACAGGACACCCTTATCTGCACTTTCGTGAAAATGAGCTTCCAACAGTATTAAATGATATTCTCCTTTGGTTACAAGAATGCATTTTTCCAGCAGGATTGGGCTCTTGAACATTCTAGTCGTCATCATCTAAACCAAACATTCCCCCAAGATCGATCGGCAGATTTGGACACGTTTCTTGGTCACAAAGCTCCCTGGACTTATCCCTGCGGATTTTTCCTGCGAGGATGGTTGTAACGCAAAATATGTAAACAAAAATTAAACACAATAGCAGATTTGATTGTTCGGATTATGAACAGTGCAACACAAAGTCTACCTCAGGAATCAAAAGTGCATTGAAGTTGATAGTGGAGCTTTTGAAAATCATTATTGAACGTCGTTATAGGAATCAAAAGTGCATTGAAGTTGATAGTGGAGTTTTTGCAAATCATTATTGAACGTCGTTATTTGCCTGTGCTCTAAGTTTGTTTGGGTAACAACAGGTGTATCTGAGTCCTCCAGAGAAATTGGACACATGCGGCATTTTACTGCAATTCTACTACCCCCTAGATTACTTACTACTCCTCCTGAAACACCCTATATTAGTTTCACCCCCGTGTCACAAGTACATTACGATTTTTAAACTGTTTACTGAGTGCTTTGCAGTCCTTCAGATTGCAAACCTTTCCTAAAAAGTGATCTGAACCTACTTCATATTGAATTGATGTTGGACGCAATATGATTTGAAACACATAACATAAAGGACTGGTTAACAACTCATTTTTCAGACACTATTTACAAGTTTATTAGATTCTGAATTCTCAGAATAAATATCGCTAAAGGAACTATATAAGCCGCCTTGGAGTGGCCGAGCGGTCAAAGGCGTCTTGCTACGGAGCGCGCGGTTGCTCGCCGTCGGAGGTCTGAGTCCTCCCTCGGGCATGTGTGTGTGTGTATGTGTGTGGTGGTGGTGGAACAGCCAATTCTTCCTTCAGATTATAATGGAATTGTGTATTCAGGAGTAAATTTATTCAGTTTGATTTAGTGGAGTTCGACCCTGGCCATTCCACTACACTCGAATTAATAAAAATCTTCATTCATAGGAAAAAAGTTTTAAATATTCGCTGCTAGGTTATTGTGCAAGATAATAGAAAAATAAAACTGTTCCAAAAAAAAAAAAACAATAAAAAAAACAATGAATCAGTCGTCAAATATATCGATTCATAAAACTTGACTTCACTGTTTTCCAGTTAATAAAATTATTGCTGAGTCCCTACACTGGTATAAAATCGTAGAAATTCTGTTATAAGTTCCAAAAATATAAATTCAGTTCAATATGCAAATATCTTTTCTTATTCAGTGCAATAATTATGTTTCACACACTGGAACTGGAAGTAAAAGTTTACGTTTTATTTCGTACGTTATAAGTCCACGTAATACATGACATACAATCAGAACTTGCTTGTAAGGACTCAACATCAAGACTGAAGCTGTTTTAACATAAAACATGAACAGACTTTTTTTTACAATACATTTTTCAATTTTTCTTGTTTATATGATTGTGATGGTTGGCAACGGAGGTACTCCAACAGGATCTTCTCTGAGCGTGTGGCTGTCGACCCGTGACGACTGGTGGCCAGGTACGTCATCTTTGGCTTCAGAGAAGATGCTATTTTCTTAGATTGCTCCGTTGTCAGCGCACATGAAATATAAAAAAAGACATATTTCCTTTGAGAATGAAATACAACCTATTAAAACTAAACATTATTAACAACAACATATATAAACATGTTCTTTTACCTGCGAAACTGAGCTGACGTAAAGGTAGTAGCAGGGGATAATATTTCGTCCCACTACAGTATGTATGTGTGTTTTGTCTTTAGGTTAGTTTGACTTTGTTTAAGTAATCCTAGAGACTAATAACCAAAAGTAGTTAAGTCCCAGAGATTTACAAACATTTTGAACTACACAAAAACGAATCGAATCCAATTCTGTGGACGTAATACGATTTGAAATGTTGCTCATGTTACGGTGTCGCACTTTAAATCACTAAATCACTTTAAATCACTAAAGGAAATAGATCGTTTTTCACCGTTGAGCAAAACTAAGTTTGTAAATCTATGGGACTTGGTTATTAGTCCCTTAGGCTTACAAACTACTTAAACTAAGTTACACTAACCTAAGAACAACACACACACACACACACACACACACCCTTTCCAGAGGGAGGACTCGAACCTCTGACGACGAGCTACCGCGTGCTCCGCAACAAGGCGCCTTAGACCGCTCGGCTACACTTATTCGGTCTCCGTTGTGCCGAATCGAAGCTACAATAACGCAAAGTGAAATTATTTCCAATTTAATTATTTATTAGACAAATAAAATGTCAAGTGTTTGTTAATTTAAGGGTCTAAACTGCGCAGGTCGTAGGTTGCTATATTCGTATTGTAATAACAGTCTTGATTGCAAAGATAATTTTTTTTCCATTTTACCGGTTTCGACGTAATATAGGTCATCTTCAGAAATGCAGCCTGCAAGGAGAGATGTAACTAAATTACAAAAATGTCTACTGTGCCGGAAGGCACATGACAGGGTTGGCTACCCTGTTTTGCCATCCGCTAACATATCTCTGGTATGAGGAAAATATCTATGGAGTGGACGAGGAAACGACTGGACGAACTAAAGCGTGCGTCTCGCAGGCCAGCGGTAGTTGAAGGAGATGTGGTTGTTCGCTGCGGCCTGGAGTACCGACAGAGTCAGCACGGCAAAACACAAGCAGCCGCGCTTGCTAGTGTGTTGGAGGTCAGATGTTTGCCATTGTCTGTAGAAGTGGCACGTGGAAATACAATTTGGCCAAATTATTTAGTGTATGTGATCAGCGTGTGTAAGAAATGCCAAGGAACACGTCGAGGAAGTATAACACACGTTTGGCACGGCTGACATGACAGGACGGACAGCAGTTCGGGTACTGTGACTGTTTAGGTTATTGGTTATCCACGACAAAACTGAGTGTATTTCAGTGTGGGTGTTGTGGACAGTTCTGTGGCTTCGCCACGTCGTCTACAGGGTTAACCATCGCAAAGCTGTGAAAGCTACGTGACGGTGTTGTCAGGCATTTCTTGTGTTCTATAGTTCATGCACTGTACCGTCAATCGGCGTGTTAGATACGCGGTGCCAGTGAAGCTATGTGTTGTGACTCATTAGAACTGTTTTTAATACGAGTTTGTTGCTGGTACGCATTCTGCATATTTTGGTAACATTGTATTTATTGGCACACTATACTGGCTGAAGTAGTGTGGACGCAATTCAGAGCAAAGTACATACGTCTTCTACTTCTAGTAACAGACTAATCCTAGAGGAAATACCTGTTTCTGAAGACTGTATGAGCGTGAGAAGAATTACCAAGGGAAGCACAGGTTCTTCATGTATTGTTTATGTTCTGTTTGATGATTGATCTGCATATACTAAATTTGTAGTCATTATTGAAGTTTATGAACCTTGTAACGTATATTGATTTTTTGATATACGAAGTGAATTAAGTTTGATGCTTTCAGAAAATTAATATCTCTTGTACATCTTAGTTAATAAATGTTGTAAATTTCCACGTGCTAAACGGTAAGTCAGTCAACCGATTTCTCCTTTTAGCCTGGCCCACGCGTTCTGCCATAACACTACGCAATTTTGATACAAGAAAAGCAATAACAATGATGTAGCGTTTACCCATGTGGCCGGTGCTGGACTCTGTGGGGCTGTCGTTGCTGTTCTCTGGCCGTAAGTTGGTAACTGTTGACTAGTAGTCATAGAGCCGCTAGTTAAATAGTGTTAGATTAAAAACTACTTGAAGTATGCTAACGACAACACACAGAAACACAACCACACACACAGGTCCGAGGGAGGACTCGAACCTTTGACGTGGTGTGGCCGTCCAATTCGTCGCATGACACCTTCCACACGCGGCCATTTCCTTCCGGCCATCATTGGTTAGCGCGCCTTTAAGAGCCTAATGGAAGGTCCTGATTACTTTCCAGTTCCTTTGTAGTCTTCTCTAGAGCTAGGGAACTGTGAGGTGCACTGTAATCAGCTCTACGAGGCTAAGTAAGCAGGTGCATGAATAAAGAAGCGGCAGCGGCATGATGACTCACACCGGCAGTGAGAGGAGGCGACTTGGCAGTCTAGAGCAGGGCCCGCCAGCCTTCATGCCGCGTCCAGCCAGCTGGGGAAAACCTGGGCACACCTGCTGCTGCTTCCTCACGTGGGGTGGTGTGTCGCTTATTATGTGGCACGTTCCACACAATGTGTAAGTCTGCGGACCGATGTGCCCCACAGTTTAGCCTCTTAGTTACACATACTTTGAACTAGAGGTGTGTTGATATTTCACAACCGTCTGTAACGTGTAGTCCCTCACACTCATCCTAACATGAAACTTTCTGGCAGATTAAAATTGTGTGCCGGAACCGGGACTCGAACCTAGGACCTTTGCCTTTCGCGGGCACTACCGACTGTGCTATCCCGACTCGACTCACGATGCCGCCTCACAACTTTACTTCCGCCAGTACCTCGCCTCCTACTTTCCAAACTTCACAGAATCTCTGCTGCGAACCATGCAAGACTAGCACTCCTGGAAGAAAGGATATGGTGGAGACATGGCTTACCCACAAACTAAGGAATGTTTCCAGAATGAAACTTTCACTCTGCAGCGGAGTGTGTGCTGATATGAAACTTCCTGGCAGATTAAAATTGTGTGCCGGAACCGGGACTCGAACCTGGGACCTTTGCCATGTCTCCACCATATCCTTTCTTCCAGGAGTGCTAGTCTTGCATGGTTCGCAGCAGAGCTTCTGTGAAGTTTGGAAAGTAAGAGGCGAGGAACTGGCGGAATTAAAGTTGTGAGGCGGCATCGTGAGTCGTGTCGGGATAGCACAGTCGGTAGTGCGCTTACCCGCGATAGGCAAAGGTCCAAGGTTCGAGTCCCGGTTCCGGCACACAGTTTTAATCTGACAGGAAGTTTCATATCAGCGCACACTCCGCTGCAGAGTGAAAGTTTCATTCCGGAAACATCCCTTAGGATGTGGCTAAGCCATGTCTCCACCATATCCTTTCTTCCAGGAGTGTTAGTCTTGCATGGATCGCAGCAGAGCTTCTGTGAAGTTTGGAAAGTAGGAGGCGAGGTACTGGCGGAAGTAAAGTTGTGATGCGGCATGCCCAAGCGTATCAAGGCCGTTATTACGGCGAGAGGTGGTTGTTCTGGGAACTGATTTCTCAGAATGTAGGCACCCAAATTGCGTGAAAATGTAATCACATTTCAGTTCTAGTATAATATATTTGTCCACTGAATACCCGTTTATCATCTGCATTTCTTCTTGGTGTAGCAATTTTAATGGCCAGTAGTGTATACAGTGCTTCCATGATTTAAATGTCACTATTATGCATCTGATCTTTCCAGAAAGTAGCACATAATATAACAGTAGCAGTCCTATATGACTGACTACTTTTACATGGCAAAGGAGAAATACTAAAGTAAACAAACGCACATGTTAGGAGTAACTCAATGCAGCTAACTGTCTGATTCAGCAGCACTCTGCTATTTATTATTTCTAGGACTAGCTACTCGTATATGTAACTGTGTATAGAACCAACTACAAATAAATTTGTTGTGAAATGCTAATGAGTTTGAGAGATAATTGAAAAAATAAGGTCCGCGGCTGATCAGATACGCTACGTATTAAAGCGTTAGGCCGGTATTACAATATCAAATTTTCTTTGACAAAGAATCTTTGTCCAATATTCTTTGACAAAGAATCTTTGACGTAGTGAAATGGTGACATTACACTATCAAATTTTCTTTGACAAAGAATCTGTCACAGTGCATTGAAAATGGCGGATGAATATTTGTTATTAACCTTAGTTGTTGATTACATAGATTACAAATATCTACTTATACACTTAGATTGCAGATTGTTCAGCCATTACCACCTAGAGAGAAGGCCGCGGTGCTCTCGTGTGACGTCAGGCAGAGTAGGTTGCGCGCGTATAGCTGACTGGGTAACAGCTGGGGCACGGCCCACTGTGCTGAAGCAGCCAGCCAGTCAGCTATGCTCGCGAAACCTACTCTGCCTGACGTCACAGGAGAGCGCCGCGGCCTTCTCTCTAGGTGGTGGTGGCTCAGCCTGTCAGCGAGTCAAATACCATACTGTACTCGGTTCTTCACAAAAAAAAAAAAAAAAAAAAAAAAAAAAAAAAAAAAAAAAAAAAAAAAAAGAACTTGCGAGATAATTTTCGCAGCTGACAAGTGATTCAGCAGTACCTGTACCTGAATCTTCCGCTGAGACTGCTGCTGCTTTTTATTAGCTTCGGGTTGGAAGTCACCAGCGAAAGTTGTCCGTGGCTGCCGAGATAAGTGGCCTTTTTCGCCGGATCGTAAATTCGCGATGCCGACTGTCTCCAGTCAGGGAAGACCTTGTGCCGCCGTAACGCCAGCTGCTACGCCGATCGCCAGCTGGCACCATCGCCTCTCCATCTTCCCGTCTGTCTGTCTCTCTCATTCTCTCCCCCCCCCTCTCTCTCTCTCTCTCTCTTCCGCTCTCCAAGCGACCTCCAGTTCCCAGCGATCGCTAGAGAACTTTTCATTTCCCAGATCCTGCACAGCCAAGTAAAGTCACGGCCTCCAACCACCAGAGCGCTCACAAATCTTACCAAAAAATCTAATGTATCATTCCGCCAAAACAAACTTTGAACACGCAAAATTGTTCAACTTCTGATATCCACCAAATGTAACTGAACTGCTGGCTATTCATACTTCAACAGCACCAAGGATAGTAAATAACGAAATTCTATTTAAATCTATAATCAGCAGGCAACAGCACGGCTTGTAACGCAGGGTGTAAAACCACTGCCACTTCCCCATTTTCCTATTCCTCAGGCGTACCGTTGGAAGGAAAATAGGACAGGTAGTAGAAAAGTCTACGCAAAAGTTACTAACATGTTTCGGGAAAACAATTTTTATTTTTCGACATAATCTCCTTTTAGACTTATACACTTCGTCCAACGCTGTTCTAATGTGTTGCTCCCTTCCGAATAATAGGAATTGACCAATTCTGCAATCACCTCCTCGTTTGAATGAAATCTTCGTCCCGCCAGCCATTTCTTCAAATTGGGGAACAAATAGTAGTCCAAGGGTACCAAATCTGGAGAAAAGGGGGATGTGTGAGTCGGAATCCTACTTCCAATAATTTTGTGACCACAAATGCTGAGGAGTGTGCTGGTGCATTGTCCTGATGGAAAATGACTTTTGTGGGCCAATAGCCGGCGTTTTTCTTGCAGGTCGCTTTTCAAACGGTCCAATAACGTTGAATAATATGCCCCTGTAATAGTTTTACTCTGTTCAAGATAGTTGATGAGGATTATCCCTTACTAATCGCAAAAGAGCGTCGCCATAACCTTTTCGGCCGAACAACCAGTCATCGCCTTTTTGTGCAGATTCTCCCTTGTTAACCCATTCGATTGTTCTTTGGCTTCAGGAATATAGTAATGTATCCATGTTTCATCCACTGTGACGAAACGACGCTTAAAGACCTGTGGATTCTTCCTGAACAGCTGCAAAACTTCCTTGCAACGCTACACAGGATTCCGTTTTTGGTCATGCGTGAACAATCGAGGCACCCATCTTGCAGATAGCTTTTTCATGTCTAGAAGTTTATGCAGAATATAATGTACCCGTTCATTCGAGATGCCCACACCGGTAGCAATCAAAAAATGTTTGTATAGCATATGGATTTAACTACGGGGTCATCAGTCCCTAAACTTACAAACTACTTATCAACTAGCTTATCCAGAGGACGGCACAAATATTCATGCCCGGGGGGGGGGGTGATTCGAACCCCCGACCGTAGTGGCCGTGCAGACCGTGACTGGAGCGCCTCAGTCCTCTCCGCCACCGCGGCCGGCCACTAGCAATCTCACGCACCCTAATTCTTATGACATACATCACTATATCATGGATTTTATCAATGATTTCTACAGTCGTAACCTCCACATGGCGTCCAGAACGTTAAGCGTCACCTGTGCCCGTATGGCCACTCCGAAGTTTTTATTCTTTATTGGTATTTTTATACCAATGCATATACCATACACTGGCAGGCTGCCAGAAGCCTCTTACGCCGCTCTTCAGCCGAGTGACTGCACAAAATGGACATGAATATTTAAAAACAATGACATAACTTAAAAAACATGAATAATTTTTAAAAAATGACACAGAGAAGTTTTTTGGTGAAACAATAATAAAGCAAGAAGATGAAACGCATGCAGTCTGTTAAAATCGTTGGGCCACGGACGTTTAAAAAACACACATAGTAAGAAACACAGCTCTGAATCGATGAAGAAACACTAATGACACATAAAACATCCGGCGTCGAGACTTGTTTGTATGGTGGTGGGAGCACTATTAAAACTGCACACTGTTGCTCGGAACATGAAACGAAGCACTGTTTAAAACTGACAACAGTGAGGACACCGCAGGGGTGGGTGGGGGGGGGCGGCTAAAGCGCGGGAGGAGGGGAAGGAAGGGGAGGTAGGAGAGGGGAGGAAGTGTAGGGACTCCACAGGAGGGGGTAGGGAGCGAGACTAGCAAGTGGTGGGAGGAACAGGGAGCGGTGGGGGAGAGGGGGTGTTAAATCCATTGGTCAGAGGATCAGGGTGGACAGGAAGGGTGGATATCAGGACGGTGGGAGAAATCCAGGTGGGGGGGGGGTGCCGGAAGTTATCCTGGAAAAGGACGTAGAGAGTGTGGAGATGAAGGGAAGGAGGGATACAGTGGTGTAGGCGTGGCAGAGGCCCAGGATTGGTCAGACTGGGGTATACCAGGGGGTTATGCAAATCTATCTTGCGGGTCATTTACAGGAGCCAGATCCACGTGGGGAATGGGAGGCAGATGCGGTAGACGAGGCGGAGGGCAGCCCACTCCGAAAATTTTGAAACCACTTATAAACTAATCGAAGCTGCAGAGTCACCATACAGTTTATCATACTGTTTCTGCTCCTGAGGCGTTTTGTCTTTCATAAATCATCACACGAAATTCTTTTTCGTCCATTCTTTGACAATCAAATGTTCAAATGTTTGTAGAGCTTATGGGACTCAACTATGAGCCTTTGACAATCACTCGACTTCCTTGATTCACACGTATGCCAAACACAAAGAAGTAGACCAATATGGCTGAAACGTAGTGTGCGTTCTTCCCAAAGAGGCTACTAACTAAACACGACCTCGATACGCGCATGCGGTGCCATCTCTCGGACTTAGCACGACTTTTCAAACACTCCTCATAAATTTTTCATAGCAGATCATGAAACATAGCTTGTCTGGCTGCAGAGTCCTCCGCTTCAAGCTTATGTACAACATGGCTATGGTATGCACGTTTGTGCAAACGAAGAACTCTCCATACAGTTGTTTGAGGAATGCCAAGCTCCCTACTGCCTCCTGGTAGATGCGGAAGAGCTACAGGTGATCGCATCCTGCACACTTTGCACGGTGTGGCCAGCCTCCCTGGACGTCCTTCATATGCAGCACTACCAGTACGCTGGAATTTTGGGTCTTGATAGCAAGCCTGATGGGGCCTGCTTTCCGGAATCCACGGGGAAAGAGTGTCTGCAGATGTTCACACATCAGTCCATGGAGACGAGCAGAAACAACAGCGACTCGTTCTTCCTTGGTTAGCATTCTGTCGGAGTACCTGCAAGAAAAAAATATTACGTTACTATATCACTGAAATGTATAGTGACTTTAGAATTACCCTGGATACAAAAGCAACATTTCTGCTGTTCTGCTCATGAAAATAGAAACAGACAAGTTGTATGAAAGTAACCTATATATACTGAAGTTGAGTTTCAGATTGCAGTACCCAGTACCCTTAATACCCAGTAACGCGTCCTCTTGCACTATGCCTGTATTCGTCGTGCCTTACTGTTCACTAGATCATCAATTGACTGTTGTTCCAGATCGTCCTACTCCTCAACGGCGATTCTGCGTTGGTCTCTCAAGTTGGTTGGTGGGTCATCGCGCCTGAAGGCAACCCTTTTCAATGTATCCGATGTGTGTTCGATAGGGTTCATGTCTGTAACACATGCTAACCATTCCAATCTTGAGACGTCGTTATCAGAAAGGATTGCATTCAAAAGATGAGCACAATGAGCGCGAGAATTGTCGTCCATTAAGACGAATTCATCACTGAAATGTCAGCCCTTACCATGTAGCCATTTGCGACCACCAGTGCCATAGAATGGCTACATAATGCCACCCGAAAACATCAGGGAACCATCACCTGGTTTCACTCGCTGAACGGTGGTTGGAACTTAACTAGTAGCAAGTATATATTCGCAACCGATACAAAAGCGTTACATTTTTGAACCTGTTACTGCCCTTCAAAGTAGTCACCAGCGTTGTGTAGAACCCATTGCCACCGATGTGGAAGGCGTAGTATACCGTTAGCAGAGCCTGTTCTATTGATAGTGCGAATGGAGCGGTCTACTGCCTGTCGACTCTATGGACCAGTTGTGAAGTCAATACCATGAAGAGGTTCCTTCATCTTCGGAATCAAATCAAAGTTGTGACTGAGTATAGCATAGTGGTTGGTACAGTACTTTCCAGTCCCATCGACCGAACAGAGCAGTCACAGCTTGCGCTGTATGCGCCCGCACATTGTCGTGAAAAATGAAGGGTGGGTTGCGCAGAAAGTGTTGCCGCTTCTTTCGCTAAGCTGGTCGCAAGTGATGCTCCAAAAACGAACAGTAATACTGTGCATTGACGGTCAGTCGTTGAGGAACCATCACAGTCGTACACGAGAATCACCATACATTTCACTATACAGGGTCCCTGACGCACCTTGGACTTTCGATGCGATCCATAATTGATTATTGTTTCAGTTTTAGCTCGTACGTGTTTCATCCAGTTTCCGATACGATGTAAGAAAACGTCTCCTTCGAGCTCATAGCGGTGCAAATGCGTCTGAGCAGCGTCTAACGCATCCATTTCTGCATTTTCGCCAGTTCATGCGGAGCTCATCGTGGTGCAATTTTTCACATGCCCAGGCGTTCCTTTAGGACACGAAGCACAGTCGTACGCATTAAATCTGCTTTCGTGGGCGACCTCACGAATCATCTGGCGTCGATCACTGTCCACTAACGCGGCAACAGTATGCACTTCTTCTTCAGAGACGCTACAACGACCTGCCCGATGCATGTCTGCCACAGTTTCCCATCTTCGTTGAAGGCTTTTACCCAACGAGCCACTGTTCTCTACGGCAATGCCGATTCCCTGTACACCACTTGAAGACCTGATGACACTGTCGTGCTGTACGACCTCTGGTACATTCAATCTTGATCCAACTCCGGTGATCCTGTTTCGAAAACATAGTGAACCCGTTACGTTAGAGCGATCACTCACAAATACTGGGTTTCTCTCGATTGTGCGCACGCCGGTGACGTAGTACGGGTGAGTCCATTTGCTCCGAGGTAAGGTAGCGACAATAGTAGATTCTATTGCATAGTGTCTCCATAGCAGTGTTGCCACTATTTAAGTTCCAACCCTCGAACGAAAGAGAACGTATACACCCTCATCAATTTATAGTTATTAAAGCATGAGTAACAGAAGAGTAAGAAATTAAAGACTTTAAATCAGTTTGACGAAAACAAACAAATCTAGTAACAACAACACCAGATAATCTTAAAAAAATAATTAGAACTTAAACCCAAGGCTGTATTCAAGAACGTGACCTACGATTCTCTAATTGAAGACAGATGCGAGTCTCATCTTTGTAAAGCTGCTGATGATTCCATTCAGCATGCTGTTGGGTCCATCTGTACGCAATGCATGGTGTCTAAATGTCATAGCTGTACCTCACCAAAGACGACGGGACTGAAGCCTATTAGGTACATAATGACACAAAACACGACGTCATATGGCTCACGAAAGTCATTAGTATCGTGGCGTTCCTCTCAGGGTTCCTGCGAGCTAGAATCCGTAAGTAGCGGTCATCAGCTGCTTTGGTAGCCTTTGGGCGGGGGCTAGAGCGAGGCAAGTCAGCCATAGTTCCAGTTTGTCAGTACCTCCCCCCACGTCCGGACAACATCGCTTTGGTTCACTGCGAGACGTCTGGAAACTTCGCTTGACGAAGCCCTCCTCGCTCAACGTAACAATGCGGACCAGATTTATAAATCGACCATCTGGGCAAAGCTTAACTGCAGTCAACACCCTGCGTGATGGTCACCTCTTGTTCGCATCGACGGCACTTCTCACAAGGAAAGCACTAGGGGTCGAACAAACACATAAATGTGAAGATCCCTTATTGCACTAGTGATACTCCCGCATCTGCAAAACTCTGCAGTCGTCCGTTAGAGGCCTCTGCGTGTGCCATGCCGCATTGCACTTTGACCTGTCATTCCGCCAGTAGGGAAGGTGCAGTGTGCCTCCGAAGTTGCGTTTTGTGATGTTATATGTGTGGTGAAGCATCAGATAGGGCGGCGATTCCTAATCAATCCTGGTAATGTATTGCGATTAGTTGAGATGAAGTTACGAAGAACCCTTCTTCGTGAAGATGGTATTAGTGCAGAAGATGAATCATTTGCATGCTTTCTCGTATCTGTTATGGTACAGAAATATGAGTACAAGTTAGATACTGTTGTTAAAAACTCGTAATAATGATAATAGGGATGATAATGAACAACTCATTGCAAGCGGTAGTGCTACGGTAAGTGCGGGAAGAGGTGATGGAAGCAGTGGCAATGAAACCAACAGTCTTTCGGGAAGAAGGTTACAGTTGCAACTATCAACACGGCTTTTGATGACAATTCGCTAGAGAACATGTACGATGATTATTACATAAGTTATAGTTAAGATATCTACATTACGTATGGCGTCTACAATTACATCTACAGTGCTATCTAGAGCATGGTTGCAGAGCTTTGCAGAAAAGCGACACCCACCAGCACAGTACGTAGAGATCCTGTAACCAAACGTTCATACAAATATGTTTGTTCGAGCCCATGAACTTTCCTAGTCAGTGCCATTAAGAAGTCACTCAATTTCGGTGTATGTCACAGAGAATGTAGGCTGCAACAATACTCGTCTTTAAAATTATTAATTAAAGATTTTAACGCGAAATGCAGTCCATGGGAAACCAGCTTCTTTACCAGAATATAAGGAACCGCTTTTTGTATTTATTATTTATTTATTTATTTTTTATTTGGAAATGATGTTGAATGAAAAGTTGGGGAATGGGGAAGAGGAACGTGATCCGAACTTTTTTACTGAGGCAGGAAAATACGCATGTGTGTGTGTGTGTGTGTGTGAGAGAGAGACAGAGAGAGAGAGAGAGAGAGAGAGAGAGAGAGAGAGAGGCATCTGTGTCTGTAAACGGCATCCAAGCTCTATTTGACTCAATGCCTAGGTCGTTATTACGGCCAGAGGTGGTTGTTCTGGGCACTGGTTTCTCAGGGTCTATGCACCCAAATTGCGTGAAAATGTAACCACAATTCAGTTCTAGTATAATATATTTGTCCAATGAATACCCGTTTACCATCTGCATTTCTTCTTGGTGTAGCAATTGTAATGGCCAGTAGTGTATATGCGATAAGTTGAACTCAAATGTTCAAATGTTTGTAAAACTATGGGACTTAACTTCTTTGGTTATTTGTCCCTACGCTTACAAACTAAATAAACTAATATTCCATCATCTTTAGGGAGTGCACCCGGGACAGCGACAATTCTTCGTCCGATATTTCGGCTGCAAACCTAACAGCCATCTTCAAGGCGAGTCCAAGACTGAGTTCTCAGCGTCTGCGCGTGCCTATTTATACGGTAAATCACGTGATGCAAAGCTACTGAGGAATAGATTGCGTATGCTCGAAGATATCACAAACGTAACTGCTGCGCTAGTCATAGATGAATATATACTTCAAAGATAAACATGTGAGCGCGGAGTGCAAACATAAACCAAAGAACAACACCAATGCCCCAGAAAGGGGACTCGAACCTCCGATAGCAAGCAACCGTGCGCTCCGCAGAAAGACGCTTTGGTCCGCTCGACCATCCACCGCGGGTGCAACATGTTAGTGAAGAACTTTTTAACATATGATTCGTAAAATTAAATTTTGTGTGCCTTTGATAGAAAAAGAGAGTTAGATTACAGAGTTTCAAAATTTTGTTGCAGCGCGTGCGGCCGTTCGCAGTCGGGGGGTCGAGTCCCCTCTCGGGCATGGATGTTTGTGTTGTCCTTAGGTTAGTTTACCTTAGTTTAAGTAGTTTGTAAGCTAGGGACTAATGACCAAGCTGTTGAGTCCGATAGATTTACAAATATTTGAATTTTTCAAAACGTTATTTGCGCATATATGTACAGGTCTGTGTGCGAATGAAAGTGACAAAAAAGAACGAGACGTAAGCTCGAACGTTTAAGTTTGTTGTTTATCATCCTAGAAGTAAAAGCGCTCAAATCCGCCATTTTGCGTCGTCGGAAACCTTGCTTACTACGAGTTTCAATCCAGGGGAAACCAGTTTCTTTCAACAGCTACTCAATAAATGCTTCCAGAGAAAATGTTGGCAAACATCTGTCACTTCTCAGGCTATTCGCTGTCGTCTCTTTCACACGTCTCACGTTCTAACAAGTTCTTAATGGCACTGAGAAGTGATTCATTTCTTTACTGTTGCGAGCTTCTATGTGCAGTTACACTGATTGCAAGTCTCTCAGCTGGGAATAACCCACAACCAAGAGCATACCCGGAAATCCTGAACTTTCAGTGGCAATCAAGTCAAGACGTCATGACTTAAAGATAGATTTAACACAATGCCTAACTACTCCGCACGGTTTTCTACTTTACCTTCACGGCCGTGATAGCGAGAGACACAAAATGCATTCCGGTAGGAAATTTTATCTCAAGGAAATGCATTTCGATTATTTTGTTCCAAATGTAGGTGGCATACAGCAGACTTTTCCATCTACTTATACTTCTAAATACTTACTCAGACCATGTAGGGAATCGAGCTTTCCCTACCTTTGCATATGCCCGACGAATATCATGTGACATGCGCCTCCTACACTGCCACTTACAGAGCATTTCCCAAGAATGCATAACATGCAATTTGCACTATATTCAAAAAATGTTCAAATGTTTGTAAACTATATCGGACCAAACTGCGTGGTTATCAGTCAGTAGCTTACAAACTACTTAAACCTAGGTAAACTAACCTAGAGACAAACACACACATCCATGACCCAGGGAGGACTCGAACCTCCACTGCGAGCAACCGCGCGCTCCGCAGCGAGGTGATTTAGGCCGCTCGGCTACTCCACTGCGGCGGAAATAAGTTTCCCCTGTCAACTGTGGGTTGTGTACGAAAGGGGAAAAATAAAAGATAAGACATATCTTTATTTTTCTACATAATTTCGAAGTACATTGAATCATATGTCAAACCGCTTTATAAGCTTCGAAGAGCCGTCCATGAAAAGATCAGGGCATTGCATACGGAAGAAGCGTTGAACGGCTATGGGCGAAAGACGACGCAGCAGATGAACGCCCATGTGGATTATACCGATACACCATTGGTTAGTGGTCGACCATGAATATAGCAATGACTTTAAGTTTCGGAATGTGAAGTGGTATGAAACGTGGGTCCACCATAACACGTTCGGATCGAAGGCCACATCCATGGACTGGAAACATCCGTCACCACCTGTCCGAAAGAGGTTCAAAAGCACACCTTCTGGAGGTAAAGTGCTACTCACCGTTTTTTCGATCGTCCAAGGAGTTTTCTTGCTGGACTTTTTGGATGATGCAACCATCAATGCTGCGTGGTACTGTGCCACTCTGTCGAAGCAGCGGCCTGGCCTTCTCAGATTTGGATGACAATGCGAGTCCACACTCGGTGACGGCAACGCAAAAGCCTATTGCAACTTTTGGCTGGGAGCGTCTACATCATTCGTCATACAGTCCTGATCTCGCACCAAGTGACTTCCATCTGTTTACAGTTTTGAAGAAGACTCTCGGCGGAAGGCGTTTTGGATGCAATGCTGACGTCAAACAAGCCGTTCAATACTTCTTCCGTGTGCAACGCCCTGATTCTTACCCGGACGGCTTTTTGAAGCTTATAAAGCAGTATGACAAATGTCTCAATGGACTTGGAAATTATGTAGAAAAATAAATAAATGTCTTATGTTTAATGTCTCATTCTTTTTTATTTTATTTATTTATTTATTTATTTATTTATTTTTTTTTACATACGCTTCTCGACAGGGAAAACTTATTTTCCAACTCCTCCTCATATTACATGGAAAATATTTTGTTTTTGACAACTATAAAAAAATTGTAGAGTATTGCTTCGTAACAAAGTTTCAGGGTTAGTACTATGATTCTTTAGTTCTTAAGTAGAAGGATGAAACTGTGCCAAACTTCAGGAACATTGGTTTAATAGACAAGGCACATTAATAAGAACAGTTCAGCACTCGTAATGCACTTATGGTTTCAGTTTAAGAAATTCTACAATCCAAAGCTGGGCATGGCAGAACTAGTCAAGACAAGCCGTACGCTTCCTCCCTAGTGTTATGGCTGGAACTGATCCACTGTCTTAACCACTGGTCGCAGTGGCAGTGCTCATGCGTGCTTGTTTGCATCTTAGTGTGGGTTGAGACACATCTGTGGACAATCCAAGATACTGAGGTCTTGCAATATACACAGTCAGCGTCAGTGTTCAGGAGACTTTCAAGCCAAGTTGATGCTACATGTTTTATGATGTGTGTACATGGCTTAAGCATTCAACGCGCAAATTAAAAGAAAATTTGATTACCGACAATTCATTAAAAGGTTATTCACAACATCGTAACGTACAAAATTTTGCACGTAATGAGTGTCCATTTCTAGTGTCGTATGGACACTCTGGAACGTGTGCAGCGGCCGTTGACCACTCTCAAAGTTGCTGTTGTGTCTGTGTGTTTACTTCAGGTTTACTGTAACGCTGGCTGGAGTGCGGACCGCCCGTACAGCAGCTCGCGTGACTCAGAGCGCCGCCACCGCGGTCCCGTCCTTCTGGCTCGGCCGTGTGAGCTGCCTCGCGCCCTTGGACGGCTCGCCCTACTGTCCCGGTTCCCGCTGTCTTGGTCAATGCCTTTTACCATACCGCCCTCCCAAATGCATTGCTACGGGCTGTGTAAATGTGTTTCGCGTTCACTGCTCCGGAAACATAGGTGAAATATACATGCTCTTAAATAAAGTTCTTATAAGTTATTAGGTATATGAGAAGGAGAACACTATGAGGAGCGAAAGTACCAACAGTTTTGTTGCAGTCTTCAGTGCAAAGATTGGTTCGATGATCTCCACGCTACTCTGTCCTAATCAAGCCGCTTCACATTTGAATAATGACTACAACCTACATCTTTTTGAACCTGATAACTGTATTCGTCACTCGGTTTCCTTCTGCTATTTTTATTCAAAGAACTTAGTTCCAGTGCTAAATTGACTTTTCCTTGTTATCTCACTATGTGTCCTACCATTCTGCTCTTCTTTTAGTCAAGAAATGGTTTACATTTCTTTTCTCGGCAATTCTGTTCAGTACCCCCTCATCAGTTACGTGGTCAAGAGCATTTTCCTATAGCACCAAATTTCAAGGTATTTTATCTCTTTGCTATCTTAACTCCCGGAGATGGCTACACTCTAGACAAAAGCTTTCAGAAAAGACTTACTAACAATATTTTACGTCAACAAATTTATGTTCTTCAGCAATGCTTTTCTTATGTCATGGTCATCCTGCATTTTTTACTTCCACCGTCATCGTTATTTTTCTACTAATGCAATTCTGTCAGCATCACCTATTATTCTGAGACTATACAGCATTACCCTTATTTTGCTCTTGTTAATGTTCATCTTCTACATTCATTTCAAGAAAATGTCTATTCCGTTTAACTACTATTCCAGGTCCTTTACTGCCTCTCATAGAATTACGATGCATCGGCAAACCGCAAAGTTTTTAATTATTATCCTTCTCCAAATTTCGCGTTGCTCCCCTTTTCAGCTTGCTCAATGTGCAGACTGAAAAAAAAAAAAAAATGCAGAAAGGCTACTACCGTGTATTATCTCCTTCGAAATGACTATATTCATTTCATGGCCTTAGACTCTTATAACGTGTATGGTTTTTGTACAAGTTGTTTGTAACATTCGTTTCCTATATCTTACCCCTACTACTTTCAGAATTTGAAAGCGTGTATTCCAGTAAACATCGTCGAAAACGTACTTAAAATCTACAAAAGCTGTAAAAGTAGGTTTTTCTTTTCTCAACCTTGCCACACGTATTGTTACATTTCTCCTAAATCCAAATTGGTCTTCCCTAAGATACATTGTACCAGATTTTCCATTCCTCTGTAAATAATTTGTGTTGCCATTTTGCAACTATGACTTATTGAAATGGTAGTTATGTAATTTTTACACTTGTCCGCACAATTTTGTAGCAGGAACTGGATCTTCGGGAATTCCAACATTTATTTCAATTCCTGCGAAATGAAATTAACTTGTTGCTATCTGTTAGATGGTTCAGAAATCAGATTGGCTAGTTCAGGCTCGAAATGAAACTAATTGAACTATTTAAACATCTGACATCTACACTTCATGCATACCTTCGATGTGTGGCGGAGGATACTGTGTGATATGCTACCCCTTCCAGTTGTGAAAGTTGCGCGGAAAGAACGATTATTTGTAATCTCCACGTGTAGTTTTTTGTTGTAGTCTTTACTCCAGAGACTGATTTGATGCCACTCTCTTCCCTATTCTATCCTGAGCAAGCCTCTTCATCTCTTCGTAAGAACGGCATCCTACCCCATTTGAATCTGCTTACTGTATTCGTCTCTCGGTCTCCCTCTGCTATTTTTACTCCACACACTTTCTTCCAATGCTGACTGACAATTCATTAATGTCTCAAAATGTTTTCTACTAATCGATATCTTCTTTTAGTTAAAACATATCAGAAACTTGTATTCTCTCCAACTCCGTTCAGTACCTCCTCATTAGTTACGCCATCTACCCATCTAATCTTCAACTGTCTTCTATAGACATTACCCGACATTGCCGGTTTAGGAGGCGCTGTGATAGTTTTATATTCTTCAAAAATGAAAGGCCGAGATTGCGAATTAATAATTTATTTAATGACGATTGGTTTCGGAGGACTGTGCCACCATAATCTGGTCGTATATATTTTATAAGCTGCTCATCTTATTTAAAAATGGATATAATAATAAGTGCAACATATCACTTAGTCATCATATAAAAATACATAAGTTAAAATATAACAGCTTACAAGATCATGGTCCCATGACTACAGAACCATGACAACAGCTGTCATGTTTTAACTTATGAATTTTTATATGATGATTTGACAACAGCTGTCATGTTTTAACTTATGAATTTTTATATGATGATTAAGTGCTATGTTGCACTTATTACTTTGTATCCCATTTTAAAATAATAAATGTCCAGCTTATAAAATATATATGACCATATGATGGTGGCACAGTCCTCCGAAACAGGTCGTCATTAAATAAATAATTCGCGATCTTGGCGTTTCATTTTTGAAGAATATATATCTTCTATAGCATCACATTTCGAAAGCCTCTTCCTGTATGAACTATTTATCGTCCTTGTTTCATTCCGTACGAGACTACGTAGCAGGAAGCAATACATTAGTTCACCCTTTTACGCAGGTACTCTCACGGAACTTCAGCAGTATTCCACACGCCCTGGTAGCGCCTTCCACTCGAGTTGACCTCCGCAATGAGGGAATGAGTCTCAAACAAATTGTGCTGATCTTCTGTGGATCTTCTCTAATATATGAGTCCTATCTGTTAACGATGCTGATATCACGAGCAATATTCAAGTATTGGTTGAATGAGTTTCTTCTTCTTGTGGAGTCTTCCAATAAATCTTAGTAAGGCCCCTGTCTTACCTGGAGTTTATATCCTCCTTCCATTCCTTCTAGTCGACCGGCGTACATACTCAAACTACCCAAGGCACCCCTCAGATTTAACGGTAAGTTAGCAACAATGAATAACCTGTGAGAACTGAACACAGATGGTCCCCTGAAACAGAAAGGTGCACAGAATTGTGATAGGAGAAGCAAATTCAAACCGTTAACGGTTCAAGCGGAGGATGTACGGTATTTTAAGTTTAGGACAATTCATAATTTTGTGAAAAATAAAAATGTAGAGTACGAGGAGGAGTTGAATACAGGTCCCCTGCATTGCAGTTAAATCCCATGACCACAGAACCACGACAACACCGGACTTGGCATTTTCTCCATGCCGTACATACTGCGCTTGTACCGTTATCTGTCCCTATTTTGCTTCTCTTATCACAATTTTGTACAGCGTCTTCCTCTTTCCGTGCATGAACTGTGTTCAGTTTATTACTATCAAATCTAGTAATGCTTTAAACCTCCAACTCCTTACGTTACACTGCTGCTACAAGGAAGAGAAGTTTTTTTCATGCTCTGTGTTGAATCGTTTAGATATTTGTCCTGTCGGCCTTCTATAGCCCCTGAAAGGCGGACAACCCAAGCTACACAGAAGCGTTCCAGGCAACCTACACACCCGTCGAGAAGAAGGTAAACTCAACACGAAAACAATAACATGAGCTTGCTTACACAGCACCTCTTCTTGTAGATGGCTCCAATGCACTCCACATCAGCGTATTATTACGCCAGGCTGCCACTGGTGGGCCACCTTTACTTGCGGCCACGCCGTCACGCTCCAGGCATCATTAATCCGATCGTGAACCCTGTACTTGCAGGACAACTCCAGCCTTCCCGACGACGACCGACGGAAGAGAAGGCCACACCAGTGGGGACGCAGTTTCTCTGCGGTTGAAACCAGACTTGTTGTTCAGTCCCGCTGTAATGGTAAACCTATGTGGACACTTAGTACAGTCTGCTTAGAGTAGTGTTGAACTGCGAAAGTAAACGTTGTGTGAAGATTGACCACTATCTTATTACTCCATAAAATTCTCTGGCTGTCTCGGTTTTGAGCGATTTTTATTGAATTTATGTTCCATGGTCACTTATTTCGATAAGCCATTCAAATGTTCGAATTACTATTTGAAGGAATAACTGTAGTATGATCAGCGTTAACAGTTCTTAGAGGAAGATTTGGAAAAAGGCATTTAGTAATTCCACCTTCTCTCTGTGTCCCTCTGATCCAAGGCCCTTATGACCATACGTAGTCTTGACTAATGGTTTTCAGCAATTTAGTTATTTATCATAAAACCAATTATGAATTTATTCAGTTTTTGTACGTGAAGCTCTAGGAAGATCAAACTATTGAAACTCCTGCAGTTTTCGAGTAGTTTGGTAACATCACTGTCGAAGACACATGGAAGATCATTCCTATCTTTCAAAACTAAAATTCGCCGTCTGAAAATGTAAGGCAGGAGCTACCGTAGACTTTCATTCATTAAGCGTCGGGAGAATGATTCGCGCCGGCCGCGGTGGCCGAGGGGACTGAGGCGCTCCAGTCACGGTCTGCACGGCCACTACGGTCGAGGGTTCGAATCCCCCCTCGGGCATGGATGCTTAACGAGTGTTTCTAATTTTAGGTAACACTCAGAAGCCAATTATACTCTTAAGCATGGTCGCACTGTGTAATAATTTCTGATATATATAACAGGAAGTTTTTCTAACTGGGAAGTATAGTCACTGCCTGAGGGAGGAACTATCGAGGCTATAGTAAACAGAATAAATAAGGCCAAAGGGGCATTGCTGGGACCAGTCTGGAAATCAAGGGAACTTAACACCTATACCAAACCACGTATATTCAATGTCAAGTCAGTACTGCTCTGTGAAACATGTAAAACTAACAAACACATTTGTGAACAGAAGTTTGAGGAATATCTTGAGTATATGGTGGCCACAAGTAATCTCCAAAGAAGAACTACGGAGAAGAACACATCAAACACCCATGGATATTGAGATACGCCGTATTAATGGAAGTGGATTGAGCATACATTACGGTGAGAAAGACAACGAGGCAGGCCAAGCCCTGGAATGAAACCAAAGACCAAGGAATAGAGGAGGAGTGTAGTAGCAGAAGGGACCGAGAAAGGAGAGAAGACCTGGATTGAGATCAAGACACTGCGTAGAACAGAGTCCGGTAGCGAAAGTTCATTGATGCCCTATGCTCCGCTTAGGACATACAGGAAAAAGTCAAGTCATACAGAGTGTCCCATTTTAATCTACACATGCCGATATCTCTGAAGCGGCACAATTCTGGAGAAAAGGTCTCTAGTAACAGTTGTAAGATTTGAAGGGGGTCACGGAATGATTATGTCAAAACGATCTTGAACCCTAAATATAAGCACTTCATTGTAATTTTGAATGAAACATGAAACTCACAAAGTTATTTTCTGCAAATTTATTATTTTTGCTAATCAGTTTCGGCTGTTATGCCATCTTGGGTAAACACTACAAAGATATAGTAATGCAGCTGGGAGTTTACATTCAGAGCTTAAGTTGCTGTATAGATAATAGACGTACATTTTCAAAGAAGGCTAGTATTTTTAGCACGTCATCTTGTAGCAGGAACTTATTATTGAATGAATTTTTATAGTTGAAAAAGCAGAAAATCTTTTGTGATAGCTTCTCGTGGTACTGTGCTAACCAAAGAAATTTGAAAAAAATCGTGCCTTATTCACTTTAGATTAAATCTATTTTCCTTATTGTTTGATTATGACCACATTTTTCCGCATTTGCTTACGTTGTACATTCCTCAAAAACACATTATTTCAAAATATATGGGACGGTAAATGAAAAACGGCATAATATACGTCCCGTATTTATTTTGTCGAGACAACAAGACACTTATTTTAAATAACGGACGATTCCGTAAAATACGAGACGTTGGTCGCCCTGGGAGGGAGTGGGGAGAGTCAGAGAGATGAGTCTGAATATGACAGACCAACTGTTGGCGCAACTGGTTTGCGGAAGTTGTTATCTCGGCGCATCTTTATCACTTCGCCAACAGGCAGAAACAGAGGTAGGCTCGAGCGTGCACGATGACGCACGTTTCACGGGAACTTCCAGCGTAGCGTTGTGACGCACTCTACACAGTTCAGGTCTGCTGATTTCTTAATCAATAAGGTTTATAATTAAGAGCGGTCTTACATGAAGCCAAAGACAAGATGCAATGTTAGCACATTCTAGAGCATTGTAGTCGAAATATCCGAAAACATGTAAAACAGTTCACGATGGAAATAGGAGAGAATGGCGTGCTGCCTCTCCTGGATGTGGAAGTATACCGAAAACCAGACTGTAAATTCGGCCACAGGGTATATAGAAAAGCCACCAGCACTGGCTGATACCTACAAGCATCCTCCCACCATCAAAGAAGTCCGCTCTTCTCCCACTACGATTCGATCATTGATGACGAACATCTAAAGGTGGAACTATAATATCTGAGGTCCACCTTTGCGGCCAATGGTTATGGGATGAGTGTGGTAAAACATGTCGAGAAAACATGAACGAAGTAAGGAAGAGCAAGAGGGAGCACTAAATGTCTCCTCCAAAGCGACTCGCGAAGCCGAGCGGAAGACCACAGCGCCCAGACGCACACAGAGCGCCGGCTAGGCGACTAGTACATAGTGGCACGCCAAAATGGCCACCCTTCTTGTCTATTCCAACCAATGGCAAACAGTAATGCAAACACCAATCATACACGTATATTTCCGTCAATCAGACGGAAGAATGCAAGCACCAATGACAAGGAAGTACACCATAGAAACATCAGTCTACACTATTGGCCATTAAAATTGCTACACCAAGAAGAAATACAGATGATAAACGGGTATTCATTGGACAATTATACTAGAACTGAGATGTGTTTACATTTTCAGGCAATTTGGGTGCATAGAACCTGAGAAAACAGTACCCAGAACAACCACCTCTAGCCGTAATAACGGCCTGGATACGCTTGCACATTAAGTCAAACAGAGCTTGGATGGCGTTTACAGGTACAAATGCCCATGCAGCTTCAGCACCAAGTTCATTAAGAGCAGTGACTAGCGTATTGTCGAGCCAGTTGCTCGACCACCATTGACCAGACGTTTTCACTTGGTAAGAGGTCTGGAGAATGTGCTGGCCAGGACAGCAGTCGAACATATCCAGTGTCCAGAAAGACGCGTACAGGACTTGCAACATTATCCTGCTAAAATGTAGGGTTTCGCAGGAATCGAACGAAGGGTAGAGCTACAGGTCGTAACACATCTGAAATGTAACGGCCACTGTTCAAAGTGCCGTCGATGCGAACAAGAGGTGACCGAGACGTGTAACCAATGGCACCCCATACCATCACGTCGGGTGATACGCCAGTATGGCGATGACGAATACACGCCTCCAATGTGCGTTCACCACGATGTCGCCAAATTACGGATGCGACCATCATGATGCTGTAAACAGAGCCTGGTTTCATCCGAAAACATGACGTTTTGCCATTCGTGCACCCAGGTTCGTCGTTGCGTACACCATCGCAGGCGCTCCTGTGTGATGCAGCGTCAAGGGTAACTGCAGCCATGGTCTCTGAGCTGATAGTCCATGCTGCTGCAAGCGTCGTCTAACTGTTCGTGCAGATGGTTGTATTGTAAACGTCCCCATCTGTTGTCTCAGGGATCGAGAGGTGGCTGCACGATCCGTTACAGCCATGCGGATAAGATGCCTGTCATCTCGACTGCTAGTGATACGAGGCCGTTTGGATCCAGCACGGCGTTCCGTATTGTCCTCCTGAACCCACCGATTCCATATTCTGCTGTCACTGATCGCGACCAACGCGAGCAGCAATGTCTCGATACGATAAACCGCAATCGCGATAGGCTACAATCCGAACTATATCAAAGTTGAAAAAGTGATGGGATGCGTATCTCCTCACGACAACGTTTCACCAGGCAACGCCGGTCAACTGCTGTTTGTGTATGAGAAATCGGTTGGAAACTTTCATGTCAGTACGTTGTAGGTGTCGCCAGCGGCGCCAACCTTTTGTGAATGCTCTGAAAAGCTAATCATTTATATCGCAGCGTCTTCTTCCTGTAGGTTAAATTTCGCGTCTTTAGCACGTCTAATTCGTGGTGTAGCAACGTTAATGACCAGGAGTGTAGAACGCCCATTTCCACCAATAGAGGCAAATAATGCAAAAACCAATAAAGAATTCCCAACATCCCCCCTTCCTCTTCCTCAACAGATATTTCACGACATTATATTAGACGCAAGCTCTCGCACAAACAGCAGCCTGAAGAAGGCGACTTACAATATTGACGGAAACGCCGGTAGGTTGTACACGATGACGATGCGGTCTAATACCCTAAAGAACTTTATTGAAAGAAAAGAAAAAAATCCTGTTTGTCTTCAAACAACAGAGCTAAACTGCTAACGTAAATTTACTTGACATGATTGCCTGGGAGAGCCGAAGGAAACGGTTACAGAGTACTTGGATAGTCTGACTGGCTGAGCGCATTAACAGAGTCATACATTTCGTTATCACTCGATGCCAGGTTGATTGGTCACAAAGCTTAATCTTAACACAGACATTTTGATCAGGTTTTATATACAGAGTGCAGTACCAGTCCGGACACTGTTGCAAACACACACACAAACTTCCACAGCCACGAGATCTCTCACTCACAGGCATACGCTTCAATAATATTTTATTTTTTATCTTTTATATATACGTTTCAACAGTCTATGCTATGCGACTGCTCTGTGTGCATAATTCATTACACGTTTAACCTCTGACGCCTCAGAGACTGCTGACCTCCGTGCCCACTTTACATAACAGCTGACTAGCCTTGCAAGCTGGGAACTAAACAGTGTGTCGTGATTCTTCCGGCCTCACCTGCCACACGTCAGAACTATCGCGTGTAATGAGTGGGCTCTGTTTATGTGCTCACGGTCATAAAACATGAGTGTAATGGTAAGACTCCAGCGTCAAAACTTGCGAGGCAACCTGTCAATATGAAACATGTCTATACAAATTCAATAATATTGTTTCGCCTGGCTTGTATCGATATTTGGATGTAAAATGTTATATGAACTTCTTTCAGTAACTACGTCTATGGTTTACTCTGTTGTGTAACATCTCTGTCAAGACTATGTATGTAAGTAGTAGCGGAACAGAAAGAGAGAGTCGGTGTGTAACTCTCGTATTGATCGGACGTGCTTTGGTTAGCTGCTTTTGTACGAGCTGATGGAATAATTTTGAAATCTGATTTTCACAGTCTCAGTTCTGTCTTTACAAGATTTTGTATCATTGATATATATCTATCATTCTGAGAAGATTTTGTTGTTCTTCAATCATAAGGTAATGTAATCATTATTGTTAATAATAGTTGAGAAAGTTGAACCTCTTTACCTGTTTCACTTTTGTAGTTAGATAGCTAACCCTCTTCCTTTCATTGAAAGTCATTGGCTATTAATGGCTATTAAAATCAAAGCATAATATTGACTAAGCTGAGTTTGATTAACATATTTCTTTATTGATGTGACGTTTAGTAAAAGAGTGATTGTTGTGCAATAATACACAGATGAACAAGATACTAAGTTTCTGCAATCAGTCAGTTAGCGAAATAAATTCTTGCAGTTGCATTATTAGAAAGTGGTTCGTATTTTCCCAGATTTCTCTCGCAGTCAAATTTATATTGTAGTCAGTGAGTCTTATGTAAATTACGTATTGTTCTTGCTGTGTTCAAAATATCCGTTGCGCTTTCAATCAGTTTAAACCCACGGTTTCCTAATTAACTGTGCAGGTATTAATATTAGGGCCATAACTAAAGAGAATTATAGTGTTAAAAATTAGTTGAACACATTTTTATTCATTAATCAGCTTGATTGGAAAGTTAGTTATTGTCAGTGTTAACTACCAGCTGATGACAATTATTAATGCTGCATTTAACGCCAGATTAGTTTTGAATGAGTAGCTTTTGAAACAGACCTCCTTTAGCTGGTTCACTATTGCCAAATCCTTGTAGCGACCCCGTTTTTTCAATCAATAGGACAGCCTTACCTATATACCGCCAGACAACATATCAGTTTTAAATATACTTCAAGGAATGCGGAATATTCTGTTCCTTCTTCGATCTAAAGGAAAATGAGATGAAGGCCGCCAACTGAGACTCAGTTGCGTAAAGCGAAGCGGTGACAACGCCAGCTGAGTGTGTGAGGGCATCCTGCATGCTGAACTCGTCCGCCTTCGGACTTCGAAAACATTACGACTGGAATTCTAATACCGACATTCGTAGCAATTCATGTAACAACTGACTCGAACGTAATTGGCAATAGCGAAACAACCCGTAGCTACAGAGTTGGAATTACTGCAGTTTGGAAAAAAATATCTCGAATCTCTTTTCGCCTTAATGGCCCTATCAGCAAGTGAAACACCAAGGCGTGCAAATATGTATTCTGCACTCAGAACTTACTTAAACGAATAAGCAATCGCCCTCTGCCAATACAGCTCTATTTGAACCAAATTTCTGCACAGGTGTTCATTGACACTGGCGTAATAACATTTACATTTTCACGAATAAGGAGTTTTGGAGGATTGTGTTTTTAATGTACCAGCTGCGTTGTGCAAACTGATAATTATTAGTTTTGGTGCTATGTTTCCGCATTGTATAACAAACTGTAGTTAGGTTAACTTATATCTATTCTGAAACGTCTAGATCATTTTTATATGATTTTTGTGCATAGCATAAATACATCGAGAGTCACTGATACATTGTTGCTGTTGCACCGTCGCCGAATTATCAGTCTGATTATACATTTTAAATTTACACTTATTTTAAAGAAGCTGAAAACCCGGCGTTGACTGAATATTTATTTATTCCATACTCTCGAATTACATCTCCCCTCTCTTGCAATCCTCTGTCTCTGTCTGTCTGACTGCCTCTCTCTCTGTCTGTCTCTCTGCCCATCTCCATCTTCCCTTACTTTCAGGCCATCTTTCAAACAGCCCTTCATCTCCTTCCTCCGTTCATTCAAGCTGTGCAGTTCATCTTCTCCTCCCCCTATCTATGAAAAACTCGCATACTTCAACTTCCGTCTTGAAACACCTTGTTTACTGCAAGGTACCATTTCTACATCTACAACTACATACATACTGCGTAATCCACCCAACGGTGCGTGGCGGAGAGTACTCAGTACCATTTCTAGTTCATTTCTAGTTACTTCCTTTCCTTTTTCCAATCCCATATACAACGAGGGAAAACGATTACTTGTATGCATCTGTATGAGCCCTAATCTATTTGATCTTTGTGTTCTTTACGCGAAATCTAGGTTGGCGACTGTAGAATCGTTCTGTAGTCCGCTTCAAATTCTGGCCTTCTAAATTTCTTCGACAGCGTTTCTCGATAAGAACGTCGCCTTTCCTCCCATTTGAATTCCCGAAGCATTTCAAGAACACTCGCGCATTGATCGAATCTACCAGCAACTAACTTAGCAGTCCACCTCTCATTTGCTTCTGCCCCTTACTTTAAACCGATCTGGTGGGGATCCCAAACATTTGAGCAATACTCAAGACACCGTCGTACAAGCGTTTTGTATGCGGTGTCATTTACAAACCTAACACACCTTCCCAAAATTCTCCCAATAAAGCGAAGTAGATCATCCTCCTTCCCTACGACTGTCCGTATATGAGCCGGCCGCGGTGGCCGAAGGGACTAAGGCACTCCAGTCATGGTCTGCACTGCCACTACGGTCGGAGGTTCGAATCCCCCCTTGGGCATGGATATTTGTGCCGTCCAAGTTCGTAAGTAGTTTGTAAGTTTAGGGACTGATGACCCCGTAGTTAAGTCCCATAGACTATACAAACATTTTCCGTATATGATCGTTCCAATTAATATTACTGTACAGCGTTACGCCTAGATATTTAATTGACGCAACTCTGTCAAGCAGCACACTACTAAAGCTGCATTCGAATATTACGGGATTGTTTCTCCTACTCATCTGCTTCAACTCACATTTTTTCTATATTTAAAGCTAGCTGCCATTTATCACAGCACCTAGAAATCTGGTCCTATTTAACCTGCATTCTAATAATTTAATGACGACACCTGCTGTACACCACGCCATGGTCAGCAAACAGCCGCAGATTGCAACTCAGTCCGTCAGATCATTTAGCTGGCGCATTAGTAACACACTGGATTCACATTCGGGAATATGGCGGTTCAAATTCACCTCCGGCCATTGGAATTTAGGTTTTCCGTGATTTCCCTAAATCACTCCAGGCAAATGCCGGGATGGTTCCTTTCAAAGGTCACGGCCGATTTCCTTCTCCATCGTTGTCCAAACAACCCGAGCGTAAGCTCCGCCTCTAATGACCATGCTGTCGACGGGGCGTTAAACACTAATCTACCTTGCTTCCTTCGTCAGATCATTTTTTACAGATAGAAAATAGTTGCGGTCCTATCACGTTTCCCGGAAGCACTCCTGACGATACCCTATTCTCTGATGAACGCTAGCCATCGAGGACGACGTACTCGTACTTGGTTCTATTACTTAAGTAGTCTTCGAGACACATATTCCATATACTGGTACCTTCGTTAGCAGTCTGCAGGGCCGTAAGGTGTCAAACGCCTTTCGGAAATATAGAAATATGCAGCAGTCTGCTTGTTGCCCTTCATCCATAGCTCGCAAGCTATCACGAGAAAAAGAGCAAGCTGAGTTTCGCAGCCGTGCTGAAGCGTTGACATAAGCTAATAAACATAAGGAGAAGCACTGAATTAAAATTTATGCTGTGGCTGGGATTCGAACCCATGACCTCCTACTTACTAGTTAGGTGCTTTAGACCACTTTTTTTTTCTCTATGGGTTGTTCTCTTCGTTGCGGACGCTGATAGTGTTTGTTCGTTCTTGCTCGATGAATTCTTGGCTAAGCTTTTTTATTACAGAGGGCGTAGAGCTCTCTGACTGGGCGCGGACCACTCAGCTAAGACAGCGTTGAAGCCAGAGCAACCATACGGACTGTCTTAAAGCTCGTCTCCCTTCACACCACATACTTTAATTCTGCCTCAAGTTCACGGTGAAATGCGTATCAAGTGGTCTAAAGCACCTACCTAGTAAGTAGGAGATCATGGGTTCGAATCCCAGCCAAAGCATAAATTTTAATTCAATGTCTCTCCTTATGTTTAATACCTGTGGTATAACGAGACAATGTTGTCTCAAGGAATTGTATTATTTGTTGTCGTGGACATAAGCTTTTCCGTCTCAAGGAAATTTATTATATTAGAATCCCTTTATCGAGCACTATATGCCTACTTGCGGGTTATAAAATCCTCTCCATGAAAAAATTACTAATGAGCGAACTTTCTTACAAGTAATGCAACGGTGTCAAAGTCTGCTGTAAAGTACCCTCTTGTTTCGATAGTCAAGTGTGCTAAATTTCTTCGGCATGAGACTGTAGGTATATGTCAATGTCTGTAAATAAAATACGCTCCGCCATCCATCATAAGAATTTTTATGCAGACAGTGACCTTCCATTTCTTCAGAAGGTCATGTCTGTAAAATTTTATCGAGATCGGAATGAAAATATAAATTTGTATGTTTTGCAAATAAACAAACAAATACATTGAATGACATTCTTTTCTCTTATTATACACTTATGGAAAAACGTGTTGCATAACCACGATTCATGACCCTTTACATAAACATGGAAAAGAGGTACATGAAAACAACATTTTATATCTCTTTATTGCTAATTAAAACAGAAATTGACAAGTTGTACGACAAAACCTTGACATTCTGGATTAGTGTTCCAGGTTGCAGCGTACACCAGTACCCGGTAACTCGTTCTCTTGCAGTGATGCACGCCTGTATTCGTCGTGACATCCTAGCCTCTATATCGGTGTTTCCCAACCTTTTGAAAACGCGATTCCCTTCGAACTATAAATGTTTTAGCGATCCGCACCCCATCCCCGAACCATAGCATAACTATATGTGTAATTTCAAAGGTAACGAACTTAATTTTCTTCTGCTGATACAACTTTCTTGAAAAAAAAAAAAAAATGAAATTAAGAACAGTATTGTGCACTGTAGAATACATTTTAATGCATTTTCTGAATGCAACACGTCCTATTGTACATGAATACTAACAGAAAAATATATTTGTAATTGGTTGACTATAACAGTGTAACATATTTATTTATTCGCTAGATATATGTTTCGGCACAAGTGCCGTCTACAGGTGTCTTTGGTATATAGTGGCTTTAACTGACTATTCGATATTTATGAGGTGTTCTTTTAATTAAACTCACTAAAATTCATCGATCGAAGTGTAAGACTGAAAGAACACCTCATAAATATCGAATAGTGAGTTAAAGCTCTGATACCAAAGTCACATGACGAGGTCACTTGTGCCGAAAGATATATCTTGTGAAGAAATAAATATTTTCAGTGTTCTGAGCCAACCAATTACAATTATTTCAATCTACGACATCTGTAACACTGTGGGCCGAAGATATAACAAGAAAAATATATGTTGTTTAACGAGGTTTCGTATTGCATGTTACGTTCAGAAGCGAATTATGCCCATTTTCAATTTGTAAACAATCGAATTTCTCAAAATTGCTTACTGTGTCTTGAAAATTTTTGCTATCGCCTGTATTTATTACAAAACAATATTTATTCTATTCAAGTGAGAATCTATGATCAACAAGGAATCGCATAATTTTAATACAAAATACATTTCACTTTTCTTAGGCAAATGTTTTAGCATTACGGAACTACAAGCCATTGCGACCACCCTGCGGGTTGCGACCCACAGTGAAGAAAAAAAAAAAAAAAAAAAAAACTGCAGTCTAGATCATCAAGGAACTGTCTAGATCATAAAAAATTGTTTTAATCATCATGAAAAACCGTTATATATGTGGAAGAGACCAGGGGACACTGGAAGGTACCTACTACATTAATTTGGAAAGTCATCGATTTGGAAACCATGTTTTTAATTGCAAGACATATCCAGGAGCAGATATAGACTCTGGCCATAACTAATTACTTATGAACTGTAGATCAAAACTAAAGAGACCGCGAAAAGGTAAAAACTTAAGGAGATGGAACCTGGACAAATTGAATAAACTTGATGTGGATGAGAGTTTCACAAAGAGCATCACAGAAGGATTGACTAAAACAGGGGAAAGTAAAACAGTAGAAGAACAAGGGCCACAGAGGAACATACAGGCAGCCTGAACGACCTCAGCACTTTCGCTACCCAAACATAATAATTTTTGGGGTGCATTTTGACAACGGATGAAGTTTTCCGAAATCGGAAAAAATTCGTAAGTTGATAAAAGTCTACAAGATGTTTTATTAAAATTTGAACAATCTGGAATCGTTAGTTACTTAGAAATTTGTCATCAACCGTGTAAGACGGTTAACAAATCGGGTTTTGTGATTTTGTGGTAAGTTTGAACCTTTGAATCCCGGTAACGGATAAAGGTATTGAAAAAAAATTCAAAAAGTAATTGGAGAATATCAGCTTAAGAATGTTTGATAAAAATTCCCAAGATTTGTAATTATTTGGTACCCAAGAATAATGATTTTAGTTTTTTTCTCAGGAATCGACCAGGAACGAATGGTGCTTTTACAAACCGTAGACAGTCTACCATAGAGCACATAAACCGATTTACTCAATTTGATGGGCTTCAGGAAGTGCGTGATAGTTACCTTTTGATGCTGAACTGTACGATAGATGCAGTATGCCAATGTTTCTGTTACGAGGATTGAACTTAAATAGTGACAACTATTTAATCACAACCGATACAAAAGCGTTACATGTTTGCACGTGTTACTGTCCTTCAAAGAAGTCACCAGCGTCGTATACAAGCCATTGCCAGCGATGTGGAAGGCATAGTATACCGTTAGCAGAGCCTGTTCTGTTGATGGTGCGAAGGAGAAGTCTACTGCCTGTCGAATCTCTGGAACAGTTCTGAAGCGAATTCCACGAAGTGCGTCCTTCATCTTCGGAACCAAAGTCACAAGAACTTAAGTCCGGGAAGTGTGGTGGATGGTACAGTACTTCCCAGTCCCGTCGACCGAACGGAAGCTGGCTGCATGCGCCCGCGCATTGTCGTGCAAAATGATGGGTGGGTTGCGCAGAAAATATTGCCGCTTCTTTCGCACTGCTGGTCGCAGGTGATGCTCCAAAAACGAACAGTAATATTATGCATTGACGGTCTGCCGTGAAGGAACGTAATGCGTTAGGATAACACTATCACAGTCGTACACGACAATCACCATAACTTTTCACCATGCTGGGGCTCTGACGCACTTTCGACTTTCGTGGCGATACTGTCGTTCCGTACGACGTCTAGCATATTCAGTTTTGATTCAACTCCGTTATTCCTGTTTCGAGAACATAATGACATCGTTACGTTAGACCGCTCTCTCACAAGTCACTGTGTTTCCCTCGCATGCTGGTGACGTGGGTCGGACGAGTCCATTTGCTCAGATAAGGTCGGTATCGTGTGCTGTCGGAGACAATAGTAATTCTATTACAAAGTGTCTCCACAGCAGCGTTGACACTATTTAAGTTCTAAACCTCGTATATATACGAATGATCACTAGGGCAAAGGAAATCCGGACCACTTTAAACCTTGCGTCTACGGTGAAACAGAATCCGAGATTCTGGGGGACCTGAAAAAGCGCAATGACACGCGCGGCGTTTTTTTTTTTTTTTTCTTTTTTTTATCTTTCTTAGTCCACTGTGCAAGGTCAATGGTGGCCGAGCAACTGGCTCGTCACAATACGACAGTCACTACTCTTGATGAACTGTGGTATCGTGTTGAAGCTTCATGGGCATCTGTACCTGTACACGCCATCCAAGCTCTGTTTGACTCAATGCGCAGGCGTATCAAGGCCATTATTACGGCCAGAGGTGGTTGTTCTGGCTATTAAAATTGCTACACCAAGAAGAAAAGCAGGGTGATAAACGGGTATTCATTGGACAAATATATTATACTAGGACATGTGATTACATTTTCATGAAATTTGGGTACATAAATCCTGAGAAATCAGTATCCAGAACAACCACCTGTGTCCGTAATAACGCTTTGATACGCCTGTACATTAAGTCAAACAGAGCTTGGGTGGCGTGTACAGGTACAGATGCCCATGTAGCTTCAACGTGATACCACAGTTCATCAAGAGTAGTGACTGGCGTATTGTGACGAGCCAGTTGCTCGGCCACCATTGACCAGACGTTTTCAGTTGGTGAGAGATCTGGAGAATGTGCTGCCCAGGGCAGCAGTCGAACATTTCCCGTATCCAGAAAGGCCCGTACAGGACCTGCAACATGAGGTCGTGCATTATCCTGCTGAAATGTAGGGTTTCGCAGGGATCGAATGAAGGATAGAGCCACGGGTCGTAACACATCTGAAATGTAACGGCCACTGTTCAAAGTGCCGCCGATGCGAACAAGAGGTGACCGATGGCACCGATGGCACTCCATACCATTATGCCGGGTGATACGCTAGTATGGCGATGACGAATACACGCTTCCAATGTGCGTTTACCGCGATGTCGCCAAACACGGATGCGACCATTATGATGTTGTAAACAGAACCTGGTTTCATGACGTTTTGCCATTCGTGCACCCAGGTTGGTCATTGCGTACACCATCGCAGGCGCTCCTGTCTGTGATGCAGCGTCAAGGGTAACCGCAGCCATGGTATCCGAGGTGATAGTCCATGCTGCTGCAAACATCGTCGGACTGTTCGTGCAGATGGTTGTTGTCTTGCAAACGTCCCCATCTGTTGACACAGTGATCGAGACGTGGCTGCACGATCCGTTACAGCCATGCGGAAAGATGCCTGTCATCTCGACACTGCTAGTGATATGAGGCCGTTGGGATCCAGCACGGCGTTTCGTACTGCCCTCCCGAACCCACCGAATCCATATTCTGCTAACAATCGTTGGATCGCGACCAACGTGAGCTGCAACGTCGCGATACGATAAACCGCAATCGCGATAGGCTACAATCCAACCTTTATCAAAGTCGGAAACGTGATGGTACGCAATTCTCCTCCTTACACGACGGCATCACAACAACGTTTCACCAGGCAACGCCGGTCAACTGCTGTTTATGTATGAGAAATTGGTTGGAAACTTTCCTCGTGTCAGCACGTAGTAGTTGTCGCCACCGGCGCCATCCTTGTGTGAAGGCTCTGAAAAGCTAATCATTTACGTATCACAGCATCTTCTTCCCGTCGGTTAAATTCCGCGTCTGTAGCACGTCATCTTCGTGGTGTAGCAATTTAAATGGCCAGGAGCGTAAATCGTCTGCAGTTAGGTGGCTGATTACGACCAGCGTGCTCCGCAGCAAACACTACGAACTGCCTTTATTTAAATAATTCAAGAATTAAAGAATTTAACAATTTAATAATGATTTTGCAGCCAAGTTCGCATTTTTCATTTATTATATTACCGGTTTCGGCGTGCTCGACGCCATCTTCAGATCTATTATACAAAGTTTAACAAGTGATCTGTATACACGATTGCCGAGACACTACCTATATACATTTACATGGTTACATACCTGTCGCAATTTACATAACTTCACGACATTTTTTATATACTAAAAGAGTACATCCAGGTTGAGGCATCACCAAACATAAAAATACTAGTCATAAATAAAATATATACATACATCTTCTAATGGTTCTGAAGCGAGGTACTTCAAAGTCTAAGTTCAATATTAATTGAAGTCCAGTATAACACTAACTGTTAGGCGGGATTCTACAAAGATTCTACATGCACATTTATACAATGGTCACTGCCCTTTGTGGTCGTCGTCTTTTTTTTTTTTTTTTTTTTTTTTTTTTTTTTTTTTTTTTTTTTTTTTTTTGGTGTTGTATACATACATTGACATATAAAAGTTACATGTAGTACATTTTCTCAATTTACATCCAACGTCATATGTATAAAATTACTATATTAAGCACCCTAGGTTGTAAGGCGCTATGTCATTTAACTATTGTGATGTACAAAAATGTTACAATTTATTTTATACATTTATATTAATATTCATATACATACAAGTCACATATCTAAAATATTCACAGTTAGTGTTATACTGGACTTACATTAATATTGAACTTAGATTTTGTAGTACCTCGCTTCAGAACCATTAGAAGATGGATGTATATATTTTATTTATGACTAGTTATTTTATGTTTGGTGATGCCTCAACCTGGATGTACTTTTTTAGTATATAAAAAAGTCGTGAAGTTATGTAAATTACGACAGGTATGTAACCATGTAAATGTATATAGGTAGTGTCTTGGCAATCGTGTATACAGATCACTTGTTAAACTTTGTATAATAGGTCTGAAGATGGCGTCGAGCACGCCGAAACCGGTAACATAATAAATGAAAAATGCTATCTTGGCTGCAAAATCATTATTAAACAATTGTAGATCGCCCTATCGAACTATGAGTTCCTTATATAATTTAACAATTACTGTTTAAAGTGCGACTCCGCAGTTGCCGTGTGAGGTGACACGTCGAGATAGAGCGGCCGTTGTCTGATGTGGACCGGTGGCGGAGCGCGGGGAACGACCGCGGGCCACTTGGTCGGCCAAGCGAGTAGCCGGCGAGAGCGGCGGACAGGCCGCGCGCATGCGCACTACACGCCTGCTGAATACGAGGGGAGCTGGAAAATAAGTTTCCCCTCTCCACTGTGGGCAGACTTGCGTACGAAAGGAAAAGAACAGAATGAGACATTAAAGAGAAGGCATAGCTTTATCTTTCTACATAATTTCCAAGTACATTCAGACATTTGTCATGCCAAAAAGCCGTCCAAGAAAAGATCAGGGCTTTGCATACGGAAGAAGTATTGAACGGCTTGTTTGACGTCAGCATTGCTTCCAAAGAGTCTTCCGTCGAGAGTCTTCTTCAAAGCTGGAAACAGATGGTAGTCACTCGGTGCGAGATCAGGACTGTTTGGCAATCAGTGTAGGCGCTCCCAACCTACAGTTGCAATATGATATTGCGTTGCCGCCGCAGAGTGTGTCCTCGCATTGTCGTCCAACAGCAAAACGTCAGATCTGAGAAGGCCAGGCCACTTTTTCTGAGTCAATTTTGACAGAGTGGCACAGTATCGAGCAGCATTGGTGGTTGCATCCTGCAAACAGTCCGGCAACAAACTTCTTTGGGCGTCCAAGAAAACGGTGAGTAGCACTTTACCTGCAGACGGAGTGCTTTTGGACTTCTTTCGGAAAGGCGATGACGGATGTTTCCACTCCATGGATGCGGCCTTCGATTCGTGCGTGTAATGATGTACCCACGTTTCATCCCCCGTCACAATCATAAACAGAAAGTCATTGCCATATTTATGTTCGACCTTTACCCAATGGTGTGCGTTCACCTGCTGTGTCGTCTTTCACCTATAGTCGTTCAACGCTTCTACCGTTTGCCACGCTCTGATTTTTTCTGGACGGCTTTTTGAAGCGTATAAAGCGGCATGACAAATGTCTCAATGTACTTGGAAATTACGTAGACAAATAAAGATATGTCTTATCTTTAATGTCTCATTCTAGTTTTTTTCTTTCATACGCAACTCTGACCACAGTCGACAGGGGAAACATTTCCCCACTCCCTCTCGTACTCTGTCAAAGGTCCACACTTTTATAGTGGTACCTGCAGTCTTCCTGAAAAAAAAAAAAAAAAAAAAAAAAAAAAAAAAAAAAAAAAACTTTCGCAGCTCAAATGACATAAAAAATCCAAAAGTCATTTTTTCGATAAAAAAATTTTCCTTTATACAAATTAAATTTTAAGTTTTTCGCTCTTGGTATTAATAATACTTTCCATATACAGGCTGAAGCTTTGGTGGCTTTAGGCTTACACTGTTATCAACTCAGTTTGTTCTTGTATGTAACTGCTGTACGGCATTTAACACTAACGACCAACCCAGCAACCCTGGAACAAGAACATTATGCAGATCTCACAGCAACTGCAGCTCAAGACAAAACCTTTGAGGGAGTGGAGATGTATCTGACAGCAGCCTTCGAGGATCTCGGCAAGTATTCTGCATCTACATTCACACTTCGCAATCCACCCAAAGGTACGTAGTGGTACCACTACTAGAATCTTGCTTTCCTGTTCCACTCCAATATAGAGCGAGGAAAAACGAATGCTTGTATGCATAAAATCTCTCTAATCTTATCATTGTGGACTTTACAAAAAATGTAGGTTGCCGGCAGTAGAATCTTTCGATAGTCCGCCTCAATTTCTGGCCCTCTACATTTCTTCAACAGTGTTTCTGGAGAAGAACGTCGGCTTTTCTCTAATTACTCCCATTTGAGTTTCCGAAGCAGCTCAATAATACTCGTGCATTGATCCAATCTACCAGTTAGAAAACAAGCCACCCGCATCTGAATTGCTACTATTTCCTCCTTTAAACCTATCGGATGGGGGTCCCAAACACTTGAGCAATACTCTAGACAGGGTCGTACAAGAGTTTTATATGCGGTCTCCTCTACAGGCACCTTCCCAAAACTCTTCCAATAAACTGAAGTTGACCATTCACCTTCCCCATGACTGTCCTTATGTGGACGTTCCAATTAATATAGCTGTGCAACGTGACACCTAGATATTTAATTGGCGAGACTTTGTCAAGCAGCACACTAATAATGCTGTAATCGAACATTACGATGTTGTTTCTCCTAGGCATCTGCATCATCTTACATTTTTCTACATTTGTGGTGATAATCCAGAAAAAACACAGATCCGTGTCTTTCATTTGAGAAACAGAGAAGCCACAAGGAAACTAAATATTACTCCAAACTACCTGGGAGTGAATTTGGACCATAGTTGCACATTCAAAAGCCATACTAAATCTAAATCTACACAAGTGGGCATTAAAACTGCTACACCAAAAAGAAATGAAGATGGTAAACGGGTATTCATTGGACAAACATATTATACTAGAACTGACATGTGATTACATTTTCGCGCAATTTGGGTGCTTAGATCGTGAGATCAAATGTTCAAATGTTTGTATAGCTTACGGGACTTAACTACGGGGTCATTAGTCCCTAAACTCACAAACTAGCTAATACTAAGGGCGGCACAAATATCCATGCCCGAGGGGGATTCGAACCCCCGACCGTAGTGACCGTGCAGACCGTGACTGGAACGCCTCAGTCCGCGGCCACCACGGCCGGCAAATCGTGAGAAATCAGTATCCAGAACAACCACATCTGGCCGTAATAACGCCCTTGATACCCCTGGGCATTGAGTCAAAGAGCTTGGATGGCGTGTACAGGTACAGATATCCATGCAGCTTCAACACGATATCACAGTTCATCAAGAGTAGTGACTGGCGTATTGTGACGAGCCAGTTGCTCGGCCACCATTGACCGGACGTTTTCAAATGGTGAGAGATCTGGAAAACGTGCTGGCCAGGGCAGCAGTCGAACATTTTCCGTATCCAGAAAGATCCGTACAGGACCTGTAACATGCGGTCGTGCATTATCCTGCTGAAATGTAGGGTTTCGCAGGGATCTAATGAAGGATAGAGCCACGGGTCGTAACACATCTCACATGTAACGGCCACTGTTCAAAGTGCAGTCGATGCGAACAAGAGGTGATCGAGACGTGTAACCAATGGCACTGCATACCATCACGTCGGGTGATACTCCAGTATGGCGATGACGAATACACGCTTCCAATGTGCGTTCACCGCGATGTCGCCAAAGACGGATTCATCCGAAAAAATGACGTTTTGCCATTCGTGCACCCAGGTTCGTCGTTGCGTACACCATAGCAGGCGTTCCTGTCTGTGATGCAGCGCCAAGGTTAACCGCAGCCATGGTCACCGAGCTAATAGTCCATGCTGCTGCAAACGTCATCGAACTGTTGTGCAGATGGCTGTTGTCTTGAAAACGTCCCCATCTATTGATTCAGGGATCGAGACGTGGCTGTACGATCCGTTACATCCATGCGGATAAGATGCCTGTCATCTAGACTGCTAGAGATACGAGGCCGTTGGGATCTAGCACGGCGTCCGTATTGCGCTCCTGAACCTACCGATTCCATATTCTGCTAAATGGATCACGACCAACGCGAGCAGCAATGTCACTATACGATAAACCGCAATCGCGATAGGCTACAATCCTTTATCGAAGTCGGAAACGTGATGGTACGCATTTCTCCTCCTTACGCGAGGCATCACAACAGCGTTTCACCAGGCAATGCCGGTCAACTGCTGTTTATGTATGAGAAATCGGTTGGAAACTTTCCTCATGTCAGCACTTTGTAGCTGTCGCCACTGGCGCCAACCTTGTGTGAATGCTCTGAAAAGCTAATCATTTGCATATCACAATATCTTCTTCCTATCGGTTAAATTTCGCGTCTGTACCACGTCATCTTCGAGGTGTAGTAATTTTAATGGCCAGGAGTGTATCTGCCCGAAACACCACCATACGTAAACTTATTGACACCTGTTGGGGAGCTCAACCAAGTGCGGTTCGCACATCTGTTCTGCTGTGCCACTTTGATCCTCTGCAGCAGAGTAAGCAGCACCAGTCTGAAGAAACTGCTCACACACCAAGCAGGTCGATAGGGACCTGAATGAGACTGGACGCATTGTGACTGGCTGGCAAAGGCCAGCTACTGTCACATAAATTTATCACATTATGGGCATAGCGCCTCCAGACATTCACAGAAGCGGCATAATTGTGGAAGAAGTATCAAGAAATCGACCGCTGACAACCCGTAAAAACATAGGCTGAGTTCAAGGAGGAGCCTTATGCGTACAACAGCATCAACTGCATCGGCACCTGGAGCTCGGCGAACACATGTATGCCAAAATTCGTTAAGGGTTGGAGAGCACATCAGAGATGACCTGCTGCGGGTTTCACCTGTCCAATGTGATATGGATGGCGCTGAACAGACTGAGGACTGCAGTGTCACAAGCAAGGCGGACCTCAGAAAGTGAGGTTCACCAATGAAGGCGAGTCCTGTGAGTGTGCAACCTTCAGGACCCACGACATTTCCTGGTCTCCAGAAACCTGTCCAGTCCCAGCGATTTAGAAGACCTATCTGCAACAAATGACACTGCCATCAAGTCAGCAGTATTCTGGAGTTTGCGGTCCAGTTAGCAATAAATCAGCATTGCTATGGAAAATTTGTCAATTCAAATTCAAATGTTTGTTAAGCTTAAGGGACTGAACTACGTGGTCATCAGTCCCTAAACTTACAAACTACTTATGTACTATCTACAACTAAGGACCGCACAAATATCCATGCCAGAGGGGGGATTCAAACCCCCGACCGTAATGGCCATGCAGACCGTGACTGAAGCGCCTCAGTCCCATCGGCCACCGCGGCCGGCATTTTTCAATTGTTTTGTATTTCTGTACTCTAATTTATCTATTGTAAATGTATTTTTATTGTGCTAGCTTAAACCTGCGGCTCTGCTCGCGTGTTGGTTGATTATGGTATATAAGCTATCTTTCAGTAGTGTGCTATGAGATTGGTTTTGAAGGATGAAATGAAATACAATACCTTCTTTAGAAACAAACATTTTTAATCCACATTCAAATAAAAAAATAAAATTACGTGAAGTGCTTAATGATTTACAATAAATAAAACATACATTATCCCTTATAGCCTGTGTTGCAATATCTCAACACGTATGGTGAGAGTAATGTCCAAATTCATTTTAATTTCACTTTAGGGCATTCTGGTAAACTACGTTATTTGTAGTATTGTTTGGAGCTTAAATGTAGAGATTTTTTTGGGTTCCCCACCCTTGAGCAAGCGACGTATAATTGACCATGTGAAAAACATTAGACCTGTAAATGGATTCCTGTGATGTTTAATGATTGTCCTTGAGCTTTGTTAATTGTCATGGCAAAAGGTAGACGAACTGGAGACTGAAGTCTTTTGAACTGAAACGGCATATCAGAAGGAATTAAAAGAATGCCAGGTAAAAAAAAAAAAAAAAAAAAAAAAAAAAAAAAAAAAAAAAATATTTATATATCTTTTCCGGTTGATGTTCCTTATTTATTTCCTTATTCGTATCCTTATTCTTACAGAGAAAGAGCTGAAGACATTGTAGTATGCAGAGACCAAAGATATGGTCTGTGGCATCACGTTTGGCTGTATGTAACCTCCTTGTTAAAGAGTCGCAAACGTCATCGCTGGCCTTCAGTCCGATTTTTTTTTATAATTATACGACTTTCAACCACCATATATCCCACCCCCTTATAGCTATTGGCATGGAACTGCTATGGTGCACAACGGGAGACTTCGGACAACAATTACATACAGACCATTCGTTTGCGTTCTGTAGTTTTCGCTGCAGAGCTAAATATTAACACACACACGTAGAATTTTATATATACCGATAAATTTCCATCCCAATATACTCCACCCTTTTATCATTATCAACCCTCAAGCAACAATGCAACCAATAAAACCATTTTCGAAGAGTAAATATAATTTTGAAAGAGTAATTATTGTTCCGCATTTCGCGTTATATTCTTCAAATTACTAAATAGCTATCAGATCGCTATAAATCCGCGTCTAAAACCTTCCTCAGGTATAAATTAGTAACTGTACAAATATTTAAGTGTCTGCGTCTTGTCGTTCGGACGTGAGAAGCGTACACCGAACAGACATTCACATTAATATACATAGATAAATAGTTATCCGATCGCCATAAAACTGTGCCTAAAGCATTGCCCAGGTAGACATTAGTAACTGTACAAATTTTTAGCTCTTTATGTCTTGTGGTTCAGACGTGATAAACGTACACCGAACAGACATTCACATTTATAGATATAGATTGTAGGTAATGTCTAAGTCCTGGAAACTTAAAATAATTTAAATAAAACTAATAAATTTTCAGTAAGTATTTTTAAACAACTAGAAATTGTACACTCGTATAAGTAAAAAATTGTGAATCCTATTAATTCCTTTAAAGGTATATTTGCAATCATTCTTTCCTAATCCTTTTGTGATTTTGGTTTTAATCTCTAAGCAAAATGTTCAAACAGGTTGTCCTCTACAAACGGTTTCTTACTCGTAATAATTCAAAAGAAATTGTTTAAAAGTAGCTACTAAAACAAGAATCAATTTTAAGTAACACTCCTAGCAACATTTACTGGGGCTAACCGGAAAGAACTGGTTCTAAAAAACCTTAAACTTCAAACATTATTCCATAATAGTCATCATCTCAAAAAAGCGGTACACCTTAGCTGGTATCGTTGTGCTGATAAGCCCTATGAAAGACACTTTCACTTTATGCAGTCCGTAAGGTATTTTACTCTCGTACTCCAAAGTCATCTTGCGACCCGCTAACCGGTCGCTACCCACAATTCGGAAATAGCTACTCTGTATCAGGGCAGACTTACTGTAGGCCGCCACGCCTCGCCAATTGGAGGACTAGGGATATGCAGACGCACAAGGAAAGAAGCAGAATTGAGGATCAGCGTCCCATTGATTGGAGTCGGAGCTCGAGCTTGGATTACTTTTATTAACGATGGGAAAGAAATCGACCGTCCTCTTTCGAAAGAACCATCCAACTTATGCTAAGGAGAACACTCATACCCAAGGGAGGACTCGAACCTCCGACAGAGAGCAGACGCGTACTCTGCAGTAAGGCGCCTTAGAGAGGACGGCTAGTCTCGCGTGGCAAATTACGGAAAACCTATTTCTAGAAGGCCTATTAAAATATTAACGCGAATTATATACAGAAGGATGGAGAAGCTGGTAGAAGCCGACCTCGGGGAAGATCAGTTTGGGTTCAGGAGAAATGTAGGAACACGGGAGGCAATACTCACTTTACGGCTTATCCTAGAAGATAGATTAAGAAAAGGCAAACCTACATTTCTAGCTTTTGTAGATTTGGAGAAGGCTTTTGACAATGTTGATTGGAATAAACTCTTTCAAGTTCTGAAGCAAGCAGGAGTAAAATATAGGGAGCGTAAGGTTATTTACAACTTGTACAAAAACCAGACAGCGGTTGTCAGAGTTGAAGGGCATGAAAGGGATGCAGTGGTTGGAAAGGGAGTAAGACAGGGTTGTAGTCTTTCTCCATTGTTGTTCAATTTGTACATTGAGCAAGCTATAAAGGAAAGCAAGGAGAAATTTGGTGAAGGAATTAAAGTTCAGGGGGAAGAATTAAAAACATTGCGTTTTGCCGACGACATAGTAATTCTGTCAGATACAGCAAAGGACCTGGAAGAGCAATTGAACGGAATGGACAGTGTGCTGAAAGGTGCATATAAGATGAACATTAACAAGAGCAAAACTAGGGTAATGGAGTGCAGTGTAAGAAAATCAGGTGATGCTGAAGGAATTAGATTGGGAAACGAAGCAATAACGGAGGTAGATGAGTTTTGTTACTTGGGCAGTAAAATAACAAATGATGGTCGCAGTACAGAGGATATAAAATGCAGAATGGCAATGGGTAGAAAAGCGTTCTTGAAAAAGAGAAATTTGTTAACATCGAATATTGATTTAAGCCTAAGGAAGTCCTTTCTGAAGGCATTTGTATGGAGTGTTGCCTTGTATGGGAGTGAGACATGGACGATAAACAGTGCGGACATGAAGAGGATTGAGGCTTTTGAAATATGGTGCTACAGAAGAATGCTGAAGATTAGGTGGGTGGATCGCGTAACTAATGAGGAGGTACTGAACAGAATTGGGGAGAAAAGGAATTTCTGGCATACCTTGACTAAAAGAAGGGATAGATTGGTAGGACACATTCTTAGACATCAAGGAATTGTGAATTTAGCGTTGGAGGGAAGTGTTTGGGGGTAAAAATCGCAGGGGAAGACCAAGAGATGGATACAGTAAGCAGATTCAGACAGATGTAGGTTGTCGCTCTTATGTGGAGATGAAGAGGCTTGCTCAGGATAGGGTATTGTGGAGAGCTGCATCAAACCAGTCTCCGGACTGAAGACCACAACAACAACAACAGAAGGCCTACCTCCCGCTTGTGAGTCCAGTGTGTTAGTGTGTAGAACTGCATCCAAACAGTCTACGAATTCAAGACGACAACAAATACGTGGCACAGTCAGCAAGTTCTGAGACTTGGCGTCTGGAGGATAGGCATCCACACTACTCTGTATGTTGAACACTTTGCCGCATTCCAGGTGGCTGATTGTCGAATTAGTTGCGGATCGGAAAAAGCAACTTGGCCGGTTTCCGATAGATTTTCAGTCTACTGAGTAACTTTTACTTGCTTTGAAATTACATATATATTCATAACATTTAAGTGAAACTAAAGAAAAAAGTACATGTAAACATAGGTCCAGAAATTTAGCAACCTCGCTAATATAAGCCATCTCAAAGCTGTACGAGGTTGAAATGATGGACGTTTTGAGAAATTCCGGAGAATCAGAGAAACAATTTGCGAAAATTTGTAATTTATTAACTGCATGGCGCAATTTATTTTTAAATTCTAGAGAATTGCATAATGTTTTCAACAGAAGTTGCAGAGAATTTTGGAAAATGATGGAATTAAAGTTAGCTAAACTGTATAAATGTGTCATATAAACTACTTCTTTTAATACCGTAGCACAGGTGAATTTTATGTTAAACCGGAAAGAACGAAGTTCATTCATACAGTTAAGTTAATTACCATAGTTTTCCAAAATTAAATTTTCTGCAAGTTCTAATAAAAACTTTGTGCAATTGTTCAAAATAAAATGATCAAATGTTTTTTAAACTTATGGGACGTAACTGCGGGGTCATCAGTCCCTAAACATACAAACTACACTCCTGGCCATTAAAATTGCTACACCACGAAGGTAATGTGCTACAGACGCAAAATTTACCGGACAGAAAGAAGATGCTGTGATATGCAAATGACTAGCTTTTCAGAGGATTCACGCAAAGTTGGCGCCGGTGAGGATACCTGCAACGTGCTGACATGAGGAAAGTTTCCAACCCATTTCTCATACACAAACTGCAGTTGACCGGCGTTGCCTGGTGAAACGTTGTTGTGATGCCACGTGTAAGCAGGAGTACTGCTTACCATCACGTTTCCGACTTTGATAAAGGTCTGAGTGTAGCCTATCGCGATTGCGATTTATCGTATTGCGACATTGCTGCTCGCCTTGGTCGCGATCCAGTGACTGTTAGCTGAATATGGAATCTGTGGGTTCAGGAGGGCAATACGGAACGCCGTGCTTGATCCCAACGGCCTCGTATTACTAGCAGTCGAGATGACAGGCATCTTATCCGCATGGCTGTAACGGATCGTGCAGCCACGTCTCGATCCCCGAGTCAACAGATTGGGACGTTCGCAACAACCATCTTGCACGAACAGTTCGACAACCTTTGCAGCAGCATGGACTATCAGCTCGGAGACCGTGGCTGCGGTTACCCTTGACGCTGCATCACAGACAAGAGCGCCTGCCTGTCATCTCGACTGCTAGTGATACGAGGTAGTTGGGATCCAGCACGGCTTTCTCGTATTGTCCTCCTGAACCCACCGATTTCATATTCTGCTAACAGTCACTGGATCGCGACCAACGCGAGCAGCAATGTCGCATTACGATAAACCGCTATAAGCTACAATCCGACCTTTATCAAAGTCTGAAACGTTATGCTACGCATTTCTCCTCCTTACATGAGGCATCACAACAACGTTTCACCAGGCAACGCCAGTCAATTGCTGTTCGAGTTTGAGAAATCGGTTGAAAACTTTCCTCATCTCAGCACATTGTAGGTGTCGCCATCGCCGCCAGTCTTGTGTGAATGCTCTGAAAAACTAATCGTTTGGATATCACAGCATCTTCTTCCTGTCGGTTAAATTTCGCGTCTGTAGCACGTCATCTTCGTGGTGTAGCAATTTTAATGGTCAGGAGTGTATTTATATTTGCAAATGGTATATTTTGAGTCAATGAAATTTATTATTCCTCTGATTTTAGATCTTTCAATAATCGATGGTAGAGGCTGCTCTTATTTTTTATGCACATCACTGTAAACTTGCTTATCTCACCACGTGACCTTGGTGGAAACACTTCTGCCGGCCGCAGTGGCCGAGCGGTCTGTGGCGCAGCAGTCACAATCTGCACGACCGCTACGGTCGGGGGTTCGAATCCCCCCTCGGGAATGGATGTTTGTGTCGTCTTTAGTATAAGGTATGCATGTACTTCTCGAATAGCCAGGAGATCTAGAAAGACTGTCTGGCTGCCACTTTTGTTGCCTTCTTTGCACCACCCATGGGTCACGTGTGAGGCAAATTTCAGGTTTAAACCCACGGACGACACACGTCTCAACTACAACAAGGAGCCAAGGTATCTAGGGGTCACGTTAGACAGATTATTGTCATTTAAAACACACGTTACAAAAACAGCTGCGAAGGTGAGGTAATCCATAACCTAATCCATAAACTTTGTGGAACCACCTGGGGATCAACATCAACCACCCTGAGGACGTCTGTGCTGAGCCTGATATATTCTGAGGCGGAGTACTGTGCACCAGTATGGTTAAACAGTAGCCATGTGAAAGAAAATCTCTGTTGAATTGAACAATACAATGTGTATTATATCAGGAACCATTAGATCTTCACCTAACATATGGCTGCCTGTCCTATTCATATACTAACAAAAAAAAAAAAAACAAAAAAAAAAATGCGACGAGAAACAGCCTTGCTCAGGGAATACAACAAGATTGAAGCAAACCCTGAACTACCGATCCACTCAGATATACCTGATATGAGAATCAAGAGGCTCCGTTCAAGACTTCCTCCTCTCTCTCTCTCTCGACAGCCTAACTGGGGCTGACATCAACTCCTGGAGAAAATAATGGCTCCAAAACGCCCCACCAACATGCCACCTACTGCCTTGTATCACTGAGGCAGTTCCTGGGTTTGATCAGCCCCGCAAGATCAGGTCAAGAACAGGCCAGAGGAGATGTGCTGACTCACTCTTCAAATAGGGACTGTTGTCTTCGCCAGTATGTGTGATGTGAGTGCGGCGCGCCTAAGCGGACCATCCAACACAGCAGAGAAGATTGCAGTGCCAGAGCGTTCAGTGGGGACTTTGGAGCCGACCACGGTGGCCGAGCAGTCTGCGGCGTGCCAGCCATGTTCTGGACGGCCACTGCGGTCGGGGGTTCGAATGCCCCCTCGGGCATGGATATTTGTGCCGTCCTTAATATTTGCTAGTTCATAAGTAGTTTGTAAGTTTCGGGACTGATGACCCCATAGTTACGTCCCATAAGCTCTACAAACATTTGAATTTTTGGAACTTTGAAGAATTCCTCATGGCAGCTATTGAATATATACAAGGACTAGCTGTTTGTTTGAGAATACATGTAATGTAATATGTGTAATGATATGTACCATAATATAATACCGAGCGAGGTGACGCAGTGGTAACACACTGGACTCATATTTGGAAGGATGGTGGTTCAAATCCACCTCCGGCCATCCAGATTTAGGTTTTCCGTGATTTCTCTAAATCACTCCAGGCAAATGCCGGGATGGTTCCTTTCAAAGGACACGGACGATTTCCTTCCCCCACCCTCACCCAAAAATCCGAGCGTAAGCTCCGTCTCTAATGACCAAGCTGTCGACGGGACGTAAAACCGTAAGATTCCTTCCTTCCATAATATAATCAGACACTGAAATGTACTTAAATGCCATACGCTAAATAAATAAGTATAAGGTAGTTCATAAGTAGTTTGTAAGTTTAGGGAGTGATGACCCCGCAGTGAAGTCCCTTAATCTTAACAAACATTTGAACATTTTTGAAACACTTCTGCAAGTACTTTGAGCAATTCCTTGTCGAAGCGACTTGCAGAAGAAACCTTACGCAAGTATCTGTTCTAATGTAAACACATCGGCAAGTACATGCAGAAGTTACTTGCTAGTGGACTCACGCCTCACCGTTTGCGCCTAATCTGCCTGTAATGGCCGCCTATAGTCGGGCCGCCGAAAGAACGACCCTGACTTCTCGCACGTGGGCCGCAGAGGGTGGGGGGGACACTCAACCACCAACCTAAGCTCTGGAATTCGTAAACGTTGCCGGGGTAACGGTGCCGCGTTGCCACCCTGCCACTCAAGGTCGCGCGGGGTGGCGTGCTTCAATCGCTGCAAAGCATCTGTCGTATGTTCATCGTTACCGGTTTTTTTCGTGCCGTGTTACTTGTCATTAATTTCAGACGTGTGTGAGATGGCTTCGTCCTCTAACCGTAAGAAAGTCATTTCTGTGACCAATAGACTGGCTGTCGAAACTGATCTAAAAATGTTCAAATGTTTGTATAGTTTATGGGACTTAACTACGGGGTCATCAGTCCCTAAGCTTACAAACTACTTAAGAACTAGCTAAGACTAAGGACGGCACAAATATCCCTGCCCGAGGGGGGATTGGAACCCCCGACCGTAGTGGCCGTGCAGACCGTGACTGGATCGCCTCAGTCCCCTCGGCCACCGTGGCCAGCGAAACTGATCTGATGATATTACTCGGATACTATACTATGGCAGTCAACAGCGACCGTAAACGAATGAGGCAAAAAACTCTTCTCTTTATGTGAGAAGACAAATCATATCACTGGAAGAGGCGATTTTACTACTTGTGAAGTGGTAGTCCTTAATTGTTTACCCTCTCGGTAGACTGCCACAATACAGTGTCCGAGTAATAACACCGAGTTTGTGGAAAATGGTTATAGAAGATGAAATATATAACCAATATTCTTCAACTAGCGACCTTTGGCTGAAGATTAAATTATATACTATATTTAATAGAATACTGGAACATATGAAGCTTTACTTTAACTCGACATATATTTCTAAACCTTTCTTTTTAACTGGAAAAAAAAAAGAAAAAAAATGTTTTTCATCACTTAGTGGTCGTTATCGTTTGTTCACACTTTAGTAGTACATTGCAACGGTTCCAAAATATACGGACGTGATATTCGTATGCCGGCGACTGGCACGGCGTAACAACAAACAGTCGCGTAGCAGCATTGGCAACATAGCCGCTAGCTGTCAGAGTCGTTCTTTCGGCGGCTCGATTATAGTCAACGGGTCGTTAAACCTTGGTGGTGGCGTTGCACCCTCCCTGGGTTGGGCTCGGCAGCAGCCGCTAGACGGAGTGCGTCCTTGGCTGGCCGGAAGTTGTGGCGCGTCCTTGAGGCAAACAGGACGGCGGTGCGGTTTTCCCGAGCCGCGACAAGACAGCTGCGTGGCGACGAGACGCACCGCCGCCTCGCGGTCTGACCTCAGCTCTCCAGGCGGCGACGGGAGATGTGTGTGAGAGGGACTGCTCGACACAGCGGCGCAGAAGCACCTGCTGCGTCTGCTCTGTACTCGTGGGCTCTAACAAGTAACACTACCGACGCACCACCCTCCCCCCCTCAGATTCATTGGTACGGTAAAACAGCGGAGAGCCCACCAAAAATTGAACTTACACTGCACGAAACAGGAGATAAGGTTAGATAAGGTTAGGTTAGATAAAGTTAGTAAAAATTTGAAAACGTTATAAATCAGTAAATAATGTAGATAGACAGGTAAAAATTGACACACATCGAAAAACTTACGGGTATGCTGCCAGGTACCAAAATCGACGACGGCCGATATTTCGGCAGGAGACCACCCTGCCATTTTCGAGGCGAAACTGCAGTAAGAAAGCAATGTGCAACGATCTTTAAAACTTCGGTTTTCAATGAGTAAACACGAAAGTCAACACACACCTACCAAGCAAGCACACAGCGCCGACACGAGCAAAGATGAAACCGGTCAAAACATCGATAGTAAACATCAGTTATCGACAGATGAGGTCGGATTAGTTTTCTCCCTCTGTTTTTTGACAAGTGGGAGAGCAGGATCCCAAGCGGAATTTAAGCAGAAGCCTCCTCCATCCCTATTCATAAGGTTGTCACCTAGTTTTATTTCTATCGCTCCCTCTGTCATTTCATGGCTCTTCATGTCATACCATCGGGTAAGTCACTACTAGCTCACTACACTATATGAACCCAACTACTCGAGTAATTCGTTTGGTAGAGTAAATACAAGTCAACACCAACCCCTCTCTGCAGCAACGTTACTACTGCTGTGTCGGGTGCTGTAATTATTTTGTCTCCACTCCGTAGAACCGATAGAAATACGTCGAACCATATTAGCTCATTCTGCCGATGACAGTACTTGAGAACCTATCAACTGATCGCCTAATTGTTTTCACCAGTATAGATCAATCACTAAAACAGAAAGTACTTGTACTGAACTGTGAAGAAAAGTAAAATAGAAAGTTTACGCTCCAATTGCTAGAGATGCAACACCGGACAGGTAGTTAGGCCGCTATTAAACTATCAAATTATTGGACAAAGATATATTAGACGTAGACGTCGTCCAATCTTTGATTAAATCTAAGGCTTCTGCTTACATTTTATCAAAGAAATCCCTTCTCTTTTGTTAGCTGTAGCGAGAAATGTGACCGCTCTGAGTGCTAATAGTAATACCGCCTCCTTGTCACTACAGCGGTTTGACACAAGGAGCGTTCGAATTTGTAAACATGGCTACATTTACAAATTATTGGATGACAGTCTAATACTCCCTATCACGTGCAATATGTTTAACGTATTCTTAGTCCCAATAGTTGGAAGTGCATGTCAGAATTTCAGTTTTGTCATATTCCATAGGGTGACCTGTGTCCACAGCAGATTTGTTAGGCTGTTGTAAACGTGTGTGACGTTTATGCTCAATACAACGGTCCTCAACAGTCCTAATAGTTTGACCAACATATGACATGCCACAGCTACATGGGATACGGTAGACACCCGCCTTACGCAAACCGAGTTCATCCTTAACAGAACCCAATAGTGCTTTAATTCTTGAAGGTGGACGAAACACACATTTTGCATTATTTTTACGCAAAATGCGACCAATCTTATTAGAAGTGCTGCCAACGTATGGCAGAAAGGCTACTGACGTGGGTGTCGACTCAGTGTTATCATCATTAGCCCGTTGCACATGTGGTCGATAGCGCAACGCTCTTTTAACCTACTCTTCACCATTGCCATTCTGTCGAAATGTTACCTCCAGATGAGACAGCTCAGCGGGCAAACTTTCTGGGTCAGAAATGACATGAGCCCTATGTACTAAGGTACGTAGAATCCTTTCACGTTGAGCTGGGTGGTGACAACTATCAGCTTGCAAATACAAATCAGTATGCGTTGGCTTCCTATAAACCGAATGTCCCAACGTACCATCTGTCTTTCTCCTGACCAACACATCAAGGAAGGGAAGGCAAACATTCTTTTCCACTTCCATTGTAAAACGTATGTTGTGGTGGATTGAATTTATATGTTCCAAAAAATGATTCAAGTTTTCACTACCATGAGGCCAAACAACAAACGTGTCGTCTACATATCTGAAAAAAAAGAGAAAAAAAAAAAAAAACAAAAAAAGATTTTATTATCCGGCAGAAAACCCGCAGAGACTTCGAAGATAAATTTTTATTTTGCAAAGTACCCTCCGCCATGCACCGTATGAAACTTTAGGTAGATGGTGACCTTCCTCTTGCTTTGGAGGTCAAGCGGGCGAAATTTCGTGAAAATCGGAATGAAACTCTAGATTTCGTGAGTCTGCAGGAGAAGTATTCTCCGCCATGCACCTGCCACAAAATACTTTCTTAACCGACTTTTCTACCTATAAACTACATTCCTGACACATTTCAGCTTTATAGGTGAAGTAGTTTTCGAGATTTCGTGTTTAGTCACTCGGTGAGTGAGTGTCCTTTTACACAGATACAGATTAAGAAAACAGATTGCTTAATTTTTGATGCAAGAGAATTAAGGTAACTGTTGTGAGCGGTAGACTTCTTTTCGTTTCATCATTTTGTGGAGGGGGCGGTTCGGTTACAAAACGCTTCATAAATTCAAAATTACATGCAAACTCCCATTTTTCAATAATTGACGCATAACTCTGGGTACTCTCACGCGGTGGCCTTTCATTATTTATGACGTCATATCTCCTCAGCTATGTGTCGTGCTCTTTTGTTTTTGGGCCATGAAACTTCGTGGGCGTACGGTGAACAGGCCACCAAAGTTTCATTGCAATCGCATGAATGGTTTATGAACACACAGAGGACTTACAGACAAACACACACACACACACACACACACATATATATATATATAGTGCTCTTTTTCTAAAAAAAAAGTTTGGGGGCACTTAGATATTAGATGTAATGCAGCGAAAATTACTCATAACCATGACGTCATCAACATGTCGAATTACAAAAAGTGGTATCGGACTCTTCAGTTGACTTTACTACAGCTCAAATGAAGAAGGCCATACCAAGAAACACCCAACATACAAGATAATGTGTTATCGGACACTTCTGTTTATCGCCTCATTTGAAGCATGGTTCTCATCAGCCCCTGAATAATAAAAGAAAATGGTATCTTACAATTCAGTTGACCTATAATACACCTCAAATGAAACAGGTGATTCCAGTCAATCCCCCGACATAGAAAACAATAAAAGAAATATGACCGAACACGTATTTTGACCTATGAAACACCACTAAAAGACACAACACAACAAAAAACCATCCACACCTATCAATACCAATAAAAACTACACTACAAAACTCTTTTGTAAACTTGTTGGGCTCCCGAAATGGTAAAGAAGATGGGTGATCTCCCGTGATTCAGCTGAATCAATTTTTAATACAGCTGAATATTTAAGTAATAAATTACAGTGTACCTTACATTAATAGTGGTTGATTTCTTTAAGTGAGCAACCAAAGCTTTAAAGTTTTTCCATACTGCTGACACACCTCTAAAGCTCCATGCAACCCACCTGGTGCCCCAGATTCAACCTATTTTCAAAATTTCCGTTTCAAGTATCTCTGCATGCTACTTTAACTCTCGAGCGTTTTCGGTGACTGGTGGTACACTGAATATAACTTGTCCAGGAGAGACTTGAAGTGATTAATACGTGATGGGAAGTCTCTTTTTATTACATCAACAACTAACAATTCAAGTCTATGGTTAGCACAATGCAAAACCAAAATATGTGGGAAATGCTGTTTCATTAATGTAACAACTCCATTTTTCTTCCCATCATCACTGTTGCTCCATCTGTTGCAACTGAAATAAGATGTTATTTGAGAAACTCATTAGAAAATCCCATAAATTCCAAACATTAGAGGAATGTGTTACATACCTTCGGCAGTAACATTATTCAGCTCGACTACATTAACGAAAATATTTGTGGGCTTTCTCATGTAACGCAGCTTGGTTCTTAGATAAATTATTAAAGATAACAACTGCCTAATTGTTGCGGACCCATCAATAATTAATGATATTTTTGATTTGATCTCAACAACTGTTTTAATCACTGTGTTTTTCATTTCATGACAATGTGATTAATAATGTTCGTACACGCGTTTCCAGAATGTAAAATGCGGCCCATGTCAACTCCATTAAGCTGTTTCAGGTCGATTTCGCTTTCAAAGTCATTGAAAGGTTGATTCTTTTTCGCGACTTTAAAAGCAGTACGAAATATTTTTGCTGTCACCTCCTGTTCATTTTGAAACGCCCTAGTGCAAGCAATTTCCTAAGTCTTCACTTTAGCACAAAGTGCTATTTGTGCAGCAACTTGATGAGCGGAACTGTCTTTATGATTAAATATTTTTTCCCGCAAATATCCATCCCTTCTTTTCTCGACTCACCTGAATGGGACACAGATACGGTGGCCCAAGGTTGTGCGATGTTCATGCCTTGTTTGTTTCTTTCGATGCCAAAATTTCCTACTTCTTTGCAAACTTTGTCACCAAGTTTTTTATTTGACACGATTAACCACTCATATTTCTCACGAAATGCAGTTTCTTGATCAAAAGACCAACAGTCAGTGTTCACGTTTTCATTTTCACTTTCGCTCTTACCGTCCACCGACAACGTCGAAATTCCTGCCTTTTAACTCGCACATGAATTATTAACGAGGTTTTGCTTTTTCGATGAAGGAGCACCGGCAAAATAGTTCGTTGTATTTCTGCTCGTCTCAACCCGTACGCTAACTTTCAAACAAGGCAGGACTCTCGGCAAAATCATTTATACAACAAAGAAGAATGGAACAGTAAATGAGGAACAAAGTAGAAAGTACGCGCACGTTGCCCGGTGTATCGATTCAATAATCGACAACGGTTGATGTCAATTCAATTATCGAAAACAGTCGCTGTAGATTCAATTATCGAAAAGGGTCTGTGTCGATTCAATTATCAAAAACGGTCTGTGTCGATTCAATGATCCATAACGCTCTGTGTCTAGTCATCATAAACGGTTCATGTCGATTCAGTTATCGCAAACGATTGCTTGATGCACTGTTGTCTTCCAAACAACCCGTATCGAACGCTAACGAAAATCGATAGCAGTTCCTGTGGTCTTCGATAACTGCTTGTGACTTCACGGCTGTACGAAGTCTTATGAACTGAATACCCTTCAAAACTGTTTGTATCCCTTTTCCCCATAGATTTACTTCCAATGGACGGAAAAAAAACCTTAACTTTTCGGACATATAAAGTTTAGGGGGACGCGTCCCCCCTGAAAAAGAGCACTATATATATATATATATTGGTTACAATTGTAATTTGTTTTTGATAAAGTGCGATATTTTCTGTCTCAACTCCTTACTGCAGGTTTACATGGCGCTTACTTAGAGTGAGGCACCTTATGGCTACGATAATAATGAAAAAGTCATTCTCGTGGCCCTCTAATACGGTATGAGATCACCTCGGACGGCCAATGCAGTTCAACACCTGCATGGAATGAACATTATGAGATTTTCAATCAGCTCTTAAAAGAAGTATTTGGCCAATCTTTGATGAGCGCAATGTCGAGGTCTGAAACCGTTGTGGAAGGTGCTGGTATGACTACAAAGAGTCTACCAATTGCATCCCAGACATGCTCAATCGGGTTTAAGTCCGGTGAACAAGCTGGCCACTACATTTAGTTCCCTCAGCTTTAAGCATGTTGTCCACCAGTGCAGCTCTGTGGGGACGAACGTTATGGTCCACCAGAAGAAACCCATCTCCTATGACACCTGCATAGGGCACAAAAAAAGTCGAAGGACATCGTATGTATACCTCTGAACAGTCAAAGCGCCAGTCTGAAGGACCCGTTCTCTCCAGACGAGGAAACGACGATTGTCCGGCTGAACACAAAATCTTGACTCATCTGTGAACAGAACCCGTCGCCACGTCTTACAACTCCAATCCTGATGTTCCCCAGACCAGTTTCTGCGGGCTAAACGGTGTCATGGTTTTATTGGGACACACGTCATAGTCCGTGTGTAGAGGCGACATTCTCGAAGGCGATTTCGGACTGTTTGCGTTGAAACTGTGCGTCCTGTTGCTGCCTGGATGTTGCTACTCAATCTCCTGTTGCGACGAGCTGTTAATGGGAGATGACGGTCATATCTTGCTGATATTATCCGTGGACGACCTTGGCCTTGCCGCCTTTTAACGGTTAATGTCTGAAATCTCGTCCACGTACTGCAAATTACTCTTTGGTACCCTCCAATAGCTGCGACCACCTCACTATGTGTCTGTCCCGCTTCCAATCTTTCATGACTCTTCATGCCATAGCTTCGGGTAAGTCACGTTGTTGTTGCATTGCACTACTACCTCTCTCTAACTATATGAACACAACTACTCGAGTAATTCGTTTGGTAGAGTAAACACAACACCAACCCCCCTCTGCAGCAACGTTATGACTACTTTGTCGGGTGCTGTAATGAAGTTGTCTCCACTCAGTAGAACCGATAGAAAGACGTCGAACCATATTAGCTCATTCTGCCTATGACAATATTTCAGAACTTATCGAATGGTCGCCTAATTGGTTTGACCAGTGTAGATCTATCACGAAAACAGGAATATTTGTATTGAACTGTAAAAAAAAAAAATAAAAATAAAAAAAAATAAAAAAAAAATAAATAAATAAAAAATAGAAAGTTAACGCTCCAATTGCTAGATATGCAACATCGGACAGTTAGTTAGGCTGGTATTAAACTATCAATTATTATTATACGTAGACATGGCCCAATCTTTGATGAAATCTGCTTACATTTGATCAAAGAAATCCCTTCTCTTTTGTTTGCTGTAGCGAGAAATGTCAACGCTCGGATCGCTAATAGTAACACCGCCTCAAAGAGGTATATAAACAACACAGGCTACAGGCAACCTACAGCGCTCTGGGTGGCAGCACTAAGCAACATTGGCGCCATATTTGAGAACGTCAGTCTGATGCAGCAAAGTGAGCAGACGCTTCTGTTTGTAATCTAAACTAACGAGTAAGCGCTATTATTAGTGGTAAATAATGCCCAGTGTATGTTCGGCGAACAACTGCAGCAACCGCAGTGATAAAACTGGTGGAATATCATTCTTTTTTAGTACACATAAAGAGATATGTAATTATATAGGCCCCCCTCGGGCATGGATATTTGTGCCGTCCTTAGTTGTAGGTAGTTCATAAGTAGTTTCTAAGTTTAGGGACTGATGACCCCGTAGTTAAGTCCCTTAACCTTAACAAACATTTGAACATTTTATAATTATATAGGTCTTATGAATCAGCGTGTATTTGTTTTTTAACATTCATTATACTTCACGTCCACCAAAAAGCCAGGCAGATGGCGGTTGGAAGCGGGACACGCACAGAATGAGATGCCTGTAGCTACTGGAGTACCCCAAAGTGTAATTTACTACAGCGATTGTCGAATAACAAGGAATGCGCGTACCGCAAATCGGTCTATTTGTTTAGGAGGAAACGTGATACATACGCACTTACTTATACTCCGTTCACCGAAACGAGAGACGTAGTGTAAACACACTGAGGCGCGTGACCAGGGGTGGAAAGAAACAGGGTCGCTCGCTGTGTCCGTTTCAGGTGTAAGGTCGTTGTGTGTGTGTTGTTATATAGCAGCGATAACAATTTTGACTGTCAACTTCATCTTAAAGGACCAGTGCTGAATAGTAGCGTAAGTATTAGTGTTTACAATAACATTCAGCATTCATACTCTGTGTGTCTCTTTTTCTCTCTCATTGGTTTCACGTAAAAGTAACCTCATTATGTCATCCTTCAATTTGAGTTCACCAAAGAAGCATTCAAAGAAGAAGTAATAAAGTTCTTTACAGAAACACATGGTTACTAGTGTGTATAAAACGCAGCTGTAGTGTCCAGTACAGTCAATGACTGATAATGTTATGAAAACAGTCAATAAAAAATCACGCACTCTTTGAAACCTCAAAGGAAAACAGAAAAGAAAAAGAAAAAGAAAGAATTACGACAAAGCTTTCAGAACGTCTTGATGACTTTGACTGAAAAGTTTTTCGTAAGAAATTTCCAACACTTGACAAGGTGGTTTTTGTCGTAAGCGAAGATGCAAATTTGGGAAATTTTCGGAGAAAATAACTTTTTATAAAAAGTATTAAAAGAAATAAAATTTAAATGTTTGGCTTCTAATAGTACTGCTATATAACAAAACACACAACGACCTTACACCTGAAACGGATGCAGCGAAATTGAGCGAGCTGTAATATTGCGTTTTCTTTCTTTCGATCAGGTGTTGGAGTAGTAGTTACTGTTCGTAGCCGCTATTAAAGTTCACTAACGGTACAATATTACAAGAAAATAATTTGGTGGATCTGATACATTTAGGTAACTTTATAGATAGAAGAGTCAAAAAAGGAGGCGGAACCTGACTTTAAAGTTTAGCGGCAGTAGTAATTTGGAATGAAAGCTACACCAGAGCACAATATTACACAAAGAAACTACAGATTCCGCGATGACCTTTCTTACCATGATGATTATGTTAAGTTGACTGGATGTAGCAGATGAAGCTGTAAAACCTCTTGCTGCATTGTGTAAAATGATGCTTGTTTGGCATGGAGCAGATTGTACTAACTGAATGACCGTTTAAAAAAAAAATGTTAACTTTCGTGACAAAAGGCTCTTTAAATCGATCGGATTTCGTTTAATTCCGAAGATTTCTTTGCAGGCATTACGAAAGGGCCGGCCGCGGTGGCCGAGGTGACTGAGGCGCTCCAGTCACGGTCAGCAGGGCCACTACGGTCGGGGGTTCGAATCCCCCCTCGGGCATGGATATTTGTGCCGTCCTAGTTCGTAAGTAGTTCATAAGTAGTTTGTAAGTTTAGGGACTGATGACCCCGTAGTTAAGTCCCATAAGCTTAACAAACATTTGAAACATTACGAAAGTCACATTCATGAAAATTACAAATAATGAGATCTCGAAGTAAATCTAGTAAATTATAGATACAAGTCCAACAATGGCTGCAAGCATCATGTTACATAATCAAAATTACTGCTGGAAAAATAGAAACACTTCATGAATTATTAAAGGTGGGTTATTTGAAATAAGTAAAAGATTTATACGTAACTAATTATATTTTCGCCATGCTTCATAAGAAAAACGCTCTCACACACACACATTAATAATGAAGTCCCTGACGTGCGACTGTTCTCAATGAGGTATGAAACATGAAAGACCAAGTTCATAACCGCGTTCTGGGCAGCTCGTAAAAGACAGATGAAAATCAAAAATATAAGAACAGCGTAATTAGCTGCCAGAGAAATCTGTGGTCAGAGATAAGCATCGTAAATAAATTATTTATCGAATGAAAATTTTTTCATGTAATAGTACAGAGCGACCCTGTTTTGTCCACTCCTGGTCACGCGCCTCAATGTGTTTACAATACGTCGCTCGTTTCGGTGAACGGAGTATACATACGTTTTGCCGTTAGACAGATAGCGGACATTCGGCGGGAGGGGGGGGGGGAGGCAGAAAGGTCATCCGGCCACCTCATTAAATCCAGTGTGGAATAAAGGCAAAAGAAAAAGAAGTGTCATTCCTAGAGAGCTACCAAACTCACAGACCGTGAGCTCAAGTTGTTATAAATCACTAGACGCGACCTGAGCTGTTTCGTTCTAGTGGCTACGAGACTTGCAACTTGTCCGCTGCTGGCTGTGTCAGCCAGTAGTGGTGCTGAATGGTGCATTGCTGCAAGAGGTCACGGCTGCAGCCTCTTCATCAGCGAGTGGGCGCCGCTAGACCCTAGTGGGCACTGAGTCAGCAGTCAGCAGGCAGCAGTCGGCAGCCAGATGAAAGCGGCGATGGCGATGGTGATGGCGCTCTTCACGAAGTCGTGCCGCACGAGCCAGGCGCGAAGGGTGGACTGAGCTGGCCTCTTCTGCCGCAACTCAACGCCGCCAAGGATGTGTGCACTCCGCACCACACCACGCCGTTCTGGCCACACCAGTCTCTGGTGGGCAGCGCTCAAAGGGATTGTCATTGAAGGAGGGACGATATTTCAAACAGCATGGTGCACAGCATGATGAAAAGAATACGGACACCTCTGTCTAATTTGGAACTGACCAATAGGAGCCACGGAATCAGGCCTACCAGTATAAAAGCGAGCGGCGATTACTACCTCCGGTCATTTTCTTACTTACACTGCTCAAAACCATCAAGGGATCAGTTGAAATGTTATTAAGTTTGTGAAGCTTCTGGGACTTAACTACGGGGTCATCAGTCCCTGAACTTACAAACTACTTATGAACTACCTTGTACTAAAGACGGCACAAACATCCATGCCCGAGGGGGGGATTAGAACCCCCGACCGCAGCGGCCGCAGACCGTGACTGGCACGCCGCAGACCGCTCGGCCACTGCGGCCGGCAAGGGGGGGGGGATATCAGATACGCAATATGTCATACGCAATATGCGAGGGTCGTCCACAAAGTAAGTTCTGTTTCCATTTCTATCCGCAGCAGCGCTACAATCACAGTTCCGAGCATGCGCGGCAGTTACTCTGACTCACGGAGAAGACATGTACACCATTTTCAGATCGCTTTCCGAAGTGTGCTTCGTAATGCTTCTTTATAATACGAGGTATGTCCACAAAGTAAGTTCCGTTTGATTATATAAAACAAACGTGTACAGATACAGAAAAAATATTTATTGTACAAAAATATACAACTATTAAACCACTTTTCTACATAGCTTCCGAAATTTTGTAGGCATTTGCCATAGCGTGGCAGAAGTCTTTGTATGCCTTCTTCGTAGAAGATTGACGCCTGTGTATTCAACCATGTGGTAACATGTTCTTTCAGCTCGTCATCATCGCTAAAGTGTTGACCACTATGGACAGGTTTTAGGTGTATGAAGAAAGTCGCTAGGAGCAAGACTGAACGGAGGATGATCAAACACGTCCCAGTGAAATTCCCGTAAGAGTTGTTTGGTCACATTCGCCTTGTGAGGTGGGGCGGCTACGTGAAGGGAAGAAGAAGACTCCTTTCATCTCTTCTTACACCTAAAATCTGTCCTTGGTGGTCAACACTTCAACGATGATGAGCTGAAAGAACATGTTTGCCACATGGTTGAATACACAGGCGGCAACCTTCTTGTGGTGTCGCACAAGTCCAAAGTGCGCGCCACCTACTTTCGCCGCGCGCCGCCATGCACGCACGGCGCGGCGTTCTTACGACGTCAGCCACGAGCGCCCTCTGCTGCGACTCCGCTCGTGGCAACTACTGAACGACATCGTTCACTTGGGACTGAGATAGAAACCAGTTAACACTTCGTATTCAGATAGGCACCAGTGAAGACTTGGCTATCGGATAGGCACTAGGCAGGCCTCTAGCTCAACTATGTATCAGCATTCTGCCGTACTGAACTACGTAAAAGTTAAGTATTGTATAAATTCTGTGCAATATATATCTCGTTCTAATTCACTCTAGTGTTTCTAGTTTCTGTTGTCCAACTGGCTGCTCACCTCCGTACCTGCACAAGCGTGCTACCTTTATTCCTGTGTCGGTCTTCCTACTCGGCGACCGACACCTACGACGGATACGAGACACAAAAGCGGCGACGAGGCTGGGACACGAAACTTCTGTGAACAAGGCACACAAAAACTTGCCTTGCCCCACACTATGACAAGTCCCTACAAAATTTCGGAAGTTATGTAGAAAAGTAATTGAACAGTTGAGAATTTTTATACAATAAATATTTTTTCTGTATCTGTTCACGTTTGGTTTATATACTAAACGGAACTTACTTTGTGGACATGCCTCATAGTTCAGTGGCATATTACTCATATGGAGAACGATCGAAAATTTATATAAAACATACTTATTTCAGGCAAGATCGCTAGTTTATTTGCTGTTTCGATGTCATCATCTCCAGAAAAAAAATTTACAATGTTTTCCTATTTTCAATAAAATAAAGAGTTACTTGTGAAAATGTAATATGAGAAAAAAAAAACATCGTAAAACGATTAAAATTTCTTTATAATGTCAGCCGTAATTGACTATGCCGTCGCGTGTGAAATCAGAACTGTGATTGGCCAGACTGTTCACTGGACGTGATCAAGTGCACGATGAAGAACGAAGTCAACGCCCGTCTGTGCTTACTGATGAACTGGTTCACGCAACTGAAGAGAAGATTAAGCACACTGCACTTAGTGCCCTCGTTATGGAAGTTCCGTCTACTACTCCGAGTCTTACGTTTTTGCGAAGTCTTTTCTAAAGGAATTTGTGTGGAGTGTTGCTTTATACGGTAGAGATACATTAATAACTCAGACCGGAAGAGGATAGAGGCTTTTTAAATGTGCCGCTACAGAAGAATGCTGAGGATTATGTGGTTACATCGCGTAACTAATGAGGAGGTACTGAAATGAATCAGCTAGGGCTTTCCGCAGTTCCTTGATTAAAGAAGTGACTGATTGGTGGGACACTTTTTGAGGCATATGAATTTAGCATTGGAGGGAAGTGTGTAATAAAAATCGCAGAGGGAGGCAAAGAGACGAATACGGTAAGCAGGGTCAAATAGATGTGGGCTTCCGTTCTTACGAAGAGATGAAGGGGCTTGCTCAGGATTGAGTAGGGAGGAGAACTGCATCAACCCAGTCTCTGGGATGAAGATGAAAATCGACGTCGTCTTTCCAGCAGTACTAATTTTTTCCGGCAGTATACGTAAAAGGACGCAAGTTAAGGCAATTACTATAAGGTGTCATCAACAATAGCAAATCGCTAAAATCAAACCTCTTAGTAGATCAATGAAATGTTGAATTCAATCTGTGATCAGTAGGCTCACAAGAATTTTAAACTATTAGTCTTATGTGTTTCCTTTCCCCCCGTGTTGCATCGGTATTGATGATGATATTGAACTGAATGCACTGCTTTGACGGGAAAATAGTCAATAACACTTTTGAATTGTTCACCTTGCATATTTTGCAGTTTCCCTACCAAGGAGGCCACATGGGTATCGGATTTTAGAATTTTTTAAATATTTGTGATGTGTGAAGTTCAGAACTAAAATAAAAGTCAGCCAAAGCCGTTCCATGCAACTCTCAACACAAATATCCATGCCCGAGGGGAGATTCGAACCCCCAACCGTAGTGGCCGTGCAGACCGTGACAAGCGCCTCAGTCCGCTTGGCCACACAACGCACACTCCCCAATGATGACGCCGCCAACGCCCTTACCCCCACGGTCCAGGAAAGTGAAGTGTGACGAATAGTGTGTCAGTGTTCTGTGCATCCTCTAAGTGTAAATTTCTCGTGAAGTTGGGCGAATGAAATGCCGTGTGAAATAGTGTCCTCTGCCATTACGTGTGTCTACAACATGTGCAACCATCACGAGCTCTCTTTAAGGAGCACAGCTAAATTGAAAGCTTTTCTTGTGTTCGTCATGTACATTTAATAACGTTGTAAAATTAGAAAATAAGTGTGTTCTCCCCCCCATCTCTCTTTCCATCCATATTTGCTCTCTCTATCTCTCTCTCCCGCCCTTTCACTCGTTCTCTCCCTGCTGTTTTCTATTACTCACACTCATTCTCCTTTCTGTCTATTCTGTTGTCTATACGCTAATTTTCGAAAGATCCTGCTTCATCCATTCTATTGTAGCGTATAACCAATTACACATTGCTCATTTTGTTACTTATTATCAGTCTGTAATTCCTTTGCCTATGATTTGTCCCTGTTTTGTCTCATATGTTACCTTGTTTAGAAATTTAGATGAATGCCCAAATATTTTGATATTCTAATAGTTTGAATAGTTTGCCTGTGTACTAATATACTTGAGATTTGCCCAAAAATGTTTATTGCCGCCAACTTCAGCATTGCACATGGTGCCATTGTCCATGTTATTTCACACACATTGACTACTGGCGATTACTCGCGCTAAGAATTTATTCCAAAAATAATATGTTCCTAATGTGATGTGCACATGTTTCGCAACAAAATGTAATACGTAAAGCAAGACACACTCATGTAAAATCAATGTTTTCTGTACATAAAATATTAATAAACGTTATTAGAAGAAGGTGGTAGCGTTCTGGCCATATACCCCTAGTGTCGGTGGTTCGAATAAAGTAGTGACAAGTTTATTATTTTTTTATTTCTTGTTTTTCCTTGTGTTCCAATACAGACATATTTTTGTCATCTAATGGCAATTTTTACGAAAAAAGCATGTACTTTTGTTTATTCTGCAATACGTTGTTTATTCTACAATAGGTTGTTAATAACGATGGTTTCAATCAAAAAACATAACAACTTAAATTTTTAACATTAAAGGCTTCACTATTAGTTGACGATGGTTGCCTTGGCCTTTCACGGTTAGGTTAAAATCTCACTGATGACTGCCACTCTGACGGAACACAGACAGGTCACATGCACATGTTAAATGATTATAAAAAAATTGGGTGGGGAGGGAGCAAGGAGAAGGGCGAGAGATGGATGGAGGGGGAAAGGTAGCGGAGGAGGGGGAGGGGTGGGGTGGGTAGAGGAGGAGGAGGAGGAGGGGCCACAGGACCATGAGGGAAAAGAGTGAGGATGGGATGTCCCGGGAAGTTGTAAGAAGTGGGGCATACCGGAGTGGCTGTTAAATGTAAGGGGAGTGGAGGGAGGAAGGAAGTGAGGAAGTGGGGCCCTCTAGAGAGACCAAGGAGGGAGGAGGGGCGGGAGAAGGGGGAGGATCAGAGCTGGTACGAGGGATAGATGTCTGAGTGGATAGCATCATCAGGGAGGGAGAGGGTGCATTAATTGCCATGGGAAATGGTAAGGAGAGCAGGGGGGATAATACAGTCGTAATGGCGCGGCAATGGACCAGGATCGGTGAGGAGAGGATAGACAATAGAGTAGGGGGATCAGTTTACAGTCGAGGAAACGAAGTGCTCATTGAAGTGGACAAGGCAGGGGAAGGGAATGAGGTCAAAAAGGAGTCGTGTGGGGAAGTGGGGTAGGAAGGGATATGGAAGGTGAGGTGGAGGGCATGGCGTTCCAGGATCTCTAGGGACTTGTAGAAGGGTAGGAGGGGGGGCTCAAAGATCCAGGTGGGGTGGGAGATGCAGAGGATTGGGCGGATGAGGGACTTGTAGGTATAGAGGATGGTGAAAGGGTTCAGGCCCCAGGTGCAGCCAACAAGAAGATTGAGGAGGTAGAGGCAGGAGCGGGCTTTTTCTTGGATGGTGCGTAGATGTGTTCAGGAGGGGGTGCGATCTATGGTGAGGTGGAAATCGATGTTGTAGACGGTAACATAGGTAGGGCGGTTGGAGAGGAAGGAGGCAATGACCTGGACAAGGTTGATGGGAAGTGCATAGGGTTTGGAGTTTGAAGAGCAGGCCGGAATGCCAGACCCAGTCATAGGCCCATTCGAGGTTAGGGATACAAAGATGGCAGCATGACGGAAATTGAGCTGGAGGGAGAGGAGTTGGGGGTAAGGTGAAGAAGTTGGTCATCGGTGGAGAAGGAAGGACGAGAGCCACATTGCGTGTCAGGGAGAGGGTGGTGAAGTCAGAGGTGGTGATGGATGCGATGGGATAGGATGGATTCAAAGACCTCACTGGACACTGGGGTGAGGCAAATTGGATGGTAGGAGGAGGCATCATAAGGTTTTTTTTTTTTTTTTTTTTTTTTTTTTTTTTTTTTTTTTTTTTTTTTTTTTTTTTTGGTTTAAGGAACATGAGGTCATGGGAAATTTTCCACAGGCGGGGGTAGTAACCGGTGTAAAAGATGGTGGTATAGAGGGTAGCTAGGGAGGTGAGGAAGGGATGGGGGGCATTCACAGAGATGGCAATAGGTAATACAGTCATGGCCAGGAGCTGTGTTGCGGTTCGTGCGGTCAGATGTAGATCGTGTGCAGTGATGGGTGTATTCAGTTTTGATGGGTGATTGTGTCCCAGGTATTGGAAGCCAGGAGCTAGGGGAAGGAGCAGACGTCCGTTTTCGCACGAACGTCCGGGAAAAGGAAATAATCGAAGTGGGGATGGTCTGGGATGGTGAAGATGTCGGAAAGGAAGGATGCGAAAATGGTCAGCCTTACTGGCATCATTGGATAGGGGTTGGTGTAGGAGGGGATAGGTAGGGGTGGGTTTGGAACCAGTAAGGCAGTGGAAGGCTTTCCAATACCGGGAGGAGTCTATGGCGATGTGAGGATTAACCCCTGTAACTGTCTGTCGCCAGTCACAGCGTTTTTTGGCAGTCAAAAGACTGCATACATGTCTCTGTTGTTGCCAGTGGTGTAGAAGTGTATCCCGGTTACGCGTATGGAGAAAGGAACGGTAGAGGCGGCGGGATTCCCAGAGGAGTACGAGTGACTATGGGGGAAGGGTAGGACGGTGAAGGTGAAATGCTTCAGTGGGAACGTACTATCAGATGGTGTCAGACAAAGTCTGTTGGAGGAAGGAGACTGCATGGTCTATGTCGTCAGGGGAGTGGAAGGGCAGGGGGTGGTTTTCGACCTGACGGTTGAGGTAGAGGTGGAAGGCATCCCAGTCTGCTTGCAAATACCTCACGTTACTGGGATTGTTTTGAAAGAATCCATTGAAATCAGAATAACAGATAACACAATTAACAGTGACAGTGGTTATTTACTGAATAAATCATGAAATTCTGTCTTGTCAGAGCTGAAGAAACATCGGCATCTGCATCAAATGGCAAAGAATTACAATCTTTAGCGATCTATCGTTTTTGTCATTACCCACCACTGGAGGCGCTGCAGCTTCTCTTATGCCAGGGGTCAGCAGCTACGAGTAAACGCGCACACTCTGTACTTAGCGCATGCGCCTTCGTACTATCGTTGCGTATACAGAGCCAACCGTTCCACAGTTTCACTCAGTCACGACGAGAGCAGCTTAGCATCCTCACCTGATGATGGCGGCCAGGTTGACCGCAGAAAAATTATGTCCAGATGTCAGTATGATCCGGCTGGAAAACCGACAAGAATTTGATCAGTCAATACGCTGGGAAAGTCTACATAACCAAAGCCTATATCTTCAGTTTCTGAAATTTGGTATTACCTGTTACAGTTTTTCTGTTGGTTGTATAAACGTTTCACTAAATTATTAACATTTATCAACGTAGTATCAAATGTATAGATATCTTTTCTGAATCAATTTTCATAAATTAACACAATTTTGTCACATATCAGATACTCATTTATCATATGTATGACGTATTTTATTTCTATAGCGACGTTGTTGTAGAAAGAAAGTAGAATTTTGGGCTACAGATGCCTACAAACCTTACTTGAAATTAATGGCAGAGTTTATTCGTGGTTTTAAATTTAAAAAATCCCTATACAATTATTGTAAATGAACAGTTCAGTGATATACGATAAATCTTCGTTATTAACGAAAATTGATTCAGGAAAGTTATTCGTACATTAGATACTCTATTCTCAAAAGTAAATAATTTAGTATTTTATGCATGAGTGTTGATCAGCGACTGTACTATATCTAACAGATTTGTTTTTAATGCAGCCCTCAGCCGCAAGATACATTTAAAAAGCTAACATAGGTTTCGATGTCGCGAAGGACACCTTCAGACAATGTGAGACGTAGTTTAAAAATTACATCCCAGATCTAAAAAGAAAATTTTGGTTATTAAAATTAATGGACATTCTAGTAGTTACTATTCCTTATACCTTTGTATTTGATACAACCTTTGTATTTGATACCCGGGCAGGTAGAAATCTTAATATTTTATGCATGTAAACCGTCGCTGATCCCAGCCATGCATAAAATATTTAACATTTTTACCTGCCCGGGTATCTAAGGCTGTAACCAAATACAAAAGTATAAAGGGAAAATTGGTAAATACTAGCATGTCCATTAATTGTAATAAGCAATATTTTCTTTTAAGGTCTGATATGTAATTCTTAACCTACATCCTACATTGTCTGAAGAAGGTGTCCTTTGCGACATCGTAACCTAAGTTACGTATATAAATGTAACTTGCAACTTTAAAAAAATGTATTTGTAAATAATTTAGTGAAAAGCTTATATAACCCACACAAACACTGTATCATACAATAAAAAATTTTCAGCTAGCACAAAATGTTCAAATGTTTGTAAAGCTTAACTATGACTTAACTGTGAGGTCATCATTCCCTAAGCTTACAGTCTACTTATGAACTAACTTATACTAAATACAGCACAAACATCCGTGCCCGAGGATTCGAACCTCCGACACGGGATGCCGCGCGATTCGCAACGTGGCGCTCCATAGCGCTCGGCTACTTCCGCGCGCAGAAGCTAGCACATTAGTGCTGAAACATGTCTGGGTGAAACAGTACAAAAAGAATTTTGCCTAGGGTGGAATTCTCTACACTTTCGAGCACAGTATTTAATTTGGTACTTCTTTACTTGCAGCTCTGTTGTGCTTTATTTCGACACTCGCTTCTACAGCAAAAAAATAAATAAATATATAAATAAAAAATAAAAATAAAATAAATAAATAAAATAAAATAAAATAAAATAAAATAAAATAAAATAAAATAAAATAAATAATACACTACTTCAGCTTTTTCACTGTAAAGTGGAAGGTCGTTTGTATATATAGCAGCAGATGTGATACCAGTATTGAACCACGTGGGACGCCCAAAGTACTGTGTGGAACGCTCACCCAGAGGAAGAGGTGGGGACCTTCACCTTTTCAATGTTGAACAAGTGTACGGTGGCTGTCACAGTTTACTGCCGCCGAAACCTGTCCAGATTAAAAATCCCGTTTTGATATTTCTAACAGACGCACACTCTTACCTGCTATCGCGGCAGGACAAGAAATGTGAAAAACACGAAGTAGTTGGGAACCGACCAACCTAAAGGTCACAGACGACGGCTTAAGACATATGCACCAACTGTTCTCGACAACCACAATCTCGGCATAGAGCATTCTTAGTAGTTTTTATACATCGGACTGATTTGATATCTGCGGCTTTTTCTTGCATTCTTGTGCGAAACTGTTCATCTGTGCGTGAATACTGTTCGCAAAATAGTGAATGGTTGTCATGTTGTTATATACAAATACAAATTTTCACTTCCAATGCAGACGCTAATCTCCGTATAAAACTGCAAATTTCTCTACAAACAATCTAAAAGCTGATTCCCAAAAGTAAATGAGAACACCAACAATATTCTTGCGCCTTCGCAGAATGCTAAACGTCCTTATATGCAACAGCTTTAGCATCCGAAGACAACGCACGGACCAGTTTATATTTTTTTTTTCTTGAGAGCTGTAGTCTTCAAAGAGCTCCGGTTTTATTATTTGATTACTAGTTTGACTCTTAATGAGCTACCTACAGATCTACAAATCACAAAACAGCAAAATACAACAATTTGTAGTCATTACAGTCTGACGTCAAAAATGCCATCCAGCTTAGTAACGGTAACACATACGAAGGTAATTATGTGGTACATACCGTAAAGTGTTAGAAATTGATGAGTATCATCATATTAATGAAATATACCACATGAGTAAAGCAATACACACATCAGTAGCGGTGCGTCCTGTGTGTTCACTGGTTCAGTGAAGCCTCGGAAAAAAGGTTGTCGTGAAAAAAAAAGTAACTAAATAAAATAAAAAGTGTTTTTAAACTATCAATATTTGTTTTGTTCTTCTATCAGATCTTTTTATATGCACATTCAAAGTATTTTTATCGCATAAGAAACGTTTTAATTCGCGGAGACAGCACGTATACGAGTCGTAACGCGATCACTTAATATAGGCGGCAGTGACCGCAGCATTGCAATGCGCATGCGCGGCTAAGGTTCAATTTCTCTTCTGAACCCCCAGGAGGCAGCGTATTGCCGCCCTCGCGGCAGGGAGGGGCGAGGGGAAACGCCGCTTTTAACAGTGGCGTTGGAGCTGGTAGATCACCAGCTCCTGGCTACTCCAGCTCTGGCGATTACGCACGAATGGTCCCGAATAAGACAATGGAACTACTGCGCATGCACAAATCCTCCACTAAGGCAAAATCCGCCCTTCATATTTCTTTTTGGCGCATTGAAGATTCAGCAAAAATACGTCATATCTGGTAATATATCTTATAACTATCAATTGCAAAAAACTTTCGGAAGATCCGATCATGAATAATAATGTAGTCACGACTCTCCCAGGAAGAATAGCCGTGTAGTTGGCGGCATCGCCCTGTTGTGTCGAATGTATTGAGGTCGAGTCCGACTGCAAGCGATTTTTTAAAACCCAATCTTCTTTTAACAGATACGGGAACAACAATGACTTTTGTATCGTTACTTGCCACATATCTTTGGATGTTTCTGCAAATGTGTCGCGATTTTGAGGGTAAATGACATATATACCCTTTGTTGTAACAAATATTCAACTCTTTGAAAAGATGTGGAGCAGGGCAGCCTTTGCGCATGCGTAAGGTTAGAAGGGGGTGCTGCTTAGAGTGTCATATGACTTTAAAGTAGCTTGTCTCCTCATCGTAACAGATTCATTTTGTTACAGTCACTTAACAGTGTAATCATTTACTCACTGTGTTTTGGTGTTCATTTGCATTTTCATATTATGTTCTCGGTGTTTACAATCTAAGAAAAATGAACAACGTTCAGTATCTTTTAGAAACAAATTTCTCACCCTCAATCTTGGGAGAAAAGAGTGAAGTAAAGAAGTTTGGTAGGCCTAAGTCTCAGCTCGAGTTGAAGCATACCGAGGTAAGACATTTCTGCACAAATTTTATCGAAAATATAAGGGCGGGGGGGGGGGGGGGGGGGGGAGTGGGGAGCTTTCCCCTAGCGCCACTCGCAGACGTGCGCCAAATTTTTTCTTTGGTCGCCGAACGGCGAGGAGTAAGAACGAAACATCGATGTGCCGAGCGGGGAGGGCGACTGGCGGTTCCGCTAATGAAGATCCAGCACTGAAAGAACTGAATCCCCAGTCGTCTGAAGCACCAGCCGCCATTGACAGTCATTACATCGTAAAATAATTTTCATGGCTATAATTAATAAAAGAACATCTGGCCTTCAGGCGACCCTAGTCGTCCAACTAGGAGGCGTGGGAGTCTTTTTTTTTTTAAGTATCTTTTGAAATTATAAAAAGACGTGCTGAGATATCTCAATAATTTTTTACATGAAAGTATGTACCTTAATCTACTGTCCTACGTAATTTCCGTCAATATTGAGGCACTTGTCATAACGTTGTAGCAGTTTTTGAATACCTTCTTCATAGAAGTTGCCGCCTGACTTCTTAACCACTTTATCACAACTGTTTTGACTTCGTCATCGTCTTTCTCGGTCACAATGCCATGCAGAACACTACGAGAAACATTAGGAAAGTCATTCCTCACGGAGGAAATCGTAAAGCGTCTTTCATTAACGACCGAAGGACGCCCACTCCGTTGTTCATGATGCACATTTGTGCGGGAATCTTTAAATGCTCTCACCCACATTCTTACCACTCCATCACTCATAATGTTTTCTCCGTAAACTGCACAGGTCTCACGATGAATATCGATCGCTTTTAGAGGGCGTTCATTAATTACGTGAGGTTTTTAGGAGGAGGAGGAGGACGAGGGGGTCGACCCGAATCTCACCAAATCTAACGTGGGGGAGAGGGAGGGTCTTGGCAAATTTCACATAATTTTTTTCTCCACGAGAAACAGTGTGAAACTGCGAGATAACTGGGTTAGATTAAATAAACTTGGCTAAATCCAAAACGGTTTAGATTGGCTGACTGAGAGCGAGGTTTAAGGAGCAGATACTTTTATAGAAAATTTTCTGGACACTTTGGTTCCAATAGTGACTCTTGAGACCACACATGCTTTCCTGTAGACTGAACGTGAATGAATATTTTTGTAAGGGTGGTAGTAGTTCCTTTTATTCAAGTATTTCATAGTTCTATTCCCAAATTATTTTTTCTTTAAATTTATTTTTTATTCCTTATTTGTCATGTGCATAAGATTTCTTGCTTTGTTTTAAAAAGCATCAATAAATGACATAGAACAGTAACAGTTGTTAATAATTTATTATGCATTTATAAAAAAATATGTGCCTTGTCCTCAAAATAGGATACTGGGGGTTAATGGGTTAAATACAAGTTTTAACTACTCTAAATTGGAAATAAAAGCAAATAATGCTTTTCTATAAATCCAACGTAATCAAGCACAGAGTAACATATTTACACTAAATTACGCTTTTTGAAAAACCTCACGTGAGATTTGGAAGGGGGAGGATGGAGCAAAATCTCACGATGTCTCATCAGGGGGAGATGGGGGGGGGGGGTCGAAAAAACGCCTAAATCATCTCACGTAATTAATGAACGCCCCCTTAGGCGTTTATCACTAAGAAATCTTATAACAGCCTGTGCTTCACATCCAGAGGGACTCACGATTATCGGAGGCATCTTAAACACTCAATACACAACGTAAACAAGGAAAAATCAGATTGTAGTGGCGTCAGTGCACAGACAATAGATGTAGATACCCAGTGCGCATAAAATTATTCAGATATCTTCGCACGTCTTTCTTTCTTTCTTTTTTTCTTTTCATTTAAAAACGGTACTTACATAAAAAACACGCCCTGTATATTGTTTTAATCACGTTACATTATTTATAAATATGACGACAGACGTGCATTTTAAACACTTTACTGTATATGTACCACATAATTACCTTCACAACGAGCGAGGAATTCGGGAAGAAGTTGGTTCAAATCCACATCCGGCCATCCAGATTTAGGTTTTCCCTTATTTCCCCAATTCACTCCAGGCAAATGCCAGGATGGTTCCTTTGAAAGAGCACGGTCGCTTTCCTCCCCTATTCTTAACAAAAAAATACGAGCGTTAGCTTCGTCTCTAATGACCATGCTGTCGACGGGACGTTAAACCCTAAGGTTTCTAATTACCTTCACATGTGTTGCTGTGACTAGGCTGTATGTGTATTTTTGGCCGTGAGAGTGTAATGGCGATAAAATGTTGTATTTTACTGTCCTCTGATTTTTAGATCTGGAGATGGCTCGGTAAGACTCGAAATTAGTTATCAAATAATAAAATGGGCGACCTCGACTCTGAGGATTTATCTCTCTCTCATATACAATGACTGATAGCGGGCCGGCCGCAGTGGTCACGGCCACTAAGGACAGGGGTTCAAATCCCCCCTCGGACATAGATATTTGTGCCGTATTTAGTATTAGCTAGTTCATAAGTAGTTTGTAAGTTTAGGGACTGATGACTCCGTAGTGAAGTCCCATAAGCTCTACAAACATTTGAACATTGAACAGATGGCGTTCTGCAGTTGTTTCTGTAGCATAGGCTAGGTACTGTACATCCATTGTTGACACCTGTTGTCAATTTCTGCCCTGTACAACGGGAGAAATACCACACATTCAACAGCTAAATCTGAATAAAAACTATTCGAAAATACGGAAATTTATGTGTGAAAGTCTGCATTTTTGTAGAATCGATGTTCGAAGATGAACGACTCTAAAGACTACTTAAGGTCATATCACTGAAGAAACAATAATGTATAAATTCTAATCAACATATGTTGTGAAAGACATTGCAACAGTTGGCAATACAGTCGACTACAACGCGTTAGGTCACGCCTCTGCATAGTTCGTTGCGCAACCGCATTACCAGGTTTTACAAGGTAAAACATTGCGAGAATCACTCTCAGGTTGAAACATTAGCTAGGACAAGCAGGCTCCATCCAATTAGTACTGAACAGTATAGTTCGGCTTCCAGTGATGATAATGTCAGGCGTGGGTGAAAGCGAGATTCTATCACCTGTTCACGTCATCATGTATTCAGTTCGATACTTGACGTCAGTGAGATATTCCTGTTATTGTACAATCATTATAAGTAAAATATTCTGTTAATGAATTATTCAACCTTTTGCTATCTATCGTTGGGAAAGTAACAGAGTTCGAAGCGCTAACAGAAAGTACTCAATGTCAAATTATAGGTACCGAAAGCCGGCTAAAGCCCGAGATAAGTTCAGCTGAAATTTTTAATAAGGGGCAAATGGTGTTCAGAAAGTATAGATTGAATAGAACACGTGGTGGCATATTTATTTCTGTCAAGCGGTTTATAACCGAGCGGTCAGGAGCGCCATTTTGCGGATCGTGAAGCCTCCCGCGTCGGAGGTTCGAATCCTCCCTCGGGCATGGATGTTTGTGTTGTCTTTAGCATAAGTTAGTTTATCAGTAGTTTGTAAGTTTAGGGACTGATGACCCCGCAGTTAAGTCCCATAAGTTTAACAAACATTTGAACAAGCGGTTTATCTTGTAGCACAATTGAAGTAGATAGTCCCTTTGAATTGGTGTGGGTAGAAGTTATAGCTGACAACAAGAATAAATGTCAGTGACAGTTCGCTATAAAGTTATGTCCAAAGCCGATAGCCACTCAATAGCAGTAGGACTGGCCTCGGTGAAATCTTCCAGTTACCACAGGCCCTTTGTAATCTTGCACTATATGTTGTAATCAATGTTTGGTAGTTTCGCAGTCAGATGTTGGGTTGTCAGTGGTACCCCAGTTATAGAGCATGGATTTGGTCTTTTTGTTTGTCGATTTTAAACGTTAAAGCTACGGGGAAGTTGCATTCTTGGGAGTTGTTGGCTGGCGTCCTCTACGTTTTGGTGGTTAACGTCACTATTGTTCCACTTGGTTTTCCAGGAGTTGTGGATGTCGTTTTTAGTTCCTTGGGCAAGTGTTCTGTCTTCCCACATTGATGCTCTCGATATCGACAGTGGTCATCTAGTGCTTGGTGCCTTATCCGGATTTTTTTTTTCCATTGCTGAAACGTCGCCTTTTGTCTTCGTATTTCTGGAGACGACATGTAACAATCTCCAAGATGGTGTCTCCCGGCCAATGCAATGCGTCAGCAGCAAGGCAGAAACTTTACACAAACGACGTCCGAACTGGCCGAAGAGTCTCTCACGGTCAACAGCAGCAAGTGCATCCTCAACGAGGAAATCGCTCACATCAAAGTGCTAGGACAATATCGGACTATCCGACCATATGCAAACAACTAACGGTTATGAAACTTCCTGGCGGATTAAAATTGTGTGCCGGAACCGGGACTCGAACCTGGGACCTTTACCTTTCGCGGGCAAGCGCTCTACCACTGAGCTATCCCGACACGACTCACGGTCCGTCCTCACAACTTCTGCCAGTACCTCGCCTCCTACTTTCCAAACATCACAAAAGTTCTCTTGCGAACCTTGCAAGACTAGCATTCCTGGAAGAAAGGATATGGTGGAGACATGGCTTAGCCACAGCCTAAGGGAGGTTTCCAGAATGAAACTTTACTCTGCAGCGGAGTGTGCGCTGATATCAAACTTCCTGGCAGATTAAAATTGTGTGCTGGAACTGGGACTCGACAAAGGTCCCAGATTCGAGTCCCGGTTCCGGCACACTATTTTAATCTGCCAGGAGTTTCATATTACCGCACATTCCGCTGCAGAGTGAAAGTTTCATTCTGGAAACTTACGGTTATGCTGCCGGGTGACGTCGTCGAACACTGCCGATATTTCGAAAGGAGCACACCCTGCCATTCTTAAGAAATAACTGCAGTCAGGAAGCAATGTGAAAGGGAAAACAAAGATAACACACAATACAAGTCAACACAAACAAAGATGACAAACATCAGAAATATCGATAGTGACTATTAATCAACATGTGCTGCAGTGTTAAATCTGTCCTGTTTTTTGACGAGAGACAGAGCCGTATTCCAAGCAAAATTAAAATACCATCTCTGTTTATAAGGTCGCTTGATAGTTTAATTTCAACGGCTTCCTTAATAACACTAGCCCAATAGGTGGAAGTGTATGTGAGAATCTCTTTGTTGTTGTATTCTATAGTATGATCGGTGCCAAGACAATGTTCTACAACAGCGGATTTGCTCGGCTGTTGTAAGCGTGTGTGACACTTGTGTTACACACACTGATCTTCCACAGTCCTGATTGAGCAATATGTGAAATGCCACAACTGCAAGGAACACTATATACACCTGCCTTACGCAAACAAAGATCCTCTTTTATGGACCCCAACAGGGTCTTTATCGTGGATAGTGGTCTAAAAACACATTTCACATCATATTTCCGAAAAAATACGACCAATCTTGTAGGAAATGCTTCCTGCGTAAGGCAAAAAGGCCATAGATTAAGGTGCCACTATCGCCAGTCGTCACACACCCGTTGCACAGCAAGCAGGCAGCGAAACGCCTGTTCTAGCTGCCTCTCGCTATAACCATTCTGACGAAAGATGACCTCGAGATGGGACTAAGGTACGAAGTACTCCTTCGCGCTGAGCTGGATTGTGACTATCAGCTCCCAGAAACAAAACAGTATGAGAAGCTTCCTACCCAGTACCCACAGCATTCCCAACGTACCATCAAACTTCCTTCTGACCTTATAAATAAAGATAGTAGTTTTTCTTTAAATTCTGCTTGGAATCTGGCTCTTCTCTCGTCAAAAAACAGACGGACAGCTTTAATGCTTCCTCACCTGTTGATTAATAGTCACTCTCGGTATTTCTGCTGTTGTTGATCTTTGATTGTGTTGACTCTACGGTTACTTGTACTGTGTGTGTTATCTTTGTTTTCCCTTACACGTTGTTTTCTGAGTGCAGTTGTGCCTTGAGAACGGCAGGTCGTCGACGTCGTCCCCCGGCACCGTACCCGTAACTTGATTGAATATTCAGTACGCCGGGAAAAGATTTCACATCAGTCCATATTGTGCAGTTAAACATAGAAGGAATTAATATTGTCAGGAAACTATTCATCATGACAGGGGAGGGATGCGGAGGGGAGGGGGGACCTCGTATCGCCGCCCCAGGACACCGCCACGTTTAGGGCTGCACTGACTCCGCGTCTCTTATTTTATCAACCCTACTTACACAAAGTGATGTTCGGTAGCACAGCGGTAGAGTCCCTCACTATGAATCCGAAGGTCGCGTGTTGGATCCCCGCCAAATCCTAGGATTGTCACTTGTTTCACCTCTGGCAATGTTGGTGATGTGAAAAACGTCGAGTAGCATCGTAGTCTCATGTTAAACAGTAGGTTGCCCCTACAACTGGCTGTGTAAGTCAGTTCAAAGGCCGGATGAAGGCAACGGCACACCTTCAAACAGGACCATGCCTAGTAAAGCCAGACTCTAACATATTCAGTCACGACACTCCCGCTACTTTTTGTTATACACTGCGGCGGCAGCGCTTCAAGCGGCCGGCATGGTACATTTCTGAATACGATATTGGTTGAGTGTGAATAGTATCGTTTATAATGATTTTAACATACTTTTTACGTTAGAGAAGGTATGTAGTGTCGTAAAACAGGTAACAACTTAAAAATAGCTCCACGTTTGTCTTCTGTAGGTTTTCTACGATCCCTGACAAGGTACGAAACGGTAGGCTACATTGCAGCACTGCTTATTTACAATTTTATCGTAACCTACAGGCTTTTACTGAATAATTTCATTTACTGTTAAAAATAGAAGAAGGGCTAGGAAACACTAGAAGACCTGCCCTTTGGCAGAAAGAAGTCGCTTTTCTACTGAAGATCGTTAACGTTTCTTCATTACAATTCCAGTGAAATCGGCGGGAGTGCAAAGTAGGGAACAAATATAAAATGCAATAACTACCGTTTTTAACATACCAAAGCAGCCACCACAATTGTAGTTGAAGGAAAAATGTCATAGGCGTGCCAAGAAAACGAAAAAAATCAATCAAGCTGTTATCAACAAAGAAGAACCCAATTCCACAGTTGTTGCTACGACGTTAAGCTAAAGTAAAAAGTAAAGCAGTCAACAATCCGAAGATTGGTTTGAACACAACAGTGCTTTACTGTTTGGAGGTGGTATGCCGTTTCCTTCCTCCGACCCCCTATACCCAGCCACTTATAGGGTGACCTACAGTATAACGTGGGTTCCTAACCACGGTGCTACTCGGTGTTTTTCACATGAACAATACCGCCAGAGGTGATGTGGAAAGTGACAGATAAAAACCTAGAACGTTTGGATTTGTAGTCTGGCACTCTATCACTGTGCAACCGAGGTGTCACACTACAAACAGTACGCTCGTATAAGAGAGACGAGTGAAGCCTAAAAATGTGCGAATCATTACACTCCGTACCAAATTCATACGTGTCAAAAAACTCTCTGTCATAGTAAGAGCAGACCATAATAGAAATTTATGTTTCTCTTATGTTTCTATTCTGCTTACTTTCAGCGGAATAAGCTGCAAATATAAACATATTCGTAAGTATCGGTTCATGACGAAGTTCGTTATACCACTGAATCGCTGAAATTCGGCTATTTTTACATTAATTTACGTATTATGTATGTCTCTTGATATTTTAGTGCCGTATCGGAGCGGCCGAGTGGATTGAGGCGCTATGTTCCGATGCACGAGGTCGTTCCCCGTCGGGGGTTCGAATCACCCTCGGGCATGGATTTTTATGCTGCCTTTAGTATAAGGTAGTTCATAAGTAGTTTGTAAGTTTAGGGACTGATGACCCCGTAGTCCTATAAGCTTTACAACATTTGAATATTTTTTTAAATATATATTTTACTCATTTCATTCCATTCCATGATGGTGGTGGTGGCGGCTGGTGCAGCAACAGTGTTGAATAATTAGAAAATTCTCAATCTCAACAGAGACTGAGAATTTTCTAAATATATTTTACTAATGCTTGTAACGCTGAAGTTACACTATTTCATTAATTACCTACACAAATAATTATAAACAAACTTCACTCTTTTGGCGGCTTGCCCACCACAAGGAGCGCTAGTGTCGTTGCAGCTTCTCAGTTGGTAACAACTTTCACAGCAGAGAGTGTCGCGACTTTATATGTTAGACTTTGGTGAAGCCCTGTGGTGTTCAAACCAATCTTCGGACTGTTGACCGCTTTTCACTTACACAGACACCAGTGCAGTGTCGCTCAAGCAGAAGTTTTGTCAGGAATTTGTTACGTTCCTACGCGTTGCCATCTGCACTTACGGATTCGACCTAGTATTTACATTGTCGACAGCGCCTGGTGCCACTTTAACATAACTTAAAGTTCTCCCGAATTATCACATCAATGTCCACGGACGAAGCAAGCCAGTACGGCCGGAGCAGTATGCAACGTTATTACAAGTACAAGATCAGTCCACAAAACAGACGCACTAAATCGAGTCACCAGTGGAGTCTCCTGCCAGAAGTGAACTACCCCGCGGCACTGTCCAACGTTTCTCCACTTCCTCTAGAGGGCGCACCTGCTCCCCTTCTCTTTCATGTGGCGCCTCTACCTATCTACATCTACATAGATACTCTGTAAATCACATTTAAGTGCCTGGCAGAGGGTTCATTAACCACTTTCATAACTTTTCTCTACCGTTCCATTCTCTAATAGCGCGCTGGAAGACAGAAAACCTTAATCGTTCCGTTTTCGATCTGATTTCTCTTATTTTATTGGGATGGTCATGTCTCCCTATGTAGGTGGGTCCTAGCAAAATATTTTCACAATCAGAAGTAAAAGTCGGTGATTGAAATTTCGCAAATAGATCTCGCCGCAACGAATCATGTCGTTCTTTTAATGATTTCCACCTCAAATCGTGCAACATTTCCGTGACGCTTTCCCCCCTATAACGCTATAAAACAAAACGAGCTGCCCTTCTCTGAACCTTCTCAATATGTTCCGTCAGTCCCACCTGGTGAGGGTCCCACAAGGGGCAACAGTACTCCAGGAGAGGACGCACAAGTGTGATGTAGGCAGTCTCTTTGGTGAAGCTGTTGCATCTTCGAAGCGTTCTGCTAATGAAACGTAACCTTTGGTTCGCCTTCCCCACAATATTTTCTATGTGTTCTCTCCAGTCAAAGTTGTTCGTAATTGTAACTCCTAGGTATTTGGTAGAATTTACGACCTTAAGGTTTGCCTGATTTATCGCGTAATTGAAGTTCAGCGGATTTCTTTTAGTGGTCATGTGTATTACTTCACACTTTTCTTTATTTAGCGTCAATTGCCAATTTTCGCACCAAGTAGAAATTTTGTCTAAATCGCTTTGCAGTTGCTTTTGATCCTCTGTTGACTTCACTAACCGATAAACGACAGCATCAACCGAAACAGTCTAAGGGAGCTATTCAGATTGTCTCCTAAATCGTTTATAAACACGAGGAAGAGTAGGGGACCTATAACGCTTCCCTGTGGAACGCCAGATATCACTTCTTTTTTACTCGATGACTTACCGTCAATTACAACGAACTGTGTCCTTTCTGATAGGAAATCGTGAATCCAATTGCACAATTGGGAAGATATTCCATAAGCACGCAATTTTATTAGAAGCCGCTTGTGGGATACTGTTGTACTGATTTGTGTACCACGGGGGGTCAGCCCACTCTTTTATTAATTTATTTGGTATAAATCTCTCGATTGCTACTGATATTATGTCTTTGAAAGTAAGCCACAACTGATCTACATTCGCATTTTTAGTTTTGAAAGACTGGAGATTATCACTCAGGAAAGCTTGAAGCGAATTTTTATCTGCTTTAATGAATAGATATATTTTTCGTTTATTTTTGGTGCATTTGGGAATTTCGACATTTAGTCTCGCTACTACAACTCGATGTTCGCTAATCCCTGTATTTGTTTTGATGCTCTTTAATATCTCCGGATTTTTTGTTGCTAGGAGATCAAGGGTATTTTCGCAACCACTTACTATTCTAATGGGTTCATGAACTAACTGTTCGAAGTAGTTTTCAGAAAAAGCACTCAGAACTAGTTCGGGCGATGTTTTATATTTTCCGCCGGTTTTGAATACGTAATTATGCCGACATATCGAGGGTAAATTAAAGTCGCCACCGATTATAACAGTATGCTTCGGATACCTATTTGAAATATGATTCAAGCTTTCTTTTTTCTCTATACGAGGACTCCGTCGGCGATGATGTCTGTGGCGCGCGCGCGTTCCAACTTGCGACGCCACAGAATTCGTTCCGCGGCCGCGTGGACCCGGCAGCCCGGGTGGCTGCGGTGGGCGGCACCGTGTCTTGGACTCGCCGCCCACCCCGCCGCCCACGCGCGGCGCTAGAAAGCGTGGCCTGCCGCTGCCGTTGCCGGCGCCTCGTCACGCACATGGCTTCCACAGAACACTCGGCCCGACGCCCGCCGACCTCTGCGCTCTGATTCCCGACTGACGTGCTCACAAATTACTGCCGACTCTCATCCCGCTCTTCCAGATAACGGAAAAAGAAACGCTGCGCACACCCAAAGCGATTTCGCTCCCTTTCCTGAGAAACGAGACAAAAACGCCAGCCACCATCAAGTGGCTGCACTAGGAGGTCACATTCGTCTTCAGAGACACGACGGTTTGTAATGCCCCCTGACGGTGTAGCGGAACACATGAATGCTTGACACACGTTTATGCCCGACTTCTAGCAGTTAAAGTTTGTTCAAATGTGGGACTTAACTGCGGGGTCATCAGTCCCTAAATTTACAAACTACTTTTGAACTAGCTTATACTAGAGACGGCACAAACATCCATGCCCGAGGGGAGAATTCGAACCCCCGACGGGGAACGGTCTCGTGCATCGTAGCATAGCGCCTCAATGCACTCGACCGCTCCGCCGCGGCAGTTAAAGTTTGTATTTGTGGTGCCTGCATCGATGGAGACTTTTCCCAAGGCATTAATAAGTGAATCTCACTAGAAGATAATTTATTTCATTCATTCGACGCCTGAGATTTGACTACAGAGATTATGCACACGTTGCCTAGTGCTGTTCAACAGTTCCGCGGTTTCTAAAACTTTACTTACGGCACAGTTATTTTTACACGTGGTAAAATGCTTTAATGTTTGTAAGTCCCATTGAAATACTCAAGCAGTTAGTGAAACCTGAACATTATTGTTAATACATCGCATATCAGCACTAGACACATTACGTCATATATACTATTTAAATGAACCTTCAACACACGTACATTCATTTTATAATTCGTATATTGAAATCTGATTTTAAAATGTTAACGTGACTGAGTGAAAGGGGTCCTGAATAGGGATAGAATTTACTTCATGTTCCACAATTATTATTATTTCGCGGATCCCACACTAACTTTATATCAACGTTCACTTCCCGTAAATGTTTCCTGCAGTCGTAACTATCGATTATTTGATTTAAAGTTCGATATGATACCAAATTGTTTCTTTCAGGTCTGGAGTCGACTTAAACTTCGAAATAATTTGAATAATATTTTTAACTACTTCTACCAGACTGGCTGCTAACAGATAAAACATGCTAACCATCCCCGTAATTTGCTTTTATATACCCACACGGAATAAAATATGGCTGATGTCTGCGCTCTGTACTGGTACTTTTCTTTTCGGAATACTAAATATCATTCCCAGAACTAAAATTTCCCACCAAAACCTCATTTAACGAAACCAAAACGTTGAAATTAAAACCCGCATTTTAATGAGGGTTACAGATTGGAACACTATGCAAAGGAAACTACTATTGTCGCCGATAACACACATTCTTGACACACCTACCTTACCTCCCAGCAAATGGACTCGCCCGTCCCACGTCACCGGCGTGCGCGCAATCGAGGGAAACACAGTCACTTGTCAGCGAGCCGTCTAACGTAACGGTGTCACTATGTTTCCGAAACAGGAACAACGGAGTTGGATCAAGATGTGCCAGAGGTCGTACAGCACGACAGTGTCATCAAGGTCTTAAGAGGCGTGCAGGGAATCGGCATTGCTGTACAGAACAGTGGCACGTTGGGTAAAAGCCTTCAACGAAGATCGGCAAAGCGAGGCAGTCATGCATCGGACAGGTCGTCCTAGTGTCTCTGAAGAATAAGGGCGTACTATTGCCTCGTTAGTTGACAGTGAACGACGCCAGACGATTCCTGAGCTCGCCCACGAAACCGGATTACCGTATGCTGAAGGAACGGCTGGGCATGCGAAAAATTGCATCACGTTGGGTTTCGCGTGAATTAACAAAAGTGCAGAAATGGATGCGTTACGACACTGCTCAGGCGCACTTGGAGCGCTATGAGCGTGAAGGAGAAACTTTCTTACGCCGTATCATAACACTGGATGAGATATGGGCCACATCGTGCCAGCCAAAACAAACGCAAATCAAACGAATGGCGACATTATGGATCGCCGCGATAGTCGAAAGTGCGTCATAGACCCAGTACGGTGGAAGTTATAGTGATTCTCGTCTACGACTGTGATGGTGTTATCCTAACGCATTACGTTCCTTCACGGCAGACTGCCGACGCCCATCATCACGACAATGCGCTGGCGCTGGCGCATACTGCGCAAGTTACGACTGCTCTGTTCGGTCGATGGGACTCGGAAGTACAGTACGATCCACGATACTCCCCGGACCTAAGTCCTTGTGACATTGATTTCATTCCGAAGATTAAAGAACCACTTCGTGGCATTCGCTTCAGAACTGTTCCAAAGATTCGACAGGCAGTAGACCGCTCCAGTCACACCATCAACAGAACATGCTCTGCTAACGGTATACGATGCCATCAAAATCGCTGGCAATGGGTTCTACACAACGCCGGTGACTCAACGGGTTCTACACAACGCTGGTGACTAGTTTGAAGAACAGTAACAGGTGCAAACATGTAACGTTTTTGTATCGGTTGTAAATAAATAGTTGTCACTATTTAAGTTCCAACCCTCGTACTTGCTGGTAAAGTACAAAATACAGGGTGTGCCAAAACTAACATCGGGGTTGTAAAGCCTTGTAGAAGTAATTACTGTGACCTTACCATTACAAGCATCGCCAGATTATCCTACAAGGGCCCATGCGCGTGTGGATTCTCTGTGTCCTCTTGTCTCGGTTAAACAACCCCGATCGCTGGATTGGCTGCAAGAAGCCGGTTGGCGGAGTTTGTTTCGCATGGCCTCCACGTTCACAAGACCTGACGCAGCCTTGCCATTTTTACCTACAGGGGTTTCTAAAGGTGTATGCGCCACCGCTACCAGCTGACCTGAACGACTTATGACATAGCACTGAAGCTGCAGTTCACAGGTAAGACAAGGTTTGGAACGAAGCTGGCTATTGATACGGAAAACGTTCGACTGCTGCCCTGGCCAGCACATTCTCCAGATCTCTCGCCAATTGTAAACGTCTGGTCAATGGTGCCCAAGCAACATGGTCGTCACAATACGCCAGTCACTACTCTTGATGAACTGTGGTATCGTGATGAAGCTGCGTGGCTTTACACGCCATCCCAGCTCAGTTTGACTCAATGCCCAGTCGTATCAAGGCCGTTCTTACGGCCAGAGGTGATTGTCCTGGGTACTGATTTCTGAGGATCTATGCATCCAAATTGCGGGAAATGTAATCACATGTCAGTTTTAGTATAATATATTTTTCCAATGAATACCCGTTTATCATCTGCATTTCTTCTTGGTGTAGCAATTTTAATGACCAATAGTGTATTATTAAACAATCTTATTGGTTGCTGTACCAGCCGCCCACAATGAAGGGGAGAGTATTTTATGAAAATTCTCCTTGCCTTACAATCAACATCAAGTCGCACAGTGCTTCCAGATACCCATCACGCTTTTTGGTGCGGATCTCTCCCACTAGCTGAACTTTGGAAGAGATCCTCTTTCTCACCCTGTCACCTATACCTCACTGACCAGCTATCTAGTACTTCCCCAAAGACTTTCAAATGCTCTCGAATGTTCATCTATGAAACTCTACCTACTCTGAAACAATATTCATTTAACTAAATAACCTGCACTTCCTAAAGCTTGCATACTTCTCAAGCTCAGAAGGGAGTGATGGAAAAGGGATAGCGTGACATATTACAAATGGATATAAAATAAACACATGTCCTTCATTTATTCTTGGTTCCCAAATATATTATAAGTAAATGAGTGACAAAATCGATCGCATTTACAATTTGAACACTGCGAGATAAAAATTACATAATAACAGGCGTGAAGCGAGACAATGGTTTCGTTTCATTGTGTAATCGGCCCTGACGATCGTGCTGTCTGGTAATCCGCTGCGCCTGTAACACTGGGAGGCAGGCCGCTAACCACAAGGACCACCGGGAACAAATCGGTTCCCCACTATTTTTATTTGTATGTCTAGTCTGCGAGAAATAATGAATTGTATCACATTATAGTTTTTTACTTTTGTTTACACGTCTTTATGTTGAATACAGATTACACTTACATGAATTACTTGTCTTTTAATTAATTAACTTTTAACCAAATTTCTCTCTGGAAAACTTTCTGCCTACTTAATGTTTGTTAGTGATTTTTGTAATATGAATGTACAAATAGTGATTAGAAACCTCCTACATACCCAGTATTAATAAAATAAATACATCATATACATATTTCACAATGAGTTTTTACACATATACTCTCCACCAGCGTCAACACAACTGCACTTCTCGCATTATACCGCTTTTTCATGAACAAGTAGTAGCAGCCTGACTTTCGTTGCATGAGGTACGAATTTTACATTTATGTGTCTTTGTTTTCCTGTATAGTGTTTCTGAATGACTTATGGGAGGGCTGGGTGTGAGCAGTTGTGATCTGGGCTGTTGATTTTCTAGAGGTACATTTTTTCACACATGCTCAGGTTCTAACCAATTGCATCAGCGTGAACAAGTCAGGAAAAAATATGTTGTGTGATTGTTTTTAAAAGTGAGCATATGATTTTAAATTACGACACATCTAGTTTTTATCACATTGTAGATATCATAAATGACGAGAAAACGCAAATTTTTATAAATAATGACACAATACGACTAAACTGCGCAGTTATAAATTAAGTATAGAGTGGTGCTATTTTCATTTATTTTTTAATTTTTTAATTTTTTTAATTATAGACACCTGGATATGATTACAATTTGTCAAAACCGGTTATTTAAAAAATATATTTCTCAACAACTAACAATTTAGTTGGCCCCCTTCCTTTGGAAAATACTAAGCATATTGATTGATTGATTGATTGATTTTTCCAGGGAAGCCAAAACAGTCTTGGTCCAACCCGCCACTGCCCGCACCGAAACTAAGTTTATTGTGCGGTATCGCTCCCTGTATATCTAGTAAAGCCAACCAATGCCCTTGAACTGTGCAAGGAGTCCCTTTACCAGTTCTTTATTAGACGCAATTTCTTCGGGTCTGGTTGTCCCAAATATTCTGTGCCTTTTATTCTCCAGTCCAATGCATTCGAAGATTAGATGTGATGCAGTTTCATCACCGTCATCACAGATCCTACATTTAGGGTCCTCTTCTGTTATTCCCATTGTACGTAGGTGGTTTTTGAAATTCCCATGGCCTGTCAGCAATCCAACCATAAGTCTAATCTCTCTCCTGTTCAGATCCAGGATTGCAGAGCTTATTTTAAAACATGGCTTTGGCATCATTACCTTGCCATGTTTTTGTTGATGGACTTTGGTCTAATATTCTACGTGCTGTCTTCTGAGCCAGTTACGTAGGTCCAATTTGATCATTGCCTTGGCGATTGTCAGGAAAGGTTCCGGTCCAATAAATGGAGTCTTTGCCCCCATCCTGGCTAATCTGTCGGCATGTTCATTGCCACTGATCCCCGAGTGGCCAGGAACCCACAATAGGTTTACTCTATTGCTTTCCCCTAGCTCCACCAGAACCCTGTGACATTCTGCAACAAATTTAGACCTTGTTGCAGGAGCTGCCAGTGATCTCAGGGCTGCCTGGCTGTCTGAATAGATATAGATGCTACGATTTTTGTAGCACCTACGCAAATTCTCCTACACACACGCCCTGATGGCAGTGATTTCGACCTGGAATACGGAAGCCAGTTTTCCTAGAGAGATGACGCCCTCCAGTCTTGGCTGCACCCCATATACCCCGGCCCCAACACCTTGGTCTGATTTTGATCCGTCAGTAAACCAGAAAATATCCCCCGTACAGTGTCGAACTATTTTCTCTCACTGCTCCCTACTTCTAACTGTTATATTGAAAGGCTTGTTGAAGCAGTATGGGGTTATAATATAGTCGGCTGGCATTTCCCCAATCTTTCCTATATTTACCTCACTCACTATTTTAGTGTGTGATTCTGGATATCCCAAAGAGTTCCAGTTGTTGCCAGATTTGAGTCTGTATGCACCAGCTGCTACCTCCATCTTGACCCAAAGGTATAATGGGGGCATATCCAGCATGGTTTCCATCCCAGCTGCTAATTCCGCCTTTTATGGCTAAGCAGGCTAATCTCTGCACCTTACCAAGCTCCTTAGCAGCAACCTGTTGTTCTACCTTCTTCCACCACACGACCGCCCCATAGGTGATCCTGGGTCTAATCAGTTTGGTGTATATCCAGTGCATACCCTTGGGGCTCAGGCTCCAATTTTTGCCACAAACTCTCCTGGTACTCACAAGAGTACCTTTTGCCTTGGAGCAAATATTCCTGATGTGAGGGGTCCATGTCAGTTTCTCATCTAGGGTAACCCCTAGATATTTCACTGTCCCCTTCACAGGTAGCGCTTCATTGAAAAGCTTTAGATTCCAACTTGAATGTTGTATATGCTTCTTTGTGAATGGTACAACAACAGTCTTCTTAGGACTAACCCCCAGATCCTGTTTTCTGCACCAATCTTGCACAATGTTCAATGCACCTTGTGCCATATTCTTCACTGTGTCAGCAAATTTGCCAAGTATTACTATGACAAGATCATTTGCGTATCCTTGGCAAAAGTACTGCCTTGCCGGCCGCGGTGGCCGAGGGGACTGAGGCGCTTCAGTCACGGTCTGCACGGCCACTACGGTCGGGGGTTCGAATCCCCCCTCAGGCATGGATATTTGTGCCGTCCTTAGTTGTAGGTAGTTCATAAGTAGTTTGTAAGTTTAGGGACTGATGACCCTGTAGTTAAGTCCTTAAGCTTAACAAACATTTGAGACATTTTTTTAGTACTGCCTTGAGTTTAATCTCCAATGAGATCATTCACAACTAGATTCCACAATAAAGGGGAAAGAACTCCTCCTTGCGGGCAACCCCTAGTGGTGTTGATTACAATTTTTTCATCCATCATGGTAGCTTCTACCTTTCTTCCACTGAGCATGGCCCTAGTCCACCTACATATTGTGGTCCCTAGGTCATGCATCTCTGCTGCCCTAACCATGGAATCGAAGGTTGTGTTGCTAAAAGCCCCCTCGATGTCCAGGAAGATATAGAGGGCTATTTCCTGAAAGTGTAATGCTTTCTCCACCTTCCCAACGAGTTGGTAGAGAGCTGTCTCACATGATTTACCTGGCTGATATGCATGTTGGTTTGAATGTAGAGGAGCCCTACTTAACCTCCTTTCTCCAACATGCACATTAACCAGCTTTTCCAATGTCTTAAGAATGAAGGAGGGCAGGCTGATTGGTCTCATATCCTTGGCCTTGGTATGATCAATTCTCCCTGGTTTTGGAATGAAGACAACCTTCACTGCCCTCCAGGCATTGGGAATGATTCCTGCTGCTAGGCTAACCCTGAATAACCTGCATAGGAATCTAATAAGATTTTCTCCCGCTTGTTGCAGGAGAGCTGGAAAGATTCCATCGGGGCCAGGTGACTTGAACGGTTGAAATGTTCCCACCGCCCATCGGACCTTACTGAGATCGACACACTCCGTGGCCAAATCCCAGTCCTCTTTGCGAATACCTGAGAACCGTTGTCTCTCAGGAATCGCATCCTGGTCTGAGTTATCCCCCAGAGTATATTGAGGAAAGTGAGTCTTGAGGAGCAGTTCCAGCGTTTCATGTGCTGTCTTTGTATACTCCCCATCCTCCTTCCTCAATGTTCCTCCTGGATTAGTTAGTACCCAAGTGAGGATTTTATGAAGTCTCGCTTGAGCAGCCGTGCCCTCCACTTCCTCACAGAATACCTTCCAGGATGCCTCCTTTGTCCGTCTGATGGGAAAGTTGTAATTGACAAGGGCCTCACGATACTTTTCCCATTGTCCTTTGCGCCTCGCAAGGTTAAACAGTCTTCGTACCTGTTTCCTTTGCATTTCCAGGTTATTATTCCACCAAGGCACACTCCTATTTGTGCACTTCTTGGTGATTGAGCAGTTGTCCTGGTATGAGGTCACTATAGCAGAGGTTATGGCCTCTGATACTTCCTCAAACTCTGCTGGATTCCTTATCGAAGTTTTAATTTCCGATAGGCTGAAGTCAAGTTCTTTCCTATATGTCTCCCAGTCCGTTTTCCTGGGGTTCCTATAGGCCATGGTCTTTCTGGTTCCCATTTCAACCTTGAATTTAATATACATGTGATCTGATGAGGATGGCTCCAGGACCACATGCCACTGTTTGACGTAACTTCCCATCATCATGGAACCAAAAGTTATGTCAATTACATCTTACCTTCTACTATTCCTGAATGTAGGTACATCACCCCTATTCAGGATCTCCAAGTTGTTAGATAGGAGAAATTCAAGAAGGTGCTCACCTCTACTGTTGGTGTCCTTGCTGCCCCACGATAGATTGTGGGCATTGGCATCACATCCCAGCAACAGTTCGTCACCTTGCCGATGGCAGGCTTCTGTCAGTCTCCTCACTTCCAAAGGAGGAGGAGAGCTGTCTTCGTAAGGAAGGTATGCTGAGGCCAAAACAATTTCTCTCGTTATACCTTCCTCACGTTGCTGCATCCTGATGGTCACCAGGTCCCTGGAACAAAAATCCATCATTGGTATGAAAGGTATTCCATTTCTAACATAAATGCATGTACTGGAATTTTTTAGATTTCTGGCATAAATAAGCTTACCTCCAGTACCACTGAGGCCAGATACACCCCCTTTGTATAAATAGGGTTCTTGTATCAGGGCCACGTCCACCTCCTGCCTCCCCAGGCGACGGATCAGGGCAGCAGTGGCCCCTTTATTGTGCTGCAGGTTTATCTGCAGCACTTCCAGTCCCCATCTTGCTGCCGTTATTGCCTTTAAGGTTTTTGATTACCATGACGCAGACCTGCAATAACCCTAAAAACAGTTTCAGGCCTTGCTCTCGCAATGCCTTCAGGGACTTCTCTCCGACCTCCACCACCAGGGTTCGTCCTTCCGGAACGACCTTTTGGTTATTTACCCTCCAATCCTCTATCGAGACTTTTGGGTTCTGGACCCTTATTTTCTAGAACAGAGTCTTTGGAGAGACATCCTTAAGGATCTTTGGTACCCATATTGATACTTTTGCGGTCTTCAGGAGTTTGGCTGCTGTCTTGACCAGCAGCTTTGCATCCTCCCACAGGGATATCATGGGCACCTTGTACTTAAGCCTTTATGCTGAGTGCTCCCCCTCGCAGACAAAAATGAGGGCACCGCGATCTAGATACACCCTCCTGAATTTGGGTCCTTGACCAGCGTCCCCCCCCCCCCCAATCTCTTCAAAGGGCCATCAGCACGAGCTCATCCTCCTGCGAGGTGATGCTTACCAGTGGGTATCCTTCTTGGACAACCGCCATTCTAAAGACCGAGACTGCAGTACTATAGGTCTTTTTCCCTATTTCCTGCCTCAGCCTTTTAGGATCACGCTTGTCCAGAGAGGAGGGAGTCTTAGATTCCTCCCTAACCCTCTTGCCACCTGTCTTTGACGTTGAGGGGGTCTGTGTATCCCCTTCGACCTGAGGCAGTTTCTTTTTGGGGGTCTTGGGCTCAAGCCCTTTTGATTCCCTCCACTTATGTTTAGGAAGCCATTCTTTTCCTTCCTTTCGCTTCTGTTCCTTGAGAAGTTTCCTCCTCTGAGCCCCAGACAAGGCCTTAATCCTAATCTGGCCCAACTTTACCACAGTCATACCTTACCAAAAGATCTTTCCGAGAACCCGAAAAAATTCTGGTCCTATGTTAAATCAATAAGCGGATCAAAGCCCACAATCCAGTCACTCATTGATCATTCTGTGGCAGTAATAGAAGAAAGCAAACTGAAAGCTGAAGTTCTAAATTTAACCTTTAAGAAATCTTTCACGCAGGAGGACCGCACAAATGTACCATCATTCGATTAACGTACTAATTCCGAAATGGAGGACATAGTAATAGGTACTTCCGGTGTAGAGAAGCAGCTGAGAGAGCTAAATACAAAAAAGTCTGCTGGTCCGTATGGAATACCAGTTCCGTTTTACGAAGAGTATTCTGCGGCATTGGCCCCCTATTAGCTCGCAGTTATCGCGAATTTTTAATTCAGCTCAAAGTTCCTAGTGATTGGAAAAAAGCGCAGGTGACTCCCGTTTATAAGAAAGGAAAGAGAACAGACCCACACAATTGCAGGCCAATATCGTTGACATCAGTTTGCTGTAGAATTTTGGAGCATATTCTCAGTTCGAATATGGTAAATTTCCTTGAGACGGAAAAGCTTCTTTCTATGAATCAGCACGGGCTTAGGAAACATCGTTCATGTGAAACTCAGCTTGCCCTTTTCTCACATGACATCTTACGAGCCATGGATGAAGGGCAACAGGCGGATTGTGTTTTTCGCGACTTCAAAAAGGCGTTCGACGCGGTGCCACACTGCAGACTACTAACGAAGATACGAGTTTATGGAATAGGTTTACAGATTTGTGACTGGCTGGAAGACTTCCTAAGTAATAGAACGCAGTACGCTGTTCTCGACGGCGAGTGTTCATCAGAGACGAGTGTATCGTCAGTCGTGCCCCAAGGGAGTGTGATAGGACCGCTATTATTTTCTATCTATGTAAATGATCTGATGGACAGGGTAACTTGTAATTTGCGGCTGTTTGCTGATGATGCTGTGGTGCATGGGAGGGTGTCGTCTGTAACTGACTGTAATAGCATACAGGATGACTTAGACAAAATTTCTAGTTGGTGCGAGGATTGGCAGCTAGCTCTCAATGTAGAAAAATGAAAGGTGATGCGCAAGAGTAGAAAAAGCACTCCCATAATGTTCGAATACAGCATTAGTAGTGAGCTTCTTGATGCTGTCGCGTCGTTCAGATATCTAGGAGTAACATTGCAGAGCGATATGAAATGGAACGAGCATGTAAGGACAGTTGTGAAAAAGGCGAACAGCCGACTTCGGTTTATTGGGAGAATTTTGGGAAGATGTACTTCACCTGTAAAGGAGACCGCGTATACAACGCTTGTACGGCCACGTCTTGAATATTGCTCACGTGTTTGGAACCCGCAGCAGATCAGTTTAAAGTAAGACATAGAAGCAGTTCAGAGCCAAACAGCTAGATTCGATACTGGTAGGTTCGACCAATGCGCGAGTGTCACGGAAATGCTCCGGCAACTCAAATGGGGATCGCTGGAGGAAAGACGACTTTCTTTTCGTGAACTCCTGTCGAGGACATTTAGAGGGCCGGAATTAGAAGCTGAGTGTAGTACGATCTTGCTGCGGCCTACTTATATTTCGCGCAGTGATTACAAAGACAAGATAAAAGAAATTAGGGCTTTACGGAGGCATTCTTTTTTTCCTCGTTCTATTTGGAAGTGGAATAGGAAAAGAAATACTAAAGACGGCACAAGCATCTATGTCCGAGTTGTTATTCGAAACCCCAACTCATGGCCTCACGCATCGTAGCATAGCGCCTCAATGCTTTCCGCCGCTCCGCCGCGGCGAGAAACAACACTGGGAATGAAAGTGTTAATGGGCCACACATTAGTGGTGTGCTTAAAGTTACAATACCCGAAGGCGATTTCGGTGTTTATATTGCGCGTCGTGTTGCTGCATGGAGGGAGCGTTGCAGTTGAGTTCCATTGAGCCTCCTGTCTCGACGAACTCTTAAAGGGAGATAACGGTCATCTCTTGCTGATGTTATCCGTGGACGACCTTGGCCTTGCCTTCTTTTAATGGTCCCTCTTGTCTGAAATCGGGACACTCCAGTAGGTACAGCTCCCTCTGTGTCTGTCCCGCTACCTGCGTTCATACGGCTCTCCATGGCGTAACATCGGTTAAGTCACTTTTTTGATCCATTGCACTACCTGCTCACAACGCCAACTGCTTGTGTAATTCGTTAGTTAGAGTAAACGCAAGTCAACACCAATCCCCTCTGCAGCAAAATTCTGTTATTACCACTATCCCGGTGGCCGTAGTGTTGTGTCCACGCAGTGGAAATGACAGGAAGACGTCGAACAATTCATTCTGCCGATGCCAACACTTCAGAACCGAGAAATCTCAACTGATCCCCCTAGTTACTTTGACCAGTGTAGTTAAATAAGTGTCACCTAGCGAATTCTTATTCTATGACGCTGAAACTATCGTGCACGTTGTTGTTGTTATGGTCTTCAGTCCGGAGACTGGTTTGATGCAGCTCTCCACCCTACTCTATCCTGAGCAAGCCTCTTCATCTCCTCATAAGAACGGCAACCCACATCCACTTGAATCTGCTTACTATACACGTCTCTTGGTCTCCCTCTGCCATTTTTACCCCACACACTTCCCTCCAATGCTAAATTTACGATTCCCCGATGTCTAAGAATGTGTCCTACCAAGCGATCCCTTCTTTTAGTCAGGGTATGCCAAAAATTCCTTTTCCCACCAATTCTGTTCAGTACCTCTTCATTAGTTATGCGATCTACCCACCTAATCTTCAGCATTCTTCTGTAGCACCACATTTCAAAAGCCTCTATTCTCTTCCTGTCCGCACTGCTTATCGTCCATGTTTCACTCCCGTACAAGGCAACACTCCACACAAATGCCTTCAAAAAAGATTTCCTAACACTTAAATTAATATTCGATGTTAGCAAATATCTCGTTTTCAAAAATGCTTTTCTTCCCATTGCCATTCTGCATTTTATATCCTCTGTACTGCGACCATCGCATGTTATTTTACTACCCAAGTAACAAAACTCATCTACCACCTTCATTGTTTCGTTACCTAATCTAATTCCTTCAGCATCGCCTGATTTTCTAAGACCGCTTTCCATTATTTTTGTTTTGCTCTTGTTAATGTTCATTTTACATGCTCTCTTCAATACACTGCCCATTCCATTCAACTGCTCTTCCAGGTCCTTTGCTGTCTCTGACAGAATTACAATGTCATCAGCAAAACGCAATGTTTTTATTTCTTCCCCCTGAACTTTAATCCCTATTCCAAATTTTTCCTTGCTTTCCCTCACCGCCTGTTCGATGTACAAATTAAATAACTTCGGAGAAAGGCTTCCCAACTGATGCTTCCCTTTCATGCCCTTCGAGTCTAATAACTGCGGTCTGGCTTTTGTACAAGTTGTAATTAACTCTCCTTTCCCTGTATTTTACCCCTGCTGACTTCAGAATTTGAAAGAGTGTATTCCAGTCAACATTGTCAAACGCTTTCTCCAAATCTACAAAAACTAAAAATGTAGGTTTACCTTCCCTTAATCTATCTTCTAAAATAAGACGTAAAGTGAGTATTGCCTCCCGGGTTCCTATGTTCCTCCTGAATCCAAACTGATCTTCCCCGAGATCAGCTTCTACCAGCTTTTCCATTCTCCTGTAGATAATTCATGTTAAAATTTTGCAACCATGACTTATCAAACTGATGGTTCTGTAATTTACACACTTGTCTGCGCCTGATTTCTTTGGAATGGGGATTATTACATTTTTCTTAAAGTCTGGGGGCATTTCGCCTGTCTCATACATCCTACACACCAGTTCAAATAGTCTTGTCATGGCTGGCTCACCCAGAGACTTTAGTAGCTCTGAGGGTATGTCATCTACTCCTGGGGCCTTGTTCCGACCTAGGTCTTTCAGGGCTCTGTCAAATTCATCTCTCAGTATACTATCTCCTATTTCATCTTGATCTACTTCCTCTTCCCTTCCTACAACACCATCTCTATTTCCTTTGTAGAGCTGCTCTATGTATCGTGCACGTAACTTTCGTAAACCGAGGTTTTATATGTCCATGCACAGTGCATCCTCTCTGTAGTTTTATCGCTCAGTACGCCGGGAGAAGCTCAGGTTTCACTTTTCATAAACACCAGATCATTACGGAAGCAATAAACAAATCGACAGTGTCGTTTCAGGTGGGCTTCGCAGCGCTACCACCTCACGATGATGTCAATCATGGAAAAAAGCAAGATGAGGAGTGGTCGACCCCTGCAGGGCTTGCCCGTGGCTTGCTGATGTAGGCCGTCGGGTCAGTGGGGTTAGGCCCTCCGCAGACCGCCTCGTGGCTCTGCAGCCGCACTGCTAGACCAGCGATCCCGCCCACGCCGGAGCCTTATTCTGCTCGCTGATGCCATCGGCAGCTGTCGGCAATCAATTCGGGTCACGGGAGAGCTGCAAGGCGCAGCGTTTCGCAAGCGGTCGTCTGGAAAACCCGGTGGCGTCGCCGGTCGTCTATTTGTACACACCGCCGACCACTGTAGCTCACACAGTTCCAATACAACAACACTAGAAGGATCGATGGCCCAAATTGGCCCCTTTTAAGAAAATGACTAAGCAGGAGTGGCTAGAAGGCAAATGCAAGGTTGTAGAAGAATGTATAAATAGGGGAAAAATGGATACAGCCTACAGGAAAATAAAAGAAACATTTGGAGATAAGAAAGCAGGTGCAGACAGGTGTGAAAACTACAGAACCATCAGTTTAATAAGTCATGGTTGCAAAATATTAACACGAATTATATATAGAAGGATGGAAAAGCTGGTAGAAGCCGATCTCGGGGAAGATCAGTTTGGGTTCAGGAGAAATGTAGGAACACGGGAGGCAATACTTACTTTACGGCTTATCCTAGAAGATAGATTAAGAAAAGGCAAACCTACATTTCTAGCTTTTGTAGATTTGGAGAAGGCTTTTGACAATGTTGATTGGAATAAACTCTTTCAAGTTCTGAAGAAAGCAGGAGTAAAATATAGGGAACGTAAGGTTATTTACAACTTGTACAAAAACCAGACAGCGGTTGTCAGAGTTGAAGGGAATGAAAGGGATGCAGTGGTTGGAAAGGGAGTAAGACAGGGTTGTAGTCTTTCTCCATTGTTGTTCAATTTGTACATTGAGCAAGCTATAAAGGAAAGCAAGGAGAAATTTGGTGAAGGAATTAAAGTTCAGGGGGAAGAATTAAAAACATTGCGTTTTGCCGACGACATAGTAATTCTGTCAGATACAGCAAAGGACCTGGAAGAGCAGTTGAACGGAATGGACAGTGTGCTGAAAGGTGCATATAAGATGAACATTAACAAGAGCAAAACTAGGGTAATGGAGTGCAGTGTAAGAAGATCAGGCGATGCTGAAGGAAATAGATTGGGAAACGAAGCAATAAAGGAGGTAGATGAGTTTTGTTACTTGGGCAGTAAAATAACAAATGATAGTAGCAGTAAAAGAGAAATTTGTTAACATCGAATATTGATTTAAACCTAAGGAAGTCCTTTCTGAAGGCATTTGTATGGAGTGTTGCCTTATGTGGGAGTGAGACATGGACGATAAACAGTCCGAACAGGAAGAGGATTGAGGCTTTTGAAATATGGTGCTATAGAAGAATGCTGAAGATAAGGTGGGTGGATCGCGTAACTAATGAGGAGGTACTGAACAGAATTGGGGAGAAAAGGAATTTCTGGCATACCTTGACTAAAAGAAGGGATAGATTGAGAGGACACATTCTTAGACATCAAGGAATTGTGAATTTAGCGTTGGAGGGAAGTGTATGGGGAAAAAATCGCAGGGGAAGACCAAGAGATAGATACAGTAAGCAGATTCAGACAGATGTAGGTTGTCGCTCTTATTTGGAGATGAAGAGGCTTGCTCAGAATAGGGTATTGTGGAGAGCTGTATCAAAACAGTCTCCGGACTGAAGACCACAGCAACAAACATCTACATCTACATGTACATACATACTCCGAAATCCACCGTAAGGTGCGTGGCGGAGGGTACACCGTATCACTACTAGGGATTTCCTTTCCTATTCCATTGCCAAATAGAACGAGAGAAAAAAGAATGTCTATACACCTCTGCATGAGCCTTAATTTACCCTATATTCTCTTTGTGATCTTAACGCGAAATGTAAGTAGGCGGCAGCAAGATCGTTCTACATTCTACTTCAAATTCCGGCTCTTTAAATTTCCTCAACAGAATTTCTCGAAAAGAACGTCGTCTTCTCTCCAGCGATCCCCAATCGAGTTCCCGGAGCATTTTCGTGATACTCGCGCATTGTTCGAACCTACCAGTAACGAATCTAGCTGGCTCGCCTCTGAACTGCTTACATATCTTCGTGTAAACTGATCTGCTGCGTGTCACAAACACTTTACAGATGAAGTACATCTTCCCAAGATTCTTCCAATAAACCGAAGTCGGCAGTTCGCTGTACTCACAACTGTCCTTACAAGTTCGTTCCATTTCAAATTGCTCTGCAATGTTACGCCTAAATATTTGAACCGTGTGACTGCATCAAGGAGCTCACTACTAATGCTGTATTCGAACATTATGGGATTGATTTTCCTACTCAAGTGCATCACCATACATTTTTCTACATTTAGAGCTAGCTGCCATTCTTCACACCAATTTTGTGTGGAATTTTGTGCACTTTTGTTTGTTATTACAGTCAATAAAAGACGTCACTCTCCCATACACCACTGCATCATCAGCAAACAGCCGTATATAAGAAAGAAAAGGAGAAAAAAAAAGAAACAGTAGGCTTACTTAAATAAATAAATGGAAGAAAAAAATTCTCATTCCATTACACGAACACACACACACACACACACACACACACACACACACACACACACACACACAAATTTGAGAGACGGGGATGAGAGTTGTCGCATATCACAGACTCACACTCAACAATTGATAAAACATTCAGAAGTTGGCAACAAAACAGAAACATAACATCAAAATAAGCAATTCAATGCAGTACCAGTAATATACGTTGTCTACAAAAATTATAATATTTATATTGCACTACACCATAATAAAATAGAATATGTTGGAACTGCTTTTAATCTCCAGACAAAATATCGTAAATGTTAAGAAAGTAGTTTATAAAGAAACTAGCTGCAAGTACCCGGCTTTGCCAGGGTTTAAAATAGGGTTTTCTGTAGAAGCGTACAAAACCGCTTATTTGCATGTAATAAAAGGGTACATTTATGTTAAAACAATATGATAAACAATATTTTGGCAGTTCCATTTGGAGTATGCACAAAAAGATTTTCGTCTTTGCCCACTCTGGAGAAGGCCACATACAACTGTCAATGAGAGAAGCATGGTGTCTGCAAGTCTGTACCAGCAATCCCAAGAGACTGGCCCTGTGACTTGTTGATTGTCAAGGCAAAGCACAGTTTCAAAGGGAACTGTATTCTCTTGAATTGTATTGTGTTGTCTGAGTTTGGGATGGAACGATACCTATTTAAGAACCTTCCCCATGTAATTTTGTGTAAGTGTACCAAATTTCACGTTATTTGGTTATTTCGATTGCAATCGAAGTCTGTAAGTAAAGCACTCTCCGCCATGCACCGAACGAAATTTTATGTAGCCAGTAACCTTCATCTAGTTTTTAAGGTCGAGTGTACAAAATTTCATTAAGATCGGAGCAAAACTGTCGATTTTTGCGAAATCCGTAAGTACCCTCCACCATGCACTGAACAAAATTTCTATGTTGACAGTGCCCTTCCTCTTGTTTTGAAGGTCAGTTGTACAAAATTTCCTCACGATCAGTGCGAAGATATAGATTTACACGGACACATTAAAAACGCACTTTCACTTTTTCTCAAATTTTCCGGTTGGTTTTCCAAAAACTGGAACGAAACCTGTTTAAGAACCTTCCCCATGTAATTTTGTGTACCATGTACCAAATTTCAAGTTATTTGGTTGTCTGGATCTTGAGTTATAAGAGAACAGACAGATAGACAACAAATGCGTCTTATAAGTATAGAGATATGGCTTGCACACAATAAAGGCGAAAGCCATATGGCAATCAAAAATATTAGTTTATTTCAGTTCCAATACAGGGACAAAAGAAATAATTATCAATATAACGTTATCCAACTCAGGAAGACAGGCCAAAATAATTAAATATTTTCCAATGTACACATTGATCAGGAAATCTGACGTGACTTTGTTAAAAGACCCATTCCAAAGTTCGTTTAGAGTTGTTTTGCAGCAATATATTCGGGACGTAATGTGCAATTTTTGCGTTGACTAACGCGTATGTACGAAGAGTGTGTACTTACTGCTGTCATTCAGTTTCATCTGACTGGTGTTTCTTATAATACTAGGTAACCCGTGCAAATACTTTGCACTATTAGTGGCCAGTCATGTGAAATGGAAATAAGTAAAATTAAATATTTATCATTTAAAAATATTTTATTATAGATAGTAACCGTATACAGAATATTATATAACCTTGTGTTTTCTTAAATTCATTTCATAAAACGCATATAAAATGAATTGTAATTATAAAATGGAATAACTTTCTGTGATTAAGTTCACAACATTTTCTTCCACACAATATTAGCTGTGCGTTGGCCCTTACGTTTTATTTCCACTTCAACATTTTTTAATGTTTTGCTTCGGGACAAAGCAACATACAATTGCCCGTGACTAAAAACAGATTCAGGTAAATAGATTCCAACTTGATAAAGTGTATGAACCTGAGCATTGTTTATTGTGAGTGGTCCTACTGGCGTAATACAGTAATTGATGGCAAATTTGTGGACTCATACCTTTAATTTACAAATAAGTAAAGGAAATCGGTTGGATAGAGCTGTGTGGCTGACTGACTTTGTAACTTTCGTTTGTTTGTTCACTCATAACGATCTCCCAAATCAACCAATGAATGAGTTTAAGAGCTCAAATGAAAGGGCTTGATCCATAGAATGTTGTTAGGCTAATACGACGTGTATACCTCAATTAGAACACTGTAGATACGCTGGATAGAATGACGAAAAATATGAGTTTCGTGAATTCCAACATTTGATGGCAAATCAGTGAAAAAATACCAGGGACAAAAACGGCAGGGGTAATTTGGTTTGGCAGACTGACTTCAGTAGTCGTCAATTCTTTATATAAGAAGTAGTTGAGGACCCGTGCGAATACTTCGCACAGTTGGTGGAATGACAAAAAATTGGGAAAAATGGAAGTAAAGTTGAATATTCTCGCATACCTTTCTTCAGAATCAATCGATGCAAGTGTCTAAAGGCGCAAATGAAAGAGCTTGATTCGCTGTGTGTTATTAGGTCAAAAGCCGGCCGCGGTGGCCGAGGAGACTGAGGCGCTTCAGTCACGGTCTGCACGGTCACTACGGTCGGGGGTTCGAATCCCCCCTCGGGCATGGATATTTGTGTCGTCCTAGTTCGAAGTAGTTCATAGGTAGTTTGTCAGTTTAGGGACTGATGACCCCGTAGTTAAGTCCCATAAGCTTAACAAACATTTGATTTATTAGGTCAAAAAGAACTGCGTATCTTAATTAGAACCAAAGATATCCTAAAACAAACCGATTAAAATATTCAATGCAAGGACAGAAGGATACTGCGTTTGAATAAAAATAAAGGATGGAGAGACTTAAGATAATTCTGATACTTTATGACAAATCTGTGAACGAATACCTTTCATTTAAAGCAAAAATGAAGGAAATGGGTCGGATAGAACGGTCTGATCGACTGACTTTAGTTTACAGCAAGGACATCCCCATAAAAAATTTACAGAAGGAAATCGCGTTTGAATATAGAAAAGGAAGGCGAGAGTTATGTAAAATTGATAACAAATCTGGGGATGAATACCTTTCGTTTAAAACAAAACTGAAGGAAAATGGCAGGATAGTTTAGTCTGGCCGACTGACTTTAGTTTTCGTAGATTCGTTTATTATATAAGATAAATAAGATTTGTAGACCAGAAGAAAGTTTTTGTCCGTGATGAATTACCTTAACAATAAACAACAAGCACGAAACGGCACGAGAGTATAAGGATTCTTTCGTACTTTCTCCGCCATTCAGTCCTAATTTTATGGACTTGAACTCTGGCAACGTGCTTAATCAGGCCGTATGCTCTGCAGCGACATTAATTGTTATCGACGCTGTTTGTTGTCTCACTCTATCACTTTCACCACCGCTACACTCTGTGTGGCAGAGAAAGTTGCCGTGTCGCTGAGATGTATTTAAGGAATTCTTTGCAGTAGAATTTCCCCAAGCTGCACCCCCGCTTTCTATCGGTGAAGTTCCGTCGTTTCAAAACATTTCCCCAACCAATATTGCTTCACCGCCCCCGTCCGGACTAAGCACTTTGTAAACTCGGTCTATAGTTAGTCCAGAGTTATTGGACGACTGCTACTCGACAGTATTTGAATTATATGTTAGGCAGTTAGTGCAGAAGATCCCTCTGTTGTTAAAGAAATAAGCACTTAACCCCAATCTTTAGACACCCGCGATGCCTACACACCCCTTGTAGCATTTTCAGGAAATTGTGGAGAGAAGGAATCGTGTATCTGGTTTTTTGGTGGTAGGAAAGACTTCAAGACCAAACTTTGAAGCCTGCCGCCGCGGAGGAGCGGATCCATCTGCTGTCCTGACCACAGTGTAGGTGAGTTCTCAAGAAATGTTGGCGGGCTGCTTCGGATGTTGTTGGTAGGAATGCTAGGTTGAATCTGTATTTCACGAGGGCTGTGGAAAACCGGTAGAATCGCAGTTTATCTAGAGTCTCCTGCGCTACCTCCGTAAAGCTCTGTTAAAAATCCAGCGTCGACAATATCTTCAGCTTGACTGTCATACTCGAAGAAAGGTTTGATCTCCATCAGAACTTTTGTTTTTCTTTTTAGCAGCATCTTCAAAATCTTCTTCTAGCGCATCTTCAGGTTTCGACAAAGAAATTTCGTCTTTATTTAAACATGTTATGACCTCGACGTACTTGTTATTTAACAACGAATTTTCAGAACGGACGACTTTTTATATTTGAACTCCGTCCATGATCAAATAAATTTCACAATGGAACCTGTGAATGAGGGATGCCTTCCATTCTTTGACGTTCTGGTTCGGCGCAGAGAGGCTAGCACTTTGGGACGTGAAGTTTATCGGAAGGCGATGTACACGTATTTGTATTTACGTGCAAATAGCTGCCACCATCCTTCCCAGACGATGAGTGTTCTCAAAACTTTGGTGCGCAGAGCACATATTATTTCTGACGAAAGCAGTCTGCAAGATGAAATTTCCCACTTACAGGGTGTTTTTGAAGACACAGATACAGAAGACACTGCAAATGAAACCGAAAGAGGCCACTAAGAATGCAGAAAAAAACGAAGAAACCTTTAAATGTATGGATTTTCTGCCATATGTGAGAAGCCTGTCGTGGAAAAGGGCGGATCCTCAGTAGACACAAAGTGAAAGTGATTTTTCCTCCTCCACCCAAGCCAGCTGCACTCGTGGGCTCCGTCAAAGATGAATTGCTGCTCCGAAAATCTGGAGTTTACAAAATTCCATGTGAATGTGGCCTTTCTTACATCGGAACAAGCAACTCGTACTGTCCATGAAAGATGCACGGAACACCGAAGGTACACACGACTATTACAGCCTAACAACTAAGCAGTAGCAGAGCACTGCATTGTTACTGGTTACAGTGTGTTGTATGACGTCAAAATTTTGGCAACTTCATCATCTTTCTGAGACTCAGTAGTGAAGGAGGCAATTGAAATTCACTTGACGACGAAGTTAATCAATAGAGATGGTGCTTTCAATCTACATAACTTATGGAATTCTGCTCTTTCGGTAATAAACTTTCAAAACCTTCGACACAGTGCAGCTCGGGCCGAAGCGAGCACTGGAGCGTCAGTCTTACGGCTCGCTCTGAAGATGGCTGAACGTTATACAGCCGAAATATTAGAAGCAAAAGGAGAAATCTTGCGGCTACACTTAAGGAAACCACCTTCTTCTTGCCCTACCTTAAGAGTTCAAATGTTCAAATGTTTGTATAGCTTATGGGACTGAGCTACGGGGTTATCAGTCCCTAAACTTACAAACTACTTATGAACTAACTAAGACTAAGGACGGCACAAATATCCATGCACGAGGGGGGATTCGAACCCCCGACCGTAGTGGCCGTGCAGACCGTGACTTGCGCGCCTCAGTCACCTCGGCCACCGCGGCCGGCCCCTTAAGAGTCTGGCGTCGAGAATTATGAGTGGCTTTCTGATGTTGTCTGCTAGTTTGAAACTGTTGGGACCAAATACTTTTGAAGGAGTCATTACAGGTTTCGAAAAATATATATTTGCTGATGGTTTATTTATTTATTCGTGTCAGAAGCATTTACAATGTATAAATTAATGCACAATATTTACATGTTATGTGATTATATCATACTTACTAGACAATTATTTACACTTTTGCCTCCCAGAAGTTAGCAACTTGTATTGCATTTGGCGTTGCATGTAGCAGATGACCTGCTGTGCATGTTGCTGGACACTGGGTACATTGGAGCAGTTCATCTGCGTTGCTCCACGCTTACAAAAATGCGACTCCGCCAGGAAAACCCATTTGAACAGACTGGTCTTACATTTTGTGAATCCCGACCGTAATCTGTTGAGTGACCTCCATGTATGTTTTTATGGTGTAAACCATGCTGTAGCATCGGTAGACCTTGCACGCCACAGTTCAGTTCGACAGTGCAGTGGTGTCCCAACTAGAGCCTTGTAGATCTGAGGAACCTCTTCTTGTATTTAGTCGTGTGTTTGCTGGGCGTTTTTCATATAGTGGGTGGTCTTCAGAAGTTTGTGATATTTTCTTTTCACATTTTCAAATGTTTGTAAATCTATCGGACCAAACTGCGTGGTCATCAGTCATCAGAAAGTGGTTGATCGTTTGTATAGATGTTAAACAAGGCTGGAGCAAGCACACTTCTCTGGAGTAATCCCGTCTTCCGAGATTTCCAACTGCTTCTTTGTTGCTGTAATTCGACAAAGAAACCTGTATTTTCAAGGAGATTCCTTATGAAACAGGTTAGTTGGTGATCTTAGTGGCATTTTACAGTTTCATAAGCAGTCTTCTATGATTAACAGTGTCGTCATCTGCTGTCAGATCTATAAATACAGCTCTTGCGGTCTCTTTCCTGCAAACCCATCTCCGATGCGCTGATGGTGTGGCTAGGGCATCAAGAGCCGGCCGCGTTGGCCGAGGTGACTGAGGCGCTTCAGTCACGGTCAGCACGGCCACTACGGTCGGGGGTTCGAATCCCCCCTCGGGCATGGATATTTGTGCCGTCCTAGTTCGTAAGTAGTTCATAAGTAGTTTGTAAGTTTAGGGACTGATGACCCCGTAGTTAAGTCCCATAAGCTTAACAAACATTTGAACATTTGCTAGGGCATTGAGCACGATGATGTCAGTATCCTCACCAATTACTACATCCTTCTAGTGCTTCTGTGATACCTCAAGGGCCTCAAAAATCAGGTTTTCTGCGTCTTCATTAGCTTGCTGAACTGAGAGGCATTCATCTTGAAGCTTCTCAGTCAGCAGCTAATGAGACGTCCATTATTTTCATGCTTGGAAAAGAATTGTTCTGGAGGCATGGTGTAACGTAATCTTTCCCGTTGTCACAGATGATAACATATTATTTCGTTCCACCAGTGTTTTCCTTTCTTTACGATCTGTGCCATTAGACTACACCTTCATTTTTTGCTATTGTTATAAGGAAGGACACCGAAAGGCGAATGCTTTTTTGGGATTCTATTTTTGTCCTCGGTCATGATGGACTTGTCTTCGCACGATACGTGTAAGTAATGATAATTTTTATAATACATTTACAAGTAAGTCTGATGGGCTTACCTTTGTTCGTATTTCACAAATTAAGATTCCTTTCCTTCAGTAATTCTATTATGGTGATGGTAATAATTTTTATAGCATTTATGTGATGTGGGCATTGTTGGACGTCACTTAAAATTAATTAGATTTGGCTTCAATACTAAATTAAAAATAATTAAAATGCTGAGAATACGTCATCAATGACATTTAAAAATCGTTACGTAAAATTGTGACAATATTTATGCCATTTAACTCGAAATTGACTCCTTTTCAGAATCAGATGTACATACTAACCAATGCATAGACGATCGTAAATCATTTGACCAGAAACTATGTACGGTATCCAAATGTAAACAAAGTGTATGGCGAGAGTTCACATTTCTGTGCAGTGTTGGTGATAAATTCTACTCAAAAAATGGAAAGCAGAATGATAATAAAAGCAAGGACTTTAACAAAGGAAAGTTTGTTCGCAAATGTGTGTAAAAAAGTGCGTCACATAGACAATCGCAATTTGGATACAAATTTAAATGTAAGTAAACAGTGTTTTTGTTCATTTCATCTCCCCCTGCATATGGTTTCGCTATTATTAATACACTACTGGCCATTAAAATTGCTACACCAAGAAGAAATTCAGATGATAAACGGGTATTAATTGGACAAATATATTATACTAGAACTAACATGTGAGTACGTTTTCACGCAATTTGGGTGCATGGATCCTTAGAAATCAGTACCCAGAAGAACCACCTCTGGCCGTAAAAACGGTCTTGATACACCTGCGTATTGAGTCAAACAGAGCTTGGATGGCGTGTACAGATGCCCATGTAGCTACAACACGATACCACAATTCATCAAGAGTAGTGACTGGCGTATTGTGACGAGCCAGTTTCTCGGCCTCCAGCGACCAACGTTTTCAATTGGTGAGAGATCTGCAGAATGTGCTGGCCAGAGCAGCAGTCGAACATTTTCCGTATACAGAAAGGCCCGTACAGGACCTGAAATATACGGTCGTGCATTATCCTGCTGAAATTTAGGGTTTTGCAGGGATCGAATGAAGACTAGAGCCACGGGTCGTAACACATCTGAAATGTAATGGCCACTGTTCAAAGATCCGTCGATGCGAACAAGAGGTGACCGAGACGTGTAACCAATGGCACCCCATACCACCAAGCTGGGTGATAGGCCAGTATGGCGATGACGAATACACGCTTCCAATGTGCGTTCACCGCGATGTCGCCAAACACGGTTGCGACCATCATGATGCTGTAAACAGAACCTGGATTCATCCGAAAAAATGACGATTGCCATTCGTGCACCCAGGTTCGACGTTGCGTACACCATCACAGGCGCTCCTGTCTGTGATGAAGCGTCAAGGGTAATCGCAGCCATGGTCTCCGAGCTGATAGTCCATGCTGCTGCAAACGTCGTCGAACTGTTCGTTCAGATGGTTGTTGTCTTGCAAACGTCTCCGTCTGTTGACTCAGGGATCGAGACGTGGCTGCACGACTCGTTACAGCCATACGGATAAGATGCCTGTCATCTCGACTGCTAGTAATATGAGGCCGTTGGGATACAGCACGGTGTTCCGTAATGCCCTCCTGCACCCACCCATTCCCTATTCTGCTGTCACTGGATCGCGACCAACGCGGGCAGCAATGTCGCAATACGATAAACCGCAATCGCGATAGGCTACAATTCGAACTTTATCAAAGTCGGAAACGTGATGGTACGCATTTCTCCTCCTTACACGAAGCATCACAACAACGTTTCACCAGGCAACGTCGGTCAACTGCTATTTGTGTATGAGAAATCGGTTGGAAACTTTCCTCATGTCAGCACGTTGTAGATGTCGCCACCGGCGCCAACCTTGTGTGAATGCTCTGAAAACCTAATCATCTTCATATCGCAGCATCTTCTTCCCGTCGGTTAAATTTCGCGACTGTAGCACGTCATCTTCCAGTCGTACTCAAGTGATGCTCTTACAACCACGTGGCAATTGATTTTTATTCATAAAAAATTGCTTTCGGGCTTTTCCTAAATTTTCCTACTTCCTGGCGACTTTTCCAAATTTTTATTTGATGCGGATCTTCCTCTTGCTTTCAAAATGAAATATACAACTTTTTTTATCGCAATTGGACGAACTACATTGATAGCTACTGGAAAAAAAGCTGTTTTAGTTTTCCCCAATTTTCGTCTTTTCCGGACAACGTTTCCATATTTTATCACCGTTTAAACCTTCCCTGGACACACGAATATTTCAAGACGAAAATTAGCCAAATCGGTTCATCCGTTCTCGAGTTTTAACGAGACTAACGAACAGCAATAGGGTGCCCCAGCTATCTTGTCCACCCAAAATATCTCTGGAACAATAACAGCTATTGGAAAACGACTTTCACCGGTATCAATGTACGGCTGGGGCCCATGAAAGTACATATTTGGAAACATTCTAAAACGAAAGCAAATGTGTTTTTTAACACAAACTTATGTTTTTTTAATGGACATCCTATGTTCTTTTCTTCAGCAATCCATAGCATGACAAATTACATAAACAATGGCGTTGATTGCATCGCAATATTCCAATTACATCCCGAGATACTGCGACGCGAAGTTGACGCTTGAAATACGCGAAACGCGCACGTCCTGAGACTCAGGCGAGAACCCCATGCTGCTCAGGACGTGCTCTAGCCGCGCGTTTCGCGTATTTCAAGCAACTTCGCGTCGCAGTATCTCGGGATGTAATTTGAATATTGCGATGCAGTCAACACCATTGTGTGTGATTTGTCATGCTATGGATTGCTGAAGAAAAAATATAGGGTGTCCATTAAAAAAAACATAAGTTTGTGTTAAAAAACACATTTGCTTTCATTTTAGAATGTTTCCAAATATGTACTTTCATGGGCCCCAGCCGTGTATTGATAGCGGTGGAAGTCGTTTTCCAATAGCTGTTACTGTTTCAGAGATATTTTGGGTGGACAAGATAGCTGGGACACCCTGTATATACAGGGTGTTTCACTAAGTGTGTTTGCCTCTGTAACTTACAAAATAATAGGTGACGGGAAATTTTAATGCTGTAGGTCAACACAAGAAATGTTACCCTTTCTGCGGAGTTATGAACATAGTTTATTGTATCATTTTCCAAAGAGTTACAGCACAAAGGTATAACTTTTTAAATGGAACAATAGGTTTTTCTACCGTGCATTGGATTCATTGAAGCCAGCTGCGTCCAAATCAATTTAAACTACATTCCTATCACTGTTAGTTTTGGAGCTACAACCCTTCAAAGTCTAGGGGGCGGAGGCTACGACAGCGTAGCTGACTGGCTGGTGGTCATGAGACAGTGGGCCGTGCCCCAGGGGCTAGCCACTCGGCCGGTCAGTTACGCTATCGCAGCCTCCGCCCCCGGAACTTTGAAGAGTTGTAGCTCCCAAACTAACAGTGCTAGGAAGGTAGTTTAAATTGATTTGGACGCAGCTGGTTTAAACGAATCCAATACACGATAGAAAAAACTATTGTTCCATTTAAAAAATTATATCTTTGTGGTGTAACTCTTTGGAAAATGATACAATAAACTATTTGATAGATGTGAAGCATTGAATTAAAATTTGTGGTGCGGCCGGGAATCGAACCCGGACCTCCATGCTTACTAGGCAGACGTCTTAACCGTTAGACTACCACACCACTAACGATTAAGGCGCCTCGGAATAGTCTATGTACGATTTCCCTCCACAACACAAACTTTAATTCAGCTTCTTTGTTCCAAAGATAATTGCTACTACTGTGATTTATATCACAATAAACTATGTTCATAGCTCCGCAGAAAGTGTAACATTTCTTGTGTTGACCTACATAGTGAAACACCCTGTATATATAGGGTGTCCCAGCTATCTTGACCACCCAAAATATCTCTGGAACAATAACAGCTATTGGAAAACGACTTCAAAGTTTCAGGGGCAGATACCACAAGCGCTGCGCATAATGCAATGCGCCTTCTAAATGTGGTGCGGCTGAGTTGTAACGTCGCCGGTGTCACGGCACTCGCCGAGCATCAGCAACATGTCAACGTACTCGTTGTTCGTGTATGCCATCGTCATCCGATGTCAGTAACTGTGGTATATTGAGCCCCGGTTGTTTGTGTGGCTCCAACTGTCGGGTATACGGCCGTGTGCGGTGACAGTCGGCAGTCTAACAGCCCATCGAGGAAGCTTCTCGCTCCGTGACACCGGCGACGTTACAACTCGGCCGCACCACATTTAGAAGGCGCATTGCATTATGCGCAGCGTTTGTAGTATCTGCCCCTGAAACTTTGAAGGTTGTAGCTCCCAAACTAACAGTGATAGGAATGTAGTTTAAATTGATTTGAACGCAGCTGGTTTCAAGGAATCCAATACACGATAGAAAAAAACTATTGTTCATGTAAAAAATTTTATCTTTGTGGTGTAACTCTTTGGAAAATAATACAACAAACTATGTTCATAGCTCCGCAGAAAGTGTAACATTTCTTGTGTTGACCTACCGCATTAAAATTTCCCGTCAGCTATTATTTTATAAGTTACAGAGGCAAACACACTTAGTGAAACACCCTGTATATATCTTCTATTTTAGCTTAATGGCCTACACTGTTTTACTGGCTATTGTACGCTGCTTCTGCTGAGCTGCGTTATGCCGGTCAAGAGGCAAAGCATGGTACAGAACAGGAAACAGCATACAAGCACGTACTTGGAGCGGAGAACGGCGATTATGTGCGTCAGACAATGAAAAGTATTGCCCTAGCGCTTTTGCCGTCTTTCTCTAGCGGGACTCTTGTTAAGCCGGTACTAAAAGACGTGTAACGGCGAGGCTTGTGTTACGCGTTTGAAACAAAGCTGCCAGGAAATATTGTAACGACGCTCGTCTGCCGGCGACTCTTTGCTACACTGGCGCAGCGCGCTGGCGTTAGCCTGCCGGACACTGCATGGCATTTATCGAGGGCCTAACTGCCCTTTGTATGGCCGCCGCCGGTGGCTTTGAAGTGCGCAGGCGCCGTGAAAGGAAAAGGTCGGGGAACGGCCCGTGACTGTACTGTACTCGCTGGCTATGTCACAACGTCTGGTGGCGCTTTGTTTCCTCCACACGACTACCGTCCTTTAGTCGTCTTAAGTGCATAGCTCAGAGCCGGACACGGTAGGCCGAGGTTTCATACGAAGGGAGGGACGGGAGTAGAGGGAAGAGCGATTGTACAGTACAAGTCCGATAGTCCGGCAATCCAGTAATCCGGAAGACCCTATGGTCCGGCAAGAAATGTTCAAATGTTTGTATAGTTTATGGGACTTAACTACGGGGTCATCAGTCCCTAAACTTACAAACTACTTATGAACTACTTACGAACTAGGACGGCACAAATATCCATGCCCGAGGGGGGATACGAACCCCCGACCGTATTGGCCGTGCAGACCGTGACTGGAGCACCTCAGTCCCCTCGGCCACCGCGGCCGGCGGTCCGGCAAGAAATATACCTCCAGCCATTTGTACCAGCTTCGACACTTGGTCTCCTATGATACGTTCTGTGCGATGTTCACCGCATCCGCCTCCTTTTGAATACGATCTACGAACACTTGGCTGCCAGATTCCAGTCTTCTATTTTAATATGACTTGCTTAGGAAGTGACACTGTTAATAACGGACTCAGTCGCCTCGTTGCAGAACAGTGGCCTGATTTTCTTTGTGTACGTACAGATGGGTCCAAAATTCCAAAGAACAGTGTACTGGGTGTGCCTTTTTCTGCCCTCAGATTCAGATTCGGAGAACCTTCAAACTGTCAACGAAGGGTGGCCACCAAATCTTCACTTTCAAATTCAAGGTTTTTTTCCCGGTTTTCCAGGTTAAAAATAGTTATTTTCCAGGTTTTCACGAAACTTAATTTTGTAATTTTGCTCAAAGGGTTTAGCAAACAACTATACCGTAAAGAAACTAGTTACATATTTTTAAGACACATTGCATCCAAATTGAACCATGTCACGTTGTAATATACACCAAGCAGTGGCGAATCCTGGATTTGTATTGGGGAGAGAGGGAGGGGTGGGGGGGGGGGGGCAAAGCTCCTACAAATTGTGGCATTGTACCTCAAACTGATCTACAAAGAACCAGCTCATATTATAAGGTTTTTCCTCGTGGTTTTGGGGGATCTGCAGCCCCATAGACCCCTCTCCCCCACCCCTGACACAATGTATAGTACACGGTGTATATTTTAAGTTGAGCCGGCCGCGGTGGCCGAGGGACTGAGGCGCTTCAGTCACGGTCTGCACGGCCACTACGGTCGGGGGTTCGAATCCCCCCTCGGGCATGGATATTTGTGCCGTCCTAGTTCGTAAGTAGTTCATAAGTAGTTTGTAAGTTTAGGGACTGATGACCCCGTAGTTAAGTCCCATAAGATTTACAAACATTTGAACATTTTTTAAGTTGACAAACCAGAATAACTACAGAAAAAAAAAAAGAAAAAAAAAGTATATATTCAACAACGGTTTTCACCATTACTAACGGACGGCAGAGGCGTAGGAAATGATACTGAACTTGAACTGCCTCCACCGTTTGGGAGCGGTGTGGGTGGCTGGTGTACAATTTTAAATGGAAACTCCCATTTTTTATTGCAGATTCAGATTCTACAGACTAAATCATGTATAGTTTGGTCTTACTAAAACTACAGGGATTACTTATTTACACTTAAGTAGATTTTGAACTGGTCGTGTAATCTGAGCAATAGGCTATACACGTGAACGATCGTTTAACTCTTAAAGCCGCGAGATCTCATGGGTTAAAAATCCCGGTTTCTGGCTGAAATTCAAGGCTTTTTCCCGGTTTTCCCCGGTTTTTTTCAAATTCAAGGCTTTTTCCCGGTTTCAAGGTTCGGTGGCCACCCTGACGAATACATCTATATTTACGGCGGAGACAGTGGCAATTCTGGAAGCACTTACGTTTGTTTCTACCATTTCCTTCCCGAAAATAATAATTGTGTCTGACTCTCAAAGTGTCCTTCACACCCTACAACACTAGAGATGGAACAAAAAAAACCAACAGCTATATTCTGGATGTGATTTCGGCATATATTCGCCGTACAAATACGGGAAAGACAGTTAATTTACTGTGGATGCCTTCTCACGCTGGTCTCTGCTATAATGAGGAAGTTGATGCATTGGCTAAACAAGCGGCATCCTTAGGCACTGTCTTGGACTTACAACTACCATACATAGACTTCTTATCTGCGGTCAAGGAATACGCAAAACAACAGTGGCAACAGATGTGGAACGTTTCCCAAGAAACGAAAGGCGCTTCTTACGCTGTGCTGCAAAATTGGATTTCTACGCAGCCGTGGTTTATGAGGACTCATCTGGACCGATCCGCGATTTCTACCATTATTCGTCTTCGCTTCAATCACGCCTCTTATCGAAAACATCTACAACGGATCAACGTCTACGATTCGGTGGCATGTGAGTGTGATCCTGAAACGGAAGCTGATGTCAACCACATCCTGTTCAGGTGCCCCAAATTTGAGCGAGAACGTTTGAACTTCCTGCAGACATTGGTGAAGATGGGATATCCCCTTCCCCAGTCAGCTTCTTCCCTTTTGTTTACAAAAGACATTCGTCTATATAAAATCATAATTAAGTTTATTAAGATCACTGTACACAATCTATAAGCATCAAGTGTGTTGGTAATATAACGTTTTGCTTGTGAATATGTCAAAATGTTCCAACATTATTTAAATTGTAATGTAATGCAGTTTTCGTTTTGTTTCCACTTTCCCATTTTGACAAAATATACTTCTGTTTTGTCTGTTTCTTTAAATATATGTACATTTCCACTGTGCGTTGTAGATGGCCACATTGAGTTAACACTCAGAAGGCCAAATAAATAAATAAAAACACGATCCAAGGGGAATTTCTTTTTCCTTACATGCTGCCGGTACTCTTGCAGTTACGTTGACGTCACCGACTGTTCACAGTAGGGCACCTGGATATAAACGGGCATGCGCATCCGAAATTTTTGTTCCTTCGCTTCGACGAGCGATTGTAGAATAGGACGAATGTTTAAATGTTTGTTAAGCTTAAGGGACTTAACTGCGGGCTCATCAGTTCCTAAACTTACAAACTATTTATGAACTACCTTATACTAAAGACGACACAAACATCCATGACCGAGGGATGATTCGAACCCCCGACCCTAGCGACCGTGCAGACTGTGATTGGCGCGCCGCAGACCGCTCGGCCACTGCGGTCGGCTGAATATGACAGTCAATACGCTTTAAGCATGATGGGCTGTGCACCTCCGAATTGTTATAATCGTTCAGAAAAGGTTTTTCGTGTTTTTTCGTTTCCAATGGATCCTGAAGGGCATAAAATATTGTTAATAAATTGTCATCGTGACAAATGGACACCAATAAGATCTTCAAAACGATGCGAGATGGGTTAATTCATTTGTAGTTTGCACAAGTTCTACACGTTGTAAATGACAGTTTTCGACACTTTTTTTATTTATTTATTTTTATTTTGATTTTTATTTACTTTTTTTTTTTTTCAGCGAAGGTTTCGACGCTATGAACTGATACAGTAGCAATATTTAGACGCCGGCCGCGGTGGCCGAGCTGACTGAGGCGCTCCAGTCACGGTCTGCACGGCCACTACGGTCGGGGGTTCGAAACCCCCCTCGGGCATGGATATTTGTGCCGTCCTTAGTATTAAGTAGTTCATAAGTAGTTTGTAAGTTTAGGGACTGATGCCCCCGTAGTTAAGTCCCATAAGCTCTACAAACATTAAAAAAAATAGACAATAACATACTAATTACTTTTAAATGACGCACACTGTTTTTTACTAGTTACAATGGCTCATACGCCTCGTAACGATGTTTGAAGCTACTAAGATGTTGATTTTAGTTACAGCTACTGCGATGTTGCTTTTAGTTACAGCATCGGCGGCGTAATTTGCTAATGTTGGCAAGAGAATGTTCGCTTTAGGAGGATAATTAATTTACCGACCGGACAAGGGTACATACAAGAAGATGGTAAACATGAAGAATTATTTTCTCTCATTATACCTGTTCGAGTTTTCAAAGAGCATTCAAAGGTCATTACCAACATCAGTACATTACGCCGCCGAGGCCGTAAGTAAAATTTAACAATGACAAAGTAAATGTTTAAATGAGAAATTAAAATATATCGTATATATAGATTTTTTACTGCATCCTAGTTTTTCATGGTTATATATTTTGTGCAGTGAACAAGTATTTTATATGAATTCTGAAAAATACGCCGTAAAAAAGTAACGACGTGGGAGTGTATTCTGGAGCAAATTTATGGCATTCGAAAACGGAGATTTATTGCATGTTAGCGCAGCTTTGGTAGTGCATGTGGTATCCCATAAAAGTGAGCTGTCGAATACGAAAGAGTTGCTCGAAATAGCCGGCCGCGGTGGCCGAGGAGACTGAGGCGCTCCAGTCACGTTCTGCACGGCCACTACGGTCGGGGGTTCGAATCCCCCCTCGGGCATGGATATTTGTGCCGTCTTTAGTATAAGGTAGTTGATAAGTAGTTTGTAAGTTTAGGGACTGATGACCCCGTAGTTAAGTCCCATAAGCTTAACAAACATTTGAACAAACATTTGAATTTGCTCGAAATACACACCCAGGTGAACAAATACCAGAAAACATATTCAACGATTTGTCAAACCATATTACAATAACTTATTACGACGAGATTTATTTTTGATCCAAATATATATTTAATTTTTGGCATGTGTATTAGAAATGAAGAAAGCGATATTTCTAAGGAATAAAAGCAGAAAAACTCCGCCTTTGTGAGGCTCACGCTATCGCCGTTTGGAACAAAAATGGCGGCGGGAGCTGCCGCTACAGCAGAAACTGATGCGCATTCCCGTCTATATACAGGTGCCCTATTCACAGAAGGCGACCTGCAGTTTGGCCGGTCACAACAATGTTCCGCCAGCGGAATGCCATTGTCGGCATCGAAAACATCCAGACATTACTCGGCAGATCTCGGACATTACTGAACTATGCGAGACGTTCCTTTCATTGTTTTGATTGACAGCATTTTTCGCTGTTATAACAGTGGTGACAGTCATATCACAGTGATCTGGGGACGTCTTGAACATTTAAGAAGTGATAATTTATCGAAACCAAAACCTTCAAGCTCTAAATCAGGAGTGGAGCGTAAGCGCATAGCTATGACCATCAACCAGTAACCGGAAATCAGCAAACGCACGAAGAAAGGTGAGAACCGAAATATTTTGATGACTGAATTTAATATTGGTTCGTCAACCATTTATGACATTAAAAAAAAGTATGAACAAATGAAATTTGCTTCTCAATCGGTACTTCTGAACTCATTGACTTACATTGATAATAACTTTTATGCCAAGCAACAATGTTCTCAAAAACAAAAAGATATTCGAGATTTTGGAAGCTGAACTAAAATATTGTACAGTGCTATGTTGAATGTAGAAAGAAATGTATTGGAAAAGTTGACATTGTCCTAATTTTGAGCTGAATTTATTAATACAATGATTCTGCTAATCAATGTATAAGTGCAACACACTGTGCTACAGCTGTTTTCGCTGTACGGCTTAACGTATACCAGCAGTGACAGGTACCGCCCGATAGTCCGTCATTTTCATTAATCCGGCACCGGGTCGGTCCAGAATGTACCGGACCATTGGATTTCTACTGTACTTTGGTAGTGTGCCTCCCCTTCCTCCCAACATAACTCGCTGTCACTTTCGTCTCTACCAAGGAGACGATATGGATAGAGGACTTTTTTTCTTCATGAGAAGAATAAAATCCTTGCGTCTTGGAGAGGAGAATATCATGGTCAGCTTTGATGTGGTGTCATTACTCACAAACGTTCCCATCAAAGATTCCATAGATCTACTGACCCAGTTATTCGACGATACTGTTGAGGATTTATTCAGACATACTCTGACGTCCGTCATCATATTTTTAATATGGTGGAGAATACTTCAACCAGATTGGACGGTGTTGCAATGGGAAGCTCATTAGCTCCTGTTATTGCCAATCTGTTTATGGAATACTTTGAGAGCCGCGGTGGAGTAGCCGAGCGGTCTAAAGCACCTCGCTGCAGAGCGCGCGGTTGCTCGCCGTGGAGGTTCGAGTCCTCCCTGGGGCATGGGTGTGTGTGTTTGTCCGTAGGTTAGTTTACCGAGGTTTAAGTAGTTTGTAAACTACGGACTGATGACCACGCAGTTCAGTCCGATAGATTTACAGACATTTGAACATTTGAATACTTTGAGAACATCGCCATAGACACGGCTCCTCCAGAGCCTAGCTGTTTCTATCGTTATGTTGACGATACGTTCGTCGTCTGGCCGCATGGACTCATTCTTGGGTGAATTCTTGGATCACATCAACAGCATCCATGCCAAAATCAATTTCACGATGGAGGTAGAGAGAGATGGTGCCATGCCGTTCCTTGACGTACTTGTCAGACGTAAGACAAATAGATGCCTTAGGCATAGTGTCTACCGGAAACCCACCCATACGGACCTCTATCTGCACCCTACGAGCCACCACCACCCATCGCAAAAACGATCTGCTCTAAGGACGCTGGTGCACAGAGCAGAAGTAGTCTCGGACAATGAATATCTACAGAAGGAACTGAGCCACTTACGGAAAGTGTTTAAGTAAAATGGCTACAGCAACCGCCAGATAACAGAAGCCCTCCATCCGAAGACACGCAAGCAGGAGACCGTCGAGGAAGAGACAAAGAAGCTCGCATTTTTGCCGTTTTGCGGCTCGGTAACGGGAAACATTAGCCGGTTTCTTAAGAGACACGAGATCGACACGGTCTTCAGGCCTCCTACAAAATTGCGACACATGATGAGACCCGTGAAAGAAGATCTAGGCCTTACAACGTCAGATGTGTACAAGATACCGTGTGGGTGTAGACAGTTCTACATCGGACAGACAGTGCGCAATATTGAACAGTGCTGTGTTGAACATGAAATATGTTTTCATCTACGTTATCCCGAGAAATCAGCAATTGCGGAGCACGCTCTAGAAAACAAACATCGCATTGCGTTCGAGGATACATCAGTCATTACCAGTACAAATACTTTCTGGGATAGCGTAATAAAAGAGGCTATCGAAATCAAAATATCTGAAAAATCTCTTAATAAAGACGGCAGCTTGCAGCTGAGCACAGCTTGGGACCCTGCCATCGGAGGGTTGAAGCGGGCGCGGCAGGCCAACGCGTCTAGATACAAGGCCTAGCTCGTGTCACGTCACACCGATAGGCAGCCATCGTGAGCTCACTGGATGACGCTACGACGAAGTGGGCTGTGCCAACACCACCTAGAAGACAAGCCTTACAACAGGCCGTGCCTGCGTCACACTTAGGCTGTTGGCTGTTGGCTGTTGGCTGGGGCACGCCTACCGCCGCGCAGCGGCCGGCCAGTCAGATGGCGGCCGGGGCCTCTAAGTGTGACGTAGGCATGGCCTGTTGTAAGGCCTTGTCTTCTAGGTGGTGTTGGCTGTGCCCCAGCGGCCAGCCAGTAACGTTGCGAAGGCAGCCTGTCGGTATGACGTGACTCGGACTGGTTGTGAGGCTTTGTATCTAGACGGTATTAGGCAGGCACGCGGCCAAAACATTGGCTTATATGGAGATGCGGCTGAGCACCAGTGACGTCACAGGAGGCCGCGCAGGTATACAAGGACGGCGGCAGCAATAATAAGACAGTCACCACTTGACAATGGCCGAGGAGATTTCGGCCGAAGGCTCGTGGATATCAAACCACCTGACGCGGCTGGAAGCCCGAAAAATTTTATCAAAATGTTGAAAGGTTTGTAAACCTATTGGACCAGACTACTATGGTCGTCAGCCCCTAGACTTACAAACTACTTAAACTGACTTACACTTACGACAACACACATACACACTTGCCCGAGGGACGTGTAGAACCTCCGGCGAGAATAGCCGCCCAGCCCATAGAAAGTTGCCTTAGACCACGAGACCATTCAGCGCGACGGGATTTTTTGTAATTTTTATGCACTAACAGTAATAAAAATTTGTACACTTTTACAATGTTCCAGTTCACTAGAGCTTTATTGTTGGAATAATGAATATGTGGTATTTGAAATGGTTACATTTATTGATATATGAGCGTTGGAACTTAAATAGTGGCAACACTGCTGTAGAGACACTATGCAATGGAATCTGCTATTGTCGCTGATAGCACACGTTGTTGACGTACATACCGCACGTCCCACGTACCACAATCGAGGGAAACAGTCACTTGTGAGCGAGCGGTCTAACCTAACGATGTCACTATGTCTTCGAAACAGGAAAAATGTTCAAATGTTTTTATAGGTTATGGGACTTAACTACGGGGTCATCAGTCCCTAAACTTACAAACTACTTATGAATTAATTAAGACTAAGGACGGCACAAATATCCATGCCCGAGGGGGGATTCGAACCCCCGACCGTAGTGGCCGTGCAGACCGTGACTGAAGCGCCTCAGTCCCCTCGGCCACCGCGACCGGCTCTTCGAAACAGGAACAACGGAATTGGATCAAGATTGAATGTGCCAGTAAAAAAAGAAATAAAAATAAAATTATATATTGACCTGTTCGAGATCGACGAGAATGTCCTAAATATGGCTCTAGGGAATGTACTACTAATGTAATTGACTAGTTATCAAAGAAATTGGTAAAATAATTTGCTGCCTAGGCCATCAAGCTTGCTGTAAAGATGTTGAGGCAACGTAATACGCGCACGGTTCGATAGCTGAGCCTTTGGTCTTCAGCTTCCCGCTGCCTGTGCAGCACGTGGAGGCCCGCGTGCCACTTCTTCAGTGGACCAGAGAGGTCTGTGGGGAAGGCCGGCCGCCGCTTCCGGCCGCGTGGCCGGGGCCACCGGATGCCAAGCCAAGGGTCGCGGGTCGCACCCCGCCCAGGTCAGGAGCGCGCGCCTGGCGGGGGGGAACGGTGACATATTGGTCAGCTGCCTTATCAACACTGACGTGGCAAATGTCATTGAAAGGGCGTCTGCAGCCACTGCCGGATTACCCATAAGACAGAGTAGGCTGCCTAGGGGTCCCGCGCATTTTAGGGGCCCCGTGTGCATTGACAGAACAATGGGAATTTTTTAGAAAGACTTGTGCGTTTTAATTAAAAATTGTTGCCTTTTCGTTGTTTGTGTGCAGGCAAGTGAAAAAAAAAATACATTTGCTGGGAAATGGATCCTAATAGTTCAGAAGAGTTTGAGGAGTACAAGAAGATCACTTAGTCTTCAGCGGAAGTTGTCCACATCAAAGTTTATAGTAGCTCGTAAGCGGCTATCAGAGGGTGACCAGATTTCAAAAATCAAAATACGGGACACATATGGATACCTAAGATTGCGCCATGTTAAGGATCGCGCTGCCGCTCGCGTCTGAGTTTCAAGCCCTCCCTCGGGCATGGGGGTGTATGTGTTGTCCTTAGTGTAAGATATTTTATGTAGTTTATAACTCTAGCGACCAATTATCACAAAAGTTTCGTCCTTTAGATTACAAAGTTTTTGTCATTCAGGAGTTAGGTATTTTCTCATAGATTTTTATAATAATGAACTCGTGAAGTATTTTGAAAATGAGTTCTTGTTATACTTATTTCATTTTCACACTAAATATTTTGCTTTGGCCGCCCATAAAGTATTTGTGGTGCGAGGTAGAGCTAGCACAAACCAGGTGACGTACAAATGTTTTCACATGTAATGTTCAAGTGGAAGAAAGTTGAAAATCGGAGACCTGGTTTTACAAATTCGCTTCGCTATTCTCAATTATTTTTTTGTTCACATACATTTTTGACGTGGTTCAATTCCCTTAAAAAAAATTTAAAAAATCCAACGAAGAAGATATTTCAGCTAAACATGGTTTCAGCATATGAAACGGGTAAGTCCAATTCGCGCTATATAATCGATTAACGTCTAGTGAAATGAACATGATTGTCCTTGAAATCAAACTCTTTCAGCACATCAACTTCTAGCAATGAAATTAGTAATTGGAAAAGCTGCAAATCTCATGTGAAAACATTATGTAATACCAATCAAAGAAATTCGAAATTCGAGACTTTTCACTTTGAGTTAAAAGCCTATTTTCTGTATTGTTTGAATATGACCCCATTTCTTTTCCATTTGGTTACACTGTACATTCTTTAAAAACACGTTATTTCAAAATATACGGGACGTTTAGTAAAAAACGGGACAATTACGCCCCGTATTTACTTAGTCGGGACAACGGGACAGTTGAACTAAATAAGAGATGATCCCGTAAAATACGGGGCGTCTGTTTACCCTAGGATATCTTACACCATGGCTGAACGTGTTAATTACTTAAAACGAATGCTTCGGTAGTCGAATACAGCAATTTTATTATTATTATTATTATGGCTTACCTCAATTTTATTATTATTATTATTGTTGTTTGATGGAAAATTATTAACTTATTAAGTGATGATTTTGGACTGGGGCCCCAAGATTTGGATTGCCTAGGGGCCTACACAGGGTTTAATCCGGCAGTGTCTGCAGCGCTGCCGACTGTAGGAAGACGTCGTGGTAGAGAGTCTGCAAGTACCTCGTACTCATAAAGACGCAGCTGACACAAAATAATGAGTCTTGTGCTGATATTCTTAAACGAATACCAGACATTGAGGTAAATAGCACTCTTCTCCTTCAGCGCCGTTCAATCTATGGTTGTTGTTGTTCACACTAATTATAATTATAATTATTATATTTGATGTACTGAGTGTTTTGTTCGTTTGGTTTCTTTGTTTAATGTGATCGAGAACGTTGGGTCAACGACGACGACTGGCAGCAGTAAGCTGTGGCAGTGAAGGCATCTGGCCACTACACGCTTCCAGTCGACAACCATACGTCGCTGAGCCAGCGGACTCTAAATAAAAATAATACATCGCTGGGGATAGTGTGGCGAAAGTTATATGTTCATTACGATTGTAAACTAAACTACAAATAATCAATTTGTTGGAAGAGACTGGTGTGAATTTCTGGCGACGTATGTTTAAATAAAAAGAAATGGAAAATAGATACCAGTGAAATGAATTTTAAGTAATGGTGTTAAAAATTGATTTAGTCCACTAGAGTAAATGTTTGATTCTTCAATATTACGCGAGTATTTAATTGTTTTGTGTGTGAGTAAAACTGTATTTACGGATGTTACGTTAACCTGTCACAAGTATTAACAGTGAAAAATGTCAGTATTTGTAGTGGTTGCATTACATTAACCAAAGATATCACTATCACCATAGGGGGATTGACAATTTGTTTATATCAGAAGCTATCCCTGGATTGCCTTGGTTACGGAAGCGGACAGCGAGTGTTGTCGTAATAAAAAAAGTAATACAGATTGACAGTTTGATTATCAAAATTGAAATTAATGCCTGTGTGTCCATTATTATTATGGACCTGCAAAGAAAGAAAGGCATTCTTCGGGAAATCGATGACTAAAATATTATTAGTCACAATGAAGTCTGGAAAACATTTTGTCCTTTTGGAAAGACAGCGATCTGGTATAAAGTTTTAATATGAAGGTTAGATTAGTTAGATTTGTTGTTCGTTCTATAGATCCATATTCAGGAGATCATCGTAGATGTGGAACATGTCAATTTATATATATATATAGTTGCTGGTAAATTGTTGAAAATGTGTGTTCCTGAGTAGTGGACCCCATTTGAACGAAAGTAAGTGGATTTAAGTCTTTGTGTAGATGGTTTTTGTTCCTAGTATTGTATGTATGAATTGAGCTGTTTATTTGAAAAAGGGATATATATTGTCTATGACAAATTTCGTTAAGTATTAATTATACTGACATGGAGTAGTTAGTATATCCAGTTCTTTGAAGAGGCTTTCACAGGCTGTCCGTTAATTTATTCCACAAATAATATGTGGTACACACTTTCGCGCTCTGAAAACCTTTGCTTGGGTTGAAGAGTTACCCCAAAACATAATACCATATGACATGATGGAATGAAATTAAGCAAAGTGTTAAGCACGCACTCAGTAGGCGGAGCAGCCACACCTACTACATGTTAGTTTTGCGGCTAGTGGCCGGCGGGGGCGTCGGATGGAGCGCCTCCCACAGCGCCGACCAATGGCAGAACGCCAGGCCACCGCAGACAGGCGTAAATACTGGACGCGTTCCGCACTGGATTCAGATTCAGGAAGCACCTGGTGAAGATCGCGAGTAGCGCGATCGAAATATCGTGCTAGTACGATGCGGATTACCGGCAGAAACCCGATTCTCCAAGATGAAAAATAGAATTTTAAACCTTAATATCCCGTGGACATCGTGGTCGTTAGAATGAACAATTGGCGCTTTTGAAGAGATCCACTAGCTCACACTGAAGATGTCCACTTCCCAGTTTTGTTATCTATTGTTTCTAGGACATCCGCTCAGAAAGATAAGAACTGCCTTTCTTCGGGTGAGGGGGGGGGGGGTTCACTGCTTCAGCGTCCCTATGAGCATGTATAAAAAGTTACGTGTCTCATATTTTGACCTAGACTGCTACATATGCATATTCGAGGCGAATCGGAATCCCCATATAATGGCGATATATTGGATATATATTGGGCAGTGGCATCATTAGGCGAGGAGATACATCGGGACATTCTTATGTAATGTTGTAGCACTGTAATCTGTCAGTTCCTACAGGCCGTGACGCCCAGTTGGGCGTGATCCGCATGTAGTTTCGGCACAGCAGCGTTTGAGGAACGGCACAATAGCGTTACGAAGAAGTAAATGAGTACGAGGTACCGGGAACCGCGTATTAAACTCGCTGACATAACGCGGAGTGACATTTAGGCGGTTGGCCTCGCCGCTGTAAATAAGACCAGACCAGCCCAATGCTCGGCTGTCGCGATGCAAACAGGCCGCCGGTTCCGCGAAGTCTGCTGGCCCTCGCAGCCAGGGCAGAACAGCGCTGCTTTTCGTACGGCAGCGGACAAAATCAACAGCCATAAGGTGTCTGACACGCAAGTCCACCATTCCCCAGAAAACTGGCTGCTAATTCTTTCCCAGTATCAGTATCTCTTACCAGTTCTTTCTCGCGAGCTCTGAAGATTACGTTACGTTTCTCTGAGCCTAATAGCCTCTGCCGCGAACCTGTAAGACCATGAAATTTATACTTTCTAGGACAGCACCGGTGCAGTCCGTTGCTGAGGAGGTTTTTGCCCATTTTCTGGTCCTACTGGAGCGACTACGCTGTAAAACGCACAGTGCTCGTGGAGAAAGCAGAATAGACACAAGATTTCGTTGAAACTGTCTCAGGGATATACCGGGTGATCAAAAAGTCAGTATAAATTTGAGAACTTAATAAATCACGGAATAATGTAGGTAGAGAGGTAAAAATTGACACATATGCTTGGAATGACATGGAGTTTTATTAGAACAAAAAAAAGTTCAAAAAATGTCCGACAGATGACGCTGCATCTGATCAGAAAAGCAATAATTAGTATAACAAATTAAGGCAAAGCAAAGATGATGTTCTTTACAGGAAATGCTCAATATGGTCACCATCATTCTTCAACAATAGCTGTAGTCGAGGAATAATGTTGTGAACAGCACTGTAAAGCATGTCCGGAGTTATGGTGAGGCATTGGCGTCGGATGTTGTCTTTCAGCATACCTAGAGATGTCGGTCGATCACGATACACTTGCGACTTCAGGTAACCCCAAAGCCAATAATCGCACGGACTGAGATCTGGGGACCTGGGAGGCCAAGCATGACGAAAGTGGCGGCTGAGCACACGATCATCACCAAACGACGCGCGCAAGAGATCTTTCACGCGTCTAGCAATATGGGGTGGAGCGCAGTCCTGCATAAAAATCGTGCGTTCCAGCAGGTGTTTATTAGCCAGGCTGGGGATGATGCGATTTTCTAAGATATCGGCGTACTTCTCACCCGTCACGGTAGCAGTCACTGACGTTTTGCTGTCCAGCGCCACCTGCCCGACATTTTTTGAACTTTTTATTGTTCTATAAAACCCCATGTTATTCCAAGCACGTGTGTCAATTTTTACTTATCTATATCACTTCATAATTTATTAAGTTTGCAAATTTATACTCATTTATTGACCACCCAGTACATAAATACATGCAGCAGTCACCTAACGGTACTACATCATTTGTATAAATATTTAACGCGATCACTGATCGATTCATTAGTTAATATACACTCTTTTTTATATTTTTGTTAGGTGGATGTTAACATCCATCAAGTACTTTATTGTATATATTCACGTTTGAACTTCATGTGTTTTTAGTAAAACCTTAAAATATCAAGTGGTTTCCGTCTTAGATCACCTTCACGGATGTCTATCAAACGATGCAAAAAATCTGAAATTAGTTTACTGAACTATCTTAGAAATATTCGAAAGAAGTGCAAAAACACATACAAATCTTACAAGGTTAAAAAATTTCGAGCCAATACAATGCATCTGTCATTAGTTGGTAGTTGTAACTTGTTTTATGATATGGACAATATATTACGTTCATGTTGATAATTAAGGTTTGTTTGCATGTAAGTATGTAGTTTACTCATTTATGCTACCGACCAGCAGTAATATTGTCTGTCTGTAAAGTTGATGTGCTTCTGCATTTGGAATGGCAACTTTTTTCCCTGTTTACATGTGAAGAAATACCTACAACATTCGTAAAAGATAGACAATAACTTGATATCGATAACTGTACTGTATGACAAAGTTAAGTTGTGAAACTCTTTCACATTATCTTCAACATGTGTACAGCTACTATACTGTTAACAAAACTCTTAGTCTTACAAGGAGATCACCGAGTATAGGATTTTAGGATCAAAAATTCATCGTGTTGTGTCAGGTTATTTATTTATTATGTAAACGATCTGAACACTTTGTCGTCACCTAAAACGATGGTTAAGTAGGTTAGCTGCTTGGAAAGCCATTAGTAGCTATGATTTTCCAAAAACAGTGTCGTAGCTCTTTACAAACTGAACAATTAAACACAACCGTCGTCAACTAATAGTGAAGCCAATATTGTAAAAAATTAACTTATGATTTTTTCATTGAAACCATCATTATTAACAACCTTTTATAAAATATAAAAAATTATAAATAAACAAAAATATGCACATTTTTCGTAAAAATTACGATTATGTATTAAAATTGTGTGGGTATTCGAACACAACGAAAAAAACACACTCTTATTTCCTGCTCTATGGGTATTTGTTCCTTGAGGTCGCTGATTGTGTTTATTCGTTGTCGTTCGATGAGTTCTTGGCTCAGCTTTTTTATTACAGGGGGCGTTCAGCCCTCTGATCGTCGATTTTATAGAGAAGTTTTGAGTGTTGCGTCGATTGACTTTGTTAGTTGAGTTTTGAACCTCCGGTACCATAAATGTCAAAAAGTTCTAAAATCTGATACCCATATTGTCTCCTTGTACGTCCCAAAATATAGACTGGCGTTAAAAGTGTTTTCCCTTGCTGTGTGTAATTTTATTGCTTGTGCTATACATGAGACATAGCCACTACCAAGTAATGGCACATGCGACGTATTAAACTGTTTGTACCTTGAAAGTATGTGCGTTTGTGCCTCCTTGTAAAAAATTTTCAGATATTTCTTTAAACCTTAAATTTACGCATTGTTTCATAGGTATCCACGAAAGTGGTATGATGCCTAAACAGATTCATATTTTAAGGTTGTAATAAAACAGCTCAAAATGCATTTTATAAAAACCTGATTTTTATATTCACTAGAGTAATCGCTGCAGCTCAGACTGCATTTGTGTTCGACACACATATTACAAAATGTCCACCCCCTCTTATATTGGTGTATCTCCTCCTTCCCCCATATACATCTCCTCGTCCTGGTCTCTCAAACCTGTTCTCCGTTCTCCCCATAACGCGCGGTTGGGGCGCCATGTTCCGGATTGTGCCGGGTGATCAAAAAGTCACTATAAATTTGAAAACTTAATAAATCACGGAATAATGTAGATAGGTAAAAATTGACATACATACTTGGAATGACATGGGGTTTTATTAGAACAAAAAAAAGTTTAAAAAATGTCCGACAGATGGCGCTTCATCTGATCAGAAAACCAAATGAAGACAAGGCAAAGATGATGTTCTTTACAGGAAATGCTAATATGTTCACCATCATTCCTCAACAACAGCTTTAGTCGAGGAATAATGTTGTGAACAGCACTGTAAAGCATGTACGGAGTTATGGTGAGACACTATCTGTTCCGATCGGAAGATTCATTTGAATGCCAGTCTTGTTTAAACAACTGTATTACAGCACCGGTGCATACACTGTTACCGAAACATTTAACACCAGATTAATCGAGGGTAAAACCTATGACCTAGAAGGATTTTAGTAGTGAGAGCTGTCATCTACTGTCACTCTCATTAATGTTTTTACGCCGTTATTTTTTAACTTATTTTTTATTTTATTTATTTATTTGTTCTAATAAAACCCCATGTCATTCCAAGAGTGTGTGTCAATTTTTACCTCTCTATCTACATTATTCCGTGATTTATTAATTTTTCAAATTTATACTGACTTTTTGATCACCCGGTACATCCGTTACCGTCGGAGTTTCAAGTCCTCCTCCTTCAGGCACGTGCATGTTCGTATGTGTGTGTGTGTGTATGTGTGTGTGTGTTGTCGTCATCATAAGTTAAAGTTTGTTTAAGCACTTAGCAAGTCTATAAGTTTAGGGACTAAGTTAGTTTAAGTAGTTAGTAAGTCTAGAAGTGTAGGGACCAATTATGAGGATTTCGTGTGGCATTTTTCGGCCGTTAGACCCCAGTTGGGATCGTGTTCGGCCGGCCTGGTGCAAGTCTTTAGGTGACGTCACTGGGGCGACTTGCGTGTCGATGATGATGAAATGATGATGAGGACAACACAACACCCAGTCCCCGAGGGCAGAAAATCGAAACCGGGCCCCTGGCAACCAACACCCTGTCACTGAAGCACGAAAGCGGACTAGGGGCCGATGACCTCAGCAGTTTGGTTCCATACGTTTACAAACATTTTAATCACGATGTGTGGCTTCCGTTTTTTGCTCAACTACTTATACAAACACCAGGTGTTACTTTTCTAAATCCGGAATGTCTATTTTCACATGCAAAGCATTATGTTATCGGCTTCGTTGCGTAGTGCCATTCGCGACAAAGTCCGAAAGATTAATGCTGTCGGTATCAGACATTTCATGGTAATAATCGCTCCCGTTCCCGAGAAAGCAGCCCAATGTAGGTAGCAGGTGTTCCAGCATTCACCACACAGCCCGAACCTTTGCAAAGTGAAATTAGCAGTCCCCAAATGGCCATGAGGTTTAATAGAATCTTCAGAAAGTGAGCGGTATTTCAAAAGGCTCTCATGCCCATATTGTATAGTGTTTTTCAAGTTACGTTCTTTTCAAATCAATTGTTATCTATGGTATTGTCGAAAAAGTTCATAGTAATGGGAGACTGTTACCACTGTTTTTCTGACCTTTGTAATGTGGCTCACAACTAGTAATTGCGAGATTTATTTCAAAGCAGAGTGTTTATGGCTGCATTTTTACTTGTATTCTGTAGTTGTTGCAATCCCATTCTATAATCTCTGAGTTGTTTCATTTAAAATAACTTCACTTAGTCATTCTTTAGGAGATGTCGATCATCTTCGCGCCGCGACAACGACGGGCAGCCATCTTGAGATCAAATTGATTTTTTTTAAATTAATTGGTTTTATATTTCAGAAATATGCAGGGAAAGAGCAGAGAATACTAGTTCAGTCTCAGTGGAGATTTCTTTTGATTTTCTTTCACTTTTTTAGGTTCAATGTAGAATTCAATTTACGGAATCTGACCTACATTACACTTCGAGTTTTGATCTCAGTAATCAGTGATAAATCTAATTCCAATTAGGTAACAACTACAATTGTGTTCAATGAGAAATATCCTTATTTCGCTGTACACTACGGAGGTCCAACTACGTATTTCAAATGTCATTGGTAAACTTTGACACTGGAATATTGTGTTTTTGCACCCCCATTACAGTAAAAGAAAGTTTCCGTGCGCATTAAGGCGCCTAGCTGCAGTGCGCGCGGCCGTTCGCCGTCGGGGATTCGAGTCCTCCCTCGGGCATGGGTCTTTGTGTTGTCCTAAGCGTAAGTTACTTTAAGTTAGTTTAAGTAGTTTGTAAGCCTAGGGACTGATGACCAACGTAGTTAAGTCCCTTAGATTTACAAACATTTGAACATTTCTGAAAAGAAACTTTCTCCTTTCTCACGTTTTTTTGTATTTTAATAAATACCAGCTGAGAAACCGGCGATGCCAGGGTAATTATTTCTCTTAATGTTCTGTTAGTCCGCTTTATCTTTCTTCCTTCAATGTCAAAGACTTCTTTTCCCCTGTCTTATCTCCTCCTCCGCTTATGTCAGTTTATCTGTCCTCCTCTTATCTATGAAAGAAATACATGTATCCACAAATTTTCATGGCAATCGGTGAAACGGAATCGGAAATTATTATAAGATATCCTCTGTCACGTACCTTAAAATTTTTGTGTAGACAGCGATATTCGTCTTGTTTGAAAGATACAGGATGCAAAATTACATCAATATCGAAAAAAAACTGTAGATTAGTGTTTCTACCCTAGCACCTGATCAGCACGGAATTCAGAGTTTGCTAGCACTTGAACTTTCGTTGTTTACATACTACTATCGAAGATTTTGATGCGTCGTGCAGTGTTATTCCAAAGTACCTTTCATTGGCGTCGATGTACAATGTATATTAATAAAAATATAAGTGTTTGTTTGTGCAAAACCGTTAATGTGTCGTAACCTTGCCCTCAGCAGGAAGCTGATGCTCTCCGACTTTTTCGACGTCCGAGGACCGATATCGAATTCCTCGAACACGGAAAAATCATTACAGGTGACGAGAATGAAACTTTCACTCTACTGCGGAGTGTGGGCTGATATGAAACTTCCTGGAAGATTAAAATTGTGTTCCCTAACCTGGACTCGAACCTGGGACCTTTGCCTTTCGCGGGCAAGCGCTCCACCGACTGAGCTATACCGACACGACTCACGATGCCGCGAAAGGCAAAGGTCCCAGGTTCGAGCCCCGGTTCAGACACACAATTTTAATCTGCCAAGAAGTTTCAAAAGGGACGAGTACTATGAGACATTCCGTAGCCTACGCAAGTCCATAAGGAGCAAACGGCCTTTGCTACTCACGGAGGGAGTGATTCTGTTCAAAATGTTCAAATGTTTGTAAATCTATCGGACCAAACTGCGTGGTCATCAGTCCGTAGCTTACAAACTACTTAAACCTAGGTAAACTAACCTAAGGACAACACACACACCCATGCTCCAGGGAGGACTCGAACCTCCAAGGCGAGCAACCGCGCGCTCCGCAGCGAGACGCTTTATACCGCTTGGCTACTCCACCGCGGCAGTGATTCTGCTCCATGATAACGCGCGTCCACGTGTCTCCAGGGTCACACAAAGTTCAAGTGGGAGCAGCTTGAGCATCCGACCTACAGCCCGGACGTGTCGCCCTGTTACTTCCACCTGTTTGGTCCGCTAGGAAAAAAACAGTGAAGCGCTTCAGTTCGGTCGACGAACTGAAGAACACAGTAGAGGATTGGCTCTTGTCATAGCCACATAATTCTGGGAACAAAGAATCCTTCGGCTCGTTAAACAGTGGGATAGTTGTGCTCACGCCTCTGGTGATTACTTTTGAATAGAGACTTTAAGTATTCCCACAGTGTCGTTTCATACCTTTTATTTGAGCATCCCTTGTAATTACCTACTGAATCGTGTACTAACTTAGAAATGTAAATATTGTCACGCTGAAAACTGCAGCTGATACGAAATTCGGTGGCTGGTCGTTAAAAGAGCACAGCAATTTACACTTAGAACAGGTTTATTGCTAACACAAGCGTACTCTCAGTACAGACTGCCTCCTGCTTGGCGTGCTCTGCTATTTATACATAGAATTTTCTGGAACTTACACATGTATCAAACATAAGAAACACGTAGAACATTCTAGAAATCTGTATATATGTAAAAGGCATTGTTCCGACTGACTGACTGACTGACTCATCATCGCCCAGCCCAAACCACTGAAGATAGAAACTTGATATGTGTAGAGGGTGTTGATCTTACTCTGTAAGCGTCATTTAAGAAGCGATTTTTCGATATTCCGTCAGTAAAGGGGTGAAATAGGGGATGAAACGTTTTCTGAAAATACGTTGCTATTTAGGCAATTTTGAAGATAGAACTACAAAATTTCGGATTTTAATTCAGGGTTCGAATTTAAAAGACACGTGTTTCGGCATTTTTTGAAATTGAGCCAATGAGGGGGTAAAATAGGGGAGGCAAAAAAATGATTTTCAAAAGTATGTTGCTCTTAACTCTAATTTTAAGCAACAACTACGAAACTTCGGATATGGAATCTTGGTCAGTAGTTTTGAAAATTCAAAAAGTAAGCGGGTAAAATAGGGGATGAAAAATTCTTTTTGAAAACACGTTGCTATTAAGACAATTTTGAAGCTAGAGCTACAAAAATTGATATTTGTATTGTTGGTTAGTATTTTAAAAATACATGTATCGGTGTAAAGAGGGTTAAATTGGAGAGGGGATTTTTTTTTCGAAAATCTGTTGCTATTTAGGCAATTTTGAAGTTAGAACTACAAATTTTTGGATTTGGATTCGGGGTTCGAATTTAAATGACACGTGTTTCGGTATTTTTGGAAATTCGGCCAATAAAGGGGTGAAATACAGGATACAAAAATTGATTTTCAAAAATATGTTGCTATTAACTCAAATTTCAAGCTATAACTACGAAACTTAGGATATGGACTCTTGATCAGGGTTAAAGAGACATGAGTTTCGGTATTTTTGGAATATTAGTCATTTAGGGGGTGAAAAAGGGGATGGAACATTTTTTGAAAATATGTTGCTACTAAACCAATTTTGAGCCCAGAATTACATATACAGTACAATAAACCAAAACACTAAAATGAAGTCCTATATTTTTGTAAAAAAAAATCGCCATATTTACAAGCTAACCATTCACACTACACACGTTTTGGTTTGCAGATGACAAACTGTCAAGAAAACACAGAGATGTTTTGTGAGTTAAAGAACCACAAACACAACTACATGCGGTATTAAGGTAGGCCTAGTATTCCTATAAAAATAAAAAATAAATTTTTAGTTTTCGCAATTATCTGTAGTTTCTATACTTAATGTAAAAAAAGTAACAATCAGTTCATTGAAACTTCCTGGCAGATTAAAATTGTGTGCCGGAACCTGGGACCTTTGCCTTTCGCGGGCAAGCGCACTACCGACTGTGCTATCCCGACACGATTCACGATGCCGCCTCACAACTTTACTTCCGCCAGTACCTCGCCTCCTACTTTCCAAACTTCACAGAAGCTCTCCTGCAAACACGCAAGACTAGCACTCCTGGAAGAAAGGATATGGTGGAGACATGGCTTAGCCACAGCCTAAGGGATGTTTCCAGAATGAAACTTCACTCTGCAGCGGAGTGTGAGCTGATATGAAACTTCCTAGCAGATTAAAATTGTGTGCCGGAACCGGGACTCGAACCTGGGATCTTTGCCTTTATCGGGCTAGCGCACTACCGACTGTGCTATCCCGACACGACTCACGATGCCGCCTCACAACTTTACTTCCGCCAGTACCTCGCCTCCTACTTTCCAAACTTCACAGAAGCTCTCCTGCAAACACGCAAGACTAGCACTCCTGGAAGAAAGGATATGGTGGAGACATGGCTTAGCCACAGCCTAATGGATGTTTCCAGAATGAAACTTCACTCTGCAGCGGAGTGTGCGCTGATATGAAACTTCCTGGCAGATTAAAATTGTGTGCCGGTACCGGGACCCGAACCTGGGACCTTTGCCTTTCGCGAGCAAGCGCACTACCGACTGTTCACTTGACAGACCGTATAAAATAAATACCCCTGATGATGCTGCAACGTCAGCGAAACATTTTTGGGTGAAACAAAAAACAATTGTGTTTGCTCAAGGTGGACCATACCTAGAAAGCAAATTTACTGTACTAAAGTAGGAATTAAGACCCGTTTTAATAGTTGGTGAGGTGCTGTGTGCCTGACGTGTTAATGTGGACTCCTCCCACTGCACAGGTGTCCCTGCGCTGGCTGTCCCTGGCAGTGAGCCGGCTGCGGCTGCTGCTGCCGCTGCAGTGTTTGGGCAGGGCGCGTCGCTTGGCCTTCTGCGGTCGCTGGCGTGGGTGGCAGGCAGCACAGAGAAACCGCGGCCCCGCCCTGCCTCGCCTGCCGGGCCATAGCTGCAGCTGCACTCTGTTCACGATAACTTCACGACACACACTTCTGCAGCAGCACGCGCACGCTCGGCGCACGGAACTCACGCTTCATCTCACATTTCATTCAACTCACTTAAATTCCCAAACTATAACCTTTATAAACATAGGTAAAGGTAAAGCAGTCAACAATACGAAGATTGGTTTGAACACCACAGTGCTTTACTAGGCATGGTCCTGTTTGGAGGTGGTGTGCCGTTGCCTTCCTCCGACCTTCGAACTGACTTACCCAGCCAGTTATCGGGGGACCTACAGTTTAACGTGGGTTCCGAACCATGGTGCTACTCCGTATTTTTCACATCAGCAACACTGCCAGAGGTGAAAGAAGTGGAAAGTAACAGATAAAAATCGTAGACCCTGGCGGGGATCGAACCCGCGACCTTTGGATTTGTAGTCTGGCACTCGACCACTATGCAACCAAATTTTTTTTTCTTTTTTTCTTTTTTTCTTTTTTTTTTTTTTTAATTAACCTAGAACTTCTATCAATTCTACATACTGTGACGATACTGCTGGGTCCCTCATCTCAATGTTATCGTACGATACCGTCTGCCTGGTCCTCTCATCTCAATGTTATCGTACGATACCGTCTGCCTGGTCCTCTCATCTCAGTGTTATCGTACGATACCGTCTGCGTCGGACCCGGAATCGTGTGGTTCAAAAGTGATACATTCTGCGGGTGTAATTAGTTACAAACGAAATAGCCAGCCTAGGAATCAGTGTAGGACAGTGTCTCGGTGATACTGTGATTAAAACAAGTGATAGATTTCTTTAATTAAGAGATTCGTTTAGATGCTTTCCAGACAGTTCTATCAACAATAGTTTCGTCATTGTACATTATTTCATTAACTAAACAGACGAATAGTAAAAACTTTGGTAAAACATAAAGTCATGAAAATAAATAGTATAGTATATAGGTTAGGCTCATAAACAAGTTGTATTGACCAGCTAATTGTATTAATTAATTTAATAGTCAAGATTTAAATATTATAATTTTTTGTATATATTGACTGACGTGAGATTTTGAACTTATTTTCAGATTTGTGACGATATATGATAGTTAAATATATGTTAGGAACATGTATGATGTACTCATTAACTAATTAATTGAGATTTAACATTTTGGTTGGTTGTCAAACAAAAAGTAGCGTGATTAAAACTTAAAAAGACACGTGTCATCTAAAATTATTGTATGTATAGTTTTCATTCTTTATTGTGATCATTTTTGTATACAAGAAATGTTTTACTGTTGTGTTCGTTAATTGTAAATTAGTATATTCAATTGTTATGAATGAACAATGCATAATGTAACGTCATTATTGTCGATGTTATATATTTGCCTCACCGCCTTGCGTGGGAGAGTTCGAGTTTTGTTTTTTGTCGAGTACTTTGGAATCTATGTCAGTCTATGTTGTTGTGGTAATTTGTGTACGTTATTGTAATGTTTTAGTGGAGAAGAAGTTTGATTTAAATTAAAGAAGAAGTGAAAAATTGTACATATAGAGTATTTATTTCTACCACGACGCCCCAGGAGAATAATGTTGCAGCGAGCAGAACCCCAATACAACGTAATGTTGAAAAGCTGAGTATCTCGTTTGGAAGTGGTAGAATGAAGTGTAATTTATAAAATAGCATATAAACATTACGCCGGCCGCGGTGGCCGCGGGGACTGAGGCGCTTCAGTCACAGTCTGCACGGCCACTACGGTCGGGGGTTTGAATCCCCCCTCGGGCATGGATATTTGTGGCGTCCTAGTTCGTAAGTAGTTCATGAGTAGTTTGTAAGTTTAGGGACTGATGACCCCGTAGTAAAGTCCCATAGACTATACAAACATTTGAACATTTGAATTACATACATACTCCGGTATCCACCTTAGGAGCGTGGCGGAGGGTATACTGTTCCGCTGCTAGGCATTTCCTTTCCTATTCCACTCAGAACTAGGAAAAAAAGAATGCCTATATGCCTCCATACGAACCCTAATTTCTCTACTCTTATCTTTGTTATCGCTACGTGAAATATAAGTAGGTGGCAGGTAGATCATACTACACTCAGCTTCAAATTCTGCCCCTCTAAATTTCCTCAACAGAAATTCACGAAAAGAACGTCGTCTTTCCTCCAACGATCCCCAATTGAGTTGCCGGAGCATTTCCGTGACACTCGCGCTTTGGTCGAACCTACCAGTAACAAACCTAGCTGCTCACCTCTGAATTGCTTCTATGGCTTCATTTAAACTGATCTGCTGCGGGTACCAAACACTTGAGCAATACTCAAGACGAGTTGTAATGGTCGATTCGATTGAAAGGTTGCAAAATAATATTTCAGAGCTCGATCAGAGGTGCAAGGATTATGATATGGCCGGCCGCGGTGGCCGAGGGGACTGAGGCGCTTCAGTCACGATCAGCACGGCCACTACGGTCGGGGGTTCGAATCCCCCCTCGGGCATGGATATTTGTGCCGTCCTAGTTCGTAAGTTGTTCATAAGTAGTTTGTAAGTTTAGGGACTGATGACCCCGTAGTTAAGTCCCATAAGGTTTACAAACATTTGAACATTTTTTGAACTCTCTGGGAGTTTTGAGAGCGATGGAAGCGCTCGGTTGTCACTAAACGGTACTGTGTAGAGTCTTCAAAACCATTTTGGACCATAGTTGTGTTTAAGCACCATAGTTATGGGAATTTACGATATCTCCTGTGATGTCCAAGGATTTTTTCAAGGTCTTGACTTTCTACCTGCTTTGCTGCCTTCACTATCTCATCTCTCAAAGCTGTGTTACTTCCCCTTCTTTCCGTAAATTGCTGCCTAAAGTTCCCTTCGAAACTCTGAACCACCCAGGCTCCTTCAACTTATTGAAGTTTCATCTTATCTTCCTAGCTTTCTCCAATTTCTTCAGTCTACAGTTCATAACGAATAAGATATGGAAAAAGTCGATATCTACCCCTGGATACGTCTTACAGTTTAAAACCTGGTTCCGAAATCTGTGTGTTACCATTATAAAATCTACCTGGAACGTACCGATGTCTCCTAGTCTCTTCGAAGTATTCAATCTTCATTCATGATTCTTAAACCAAATGTTTATGATTAAATTATATGCAAAATTGTACCAGGCAGCTTACTGTTTCATTCCTTTTGCCCAATCCTACCTACTATTTTTCCTTCCCTTTATTTTTCTACTACCGTGTTCCAGTACACCAACTCAATTGAGTTTTTCTTTCCCTTAACTGCCTGAATAATTTCTTTTACCACCTCATACATTTTATCGATCTCATCATCGGCAGAACTAGATGCATATAAATGTGTGGTAGGTGTTGGCTTGGTATCTATCTTATCTACGATAACGCGATCACTGTGCTGTTCATAGAAGTTTACCGCCATTCCTATTTCTTATTCATTATTTGACCTACTCTTGCTTTAGCCCGTACATATTTTGTATTTGTAACCCTGACCAAAAATCCTGTTCACCTTTCCATCGATCTTCACTAATCTTCACTAATCTATGTTCAGCCTATCCACTTCCCTTTTTAAAAGTTCTAGTCTCGCTCCCCGATCAAGGAATCTAACGGTCCACGCTCCGATCCGTAGAATACCAGTGTCGTTTTTCCTTATATCGACATCCTCCTGAATAGTCCCAGCCCGGTGATCCAAATGTGGAACTATTTTTAAAATTAAAATTTAAAATTGTTGCTTTAATTTCATGGCCGGTTTCATTCTCTAAAGACCATCTTGAATAAGACCTTGATGGCAGGCGGTGGCGGTAGATGCAGCGCGTTATATCAAGATCGGTAAAATAGTGCCAAAGTGGGGTGGTTTGTGAGCCTCGACGATACAGATAGCCCCTCTTCAGGTACCACGCTCAGCAAACGTGTCTTAAATAAGCCACCCAGTAATGAATAAAAGGAATAAGAACGTTATACAGATAGACCAGATAAATTATGTCTGATACTCAAACACTCATACACTCAAATATCTGGATAACACAGGATATACTGAACTTAATTGATGAGAGGAGAAAATATAAAAATTCAGCAAGTGAAGCAGGAAAAAGGGAGTACGGACGTCTGAAAAATGAGATTGAAAGGGCCGCGGTGGAGTAACCGAGCGGTCTAAAGCACCTCGCTGGGAGCGCGCGGTTGCTCGACGTGGAGGTTCGAGTCCTCCCTGGGGCATGGCTGTGTGTGTTTGTCCGTAGGTTAGTTTACCTAGGTTTAAGTAGTTTGTAAGCTACGGACTGATGACCACGCAATTTCGTCCGATAGATTTACAGACATTTGAACATTGACAGGAAGTGCAAACTGGCTAAGCTGGAGTGGCTACAGGACTAATGCAGAACCGTAGAAGAATACATAACTAGGGGAAAGATAGATACCGCATACAGGAAAATAAATGTGATATTTGGAGACAAGAACTCAGACGGAAAACCAGTACTAAGAAAAGAGGGGAAAGCTGCACTGTGGAAGGAATATATAAAGGGCCTATACAAAGGAAATAAACTTGAAGGCAGTGTTCTGGAAAAGGAAAGACGAAGTGGAGGAAGATGAGATAGGAGATATGATATGCGAGAAGAATTTGACAGAGCGCTGAAGGACTTAAGTCAAAACAAGGCCCTTGATGTAGATGATATTTCGTCTGAACTGCTGATTTCGTTAGGAGAGCCAGTCATGAAAAAAATATTCAACCTTGTATGTATGAGACAGGGGAAATACCCTCCGACTTCAAGAAGAATATCGTAATTCCAAAGGAAGCAAGTGCTGACAAGTGTGAAAATTACAGAACTATCAGTTTAATAAGTCATGGTTGCAAAATACAAACACGAATTATTTACAGACGAATGGCAAAACTTGTGGAATCTAACCTCGGGGAAGATCATTTTGGATTTAGGAAAAATGTAGGAACACGGGAGGCAAAACTCACATTACGACGTATCTTAGAAGATAGGCTAAGGAAGGGCAAACTACGTTTTTGGTGTTTGTAGATTTGGAGAAAGCTTTTGACAATATCGACTGGAATACACTCTTCCAAACTCTGAAGGTAGCAGGGGTAAAATATAGGGAGCGAAGAGTTATATTCAAACTATACAAAAGCCAGACAGCGGTTAATAGAGTCGAAGGGCAAGAAAGGGACGCAGAGGTTGGGAAGGGAGAAAGACAGAGCTGTAGCCTTTCCCCAATGTTGTTCAATCTGTACATTGAGCGAGGAGTGACGGAATGGAAGGAGAAATTTGGAGAGGGAGAAGAAATAAAAAGTTTGCGGTTTGCCGATGACATAGTAATTCTGCCAGAGTCTGCAAAGGATCTGTAAGAGCAATTGAATGGAATGGACAGTGTCTTGAAAGGAAGATGTAAGATGAACATTAACAAGAGTAAAACGAAGGTAATGGAAAGTAATGTCAGAAAATCAGGCGATGCTGAAGTAATTAGATTAGGTAATGAGATAATAAAAGTAGTGGATGCGTTTTGTTATTTGGGTAGCAAGATAACTTCTTGTGGCCGAAGTAAAGAAGAGATAAAATGCAGAATGGCTATGGGGAGGAAAGCGTTTCTAATGAAGCGACACTTGTTAACATCCAATATTAATTTAAATGTTAGGAAGTCCTTTCTGCAAGCATTTATCGGGAGTGCAGCACTGTATGGCAGTGAAACGTGGACGATAAGGAGTTCAGACAAAAAGATTATAGAAGCTTTTGAAATGTGGTGCTACAGAAGAATGATGAAGATTAGATGGGTAGATCACGTTACTAATGATGAGGTGCTTAACCGAATTGGGGAGAAAAGGAGTTTCTGGCATATCCTGGCTAAGAGAAGGGATATCTTGGTAGATCATATTCTGAGAAATCAAGGAATTGTTAACTTAGCATTACAAAGAAGTGTATGGGGTAAAAATCGTAGAGGGAGACCGAGGGACGAATACAGTAAACAGATTCAAAAGGATGTAGGTTGCCGAACATATTCTCAGATGAAGAGACTTGCACAGGACAGGGTAGCGTGGAGAGCAGCATCCAACCAGTCTGCGGACTGAAGAACACAACAAACAACAACTCAAACACGGTGCAAGTAACTGTGGGGCTGCAAATGAAGGTCATATCAGGAATTTCGTCTACATAAAGTCGCTGCGGACAGAATCTGGGAACTTTGTCATACAAGTGTAAGATTCCTATCGCGGACGCTTCGCGGCCTCTTGGGGCACAATGCTCAGCTAATATTTGTGTAGAGTACTCCTCATATTTACTACAGACTCGTGTGCCCACGCTTTGGGGTGTCATGTCATGAACTGCGCGACCGCTTCCGTCGGAGGTTCAAGTCCTCGCTTGTGCATGGTGTATGCACGCGCGCTTGTTGTTGTTGTTGTTGTTGTTGTGTGCGTGCGTGCGTGTGTGCGTGGGCGTGTGTGGGGGAGCGGGTGAGTGTTGTCCTTAGCACAAGTTTTTCTTTGTAGAACTTATGGGACTTAACTACAGGGTTATCAGTCCCTAAACTTACAAACTACTTATGAACTAACTAATTCTAAGGACGGAACAACTATCCATGCCCGATGGGGGATTCGAACCCCCGACCGTAGTGGCCGTGCAGACCGTGACTGGAGCGCCTCAGTCCCCTCGGCCACCGCGGCCGTCTTAGTACAAGTTAGATTAAGTAGGTTGTAAGACTAGCAGTTTGGTCCTTTAGGTTTCCAAACATTTCAACTTTTTGACAGGGTGAAAGTATACGAGTAAAATGGGGCCGTGCAACGATAAGTCGGTTGTGTGGTAAACTGTTTTGGAACCGGCCCTATGGTGGCCTATCAAGCGGCTCGTCGCTGAGGTGAACCGCTTACCTCAAGTGGTCTACGTCGCTAGGCGTCCCCTTATCACCTAATTTCGGCACACTTATCCAGGTCAGCAGTTCTTTCTTTGCCGCCCACTGCCAAATGTTGACCATTAGCGTACAGTGGCGTGTCCCCAAAAATTCAAAGGTTTTTTTTGTTATTGTTGTTTCCCGTATACCCCCTTATTTTATATGTAAGATATCAAAACAGTTTCAAATAAAATTTCAGAAAGAACATCTACAAGCCGTTCCCATTTGTTCTGAAACATGTTTGATCGGCAGTACTTTGTTAAGTAAGGAGGACACGCAATCTCCTGTCGATGCGACTCTAACACTGTTAATAAACATTCAACAATCTATGGGATTCAACTGCTTGGTTATTAGTCCCTAGCTTACACACTGCTTAAACTAAGGTAAACTAACCTAAGGATAACAAATACACCCATGCCCAAGGGAGAACTCGAACCCCCTATGGCGAACGACGCGCGCGCCGCAGCACGGCGCCCAAGTGCGCACGGTTAATCCACCGCGGCTAGTAAACATTGATGTCAGTCATTGAACATGACGGTGGAATTACTTACTAGTTCTAAAACATTTTTTCAAGAGCTGCCATAAAACATCACATAAAAGGTACAAAACTGCTCTCTAGTGGACAAGTTGTGACATTTATTTTACAATATAATATTTATAGAATATATAACATCAACTGCGATTGGGCAAAGCTGAAAATGTGTACCCATCCGAGATTCGAACCCGGGTCTCCTGCTTTCTAGGCAGTTGCGCTGACCCCTACACCACTGCGGACACAGTGATCACCGCACCTGCAAGGACTACCTAGGCACGCCTGCCGTCAGGATCAGAAGTGACGTCTATTCTTTCGGAACAGACGCCACATGTATATATATAATATGCCGGTGACGGGCAATGATCCTATCGTTAGTGGGGAGGGGTGGGCAAGTTTGAAGCCCTTACTCTTACGGGAATTAGTTAAACTACGAGTTTGAGTACTGTGGGCAGGGCGAAGCAGGGAATTTGTATCTGACGGGAGGCGTGCATGTGTGATGATCACTGTGTCCCCAGTGGTGCATTCCGCCGGCGGCGGTCGTGCTGTGCGGAAGTGTGGAGCGACCGTGTGTTTACATCGTCGCTGCGGGCGGCCGAGCACTGTGAGGTGAGTGCGCGCTTCAGCGTTGCTATTGTAGAGGAATGCTAACCGAAAGAAATGGATAATCAACCAGAACGAATAGATACTTTGAAACTGAGTTTCGACCCGAATTTACCGAGACCGAAATCCTTCGAAGTTGAATTATTTCTGCGAGATGTTATGAAAATTACCATAGATGACATCATTGGCATCCATTTGTCAATTGTCAGTAGCACGGTGTACCTCAAGTTAGTCAGTCCGACGAAATGCGAGCAGATAATAGAATCTTGTAGTGGTACATTAAAGTTTAAACATTCGAATGGTCATGTTGGTGAAGTACGAGTGTCATATGCTGGTTTTGGAGTACGAACAGTCAGACTATTCGAACTTCCTTTTGAAGTAACTGCCGAGCAAATTAATGCGAAGCTGAAAGATTACGGGAACGTCATAAGTAACGTCGCCGAAAAATGGTCCGGGCAGCACATATTCCCGGTACTCAATGGTGTACGCCAGGTGAGAATTGAAATGATAAAACACATTCCATCTTACGTTACGGTATGCGGTTATAGAGCTATTGTGATCTACGATGGCCAACCGCGAACTTGCTCGGCTTGCGGTTCCACAACGCACGTCCGCGCCCAGTGTGTACAGCGGCGCGTGGCGCAAATACCGACAGGCGAGCGAGAGAGGCAGGGCCCTATGTCTACGCTGCCGATAACCTTCGCAGCTGCCGCCCGAGTAAACACCGAACCGGAGCCCAATATAGATGTCACACTAGAGTCTTACATGGAGCTAAAAGAACAACACACACCCATGGAGGCGGAAACTTCACCAATCACTCCGCAAACTGCCCCGCAGGAAGTGGAGGAGAGTAGACAAGTGAGTCCAGAACAAGGGGACGGACTTTCCGAGGCAGTGCACGTTGCTAACTGCACGCACATGAACGAACAATCTGGGTTCGAAGACGACAACGAACGGCAGGCCGAGACCACCTCTCCGAAGAAACATAACAAAAGACGGATGGCACACGACGGAGCAGACGTAAACGCGCAAATACTGCGCGAAAAGGCAAAACAGATAAGCCAAAAACTGACGGATACAACAACTCGGAACCATTCCGGCAATTCTCAGGCCCTAAAAAAGTCTCGGACTGAGAACCCCGAGTCTCTCCAGGGGAAACAGACCTCAACAGTACAAACGAAGATGGACATTGTGGGCCAAGATGACAAAAGTAAACACCCAACAGAAAGAAAACCAGCATCAAGGAACCGCAACCCTACAGGCAATTGGGCAGACGAAATGGAAGACAGTACTCCAGATGAAGTGATGTCTGATCTACAGGAACATATAAGAGGGACCTCACCAGGAGTCCGGAAGGCAGACGGCATCCGGCAACGGGAGTCCACGACCCTTGCTCCTGAAGCAGAGGACGACTCGGACTTTTTCTAAATGCTCCACTGCGGTATTCACCCGGAAGGAGCATAGCACCTAACACACTTCTGGCAACATGACACCTCTGCAGGCGTACCGCATTGCCACGATAAATCTCAACAAGATCAGTAGCACATTTAACTTGAGAAATCTTCAAGATTTTCTATACGCGGCTGAGATAGACATCGCATTGTTGCAAGAAGTTGCAGAACTTAGCCTAGAACATAAGCAGGCTACAATGCGCTAATTAATCCCGGTAATGGCAGTGAACACGGGACTGCCATCATGACCAGGGAAGGAATTATTGTCAGTAACGTGGAGAAACTAGCAAATAGCAGAGGTCTTGCCGTTACATTCAATAACACGAGGATTATTAATGTTTATGCACCTTCCGGAATAGGAAAAAAGCGGCAGCGGGCGGAGTTCTTTAAAGGTGACATAGTGCCTCTCTTCGCATCGCAGACTGAACACATAATTTTTGGAGGCGATTTTAACTGCGTCCTTAGCCGAAAAGACCAGACCCCCAATTTCAATACGTCCATGGAACTTCAGAACATAATCAGGGAACTCAATCTGGTAGACACATGGGAGCTGCAACATGGAGATGCGCCCGGTTTCACCTATGTAACCAATCATTCAGCCAGTCGCCTCGATAGGATGTACACAACATCGAACCTGCAACAACACATTCTGCAAGCAGAGAGATGGCCGACGGTGTTTTCAGACCACTCCGCGTACATCTGCACCATAAATTTAGAAAAACAGGGAACATATAGAGCAAGAGGATTGTGGAAACTGAACACATCACACCTGTCAGATGCAGGGTGTCATGCCATATTTCGCAATACATGGGCGGAGTGTGAAAGAAAGTTTCCGAGATACGATTCGGCACTTAAATGGTGGATAAAATGTGCAAAACCTTCATTAATAAAAGCTATGAAACAGCACTCCCGCGAGAAATACTCATGGCAGAAAAGAACCGTAGAATTTTACTTCCAGTGCTTGAGAGATTTATATAAAGAGGATGCAGCAGTTACGGACAACTTCGCACAGATCAAAAGAATCAAGGCCACGATTTTAACAATTAAACGGAAACAACTGGCAGGTTGCCAAGTTAGAACTCGCCTACAAAATGCCACACACGAAGAGACGACGTCAATGTATCACGTGATACAAGAACAAAAGAAACGAAACAGGAAAATATTGACCGCGCTAAAAACTTCGGACGGAAGGTGTGTGACCACCCAATCTGATATACGAGAGGAAATTTACAACCATTTTTCTCTACTGCTAGCAGACAAACCAGTAGACGAAACGGCACAACTCGCTCTTCTGGCTCGTTCGTCGACGAGATTAACTACTGCAGAAGCTGAAGAGCTGGCGACAGAGATCACCGAGGAAGAAGTAACAGATGCCATACGAAACAGCCCAAAAAACAAATCGCCCGGCCCCGACGGACTGCCAGCTGAGTTCTACGACACCTTCAGACAACAGCTGGTTAGCAAGTTGACTCTCGTATGCAACGACATCATGACTCACAAGAATGACTCCTTCAAGGAATTCTGCGAGGGAATCGTGGTGTTAGTGCCCAAAACACCAGGAGGGAAGACTGTAGACAATCTCAGGCCAATAACCTTACTAAATAGTGACTATAAAATCTTCGCACGCATCCTCATGCAACGGTTTAATTCGGTGATTGACAAGGTTACAGGTGCCTATCAGACGAGTGTCGGCAAGAACAGGACAATAACCCAGACATTAAATGCATACCGCGACATCATAGCGACGGCTGAAGCATGCGACATCCAAAGCGCCATAGTGTCGCTTGATTTCCAAAAGGCATTTGATAGAGTGAGCCACTCCTATCTCTTGCGGACCATGGAGACAATGCACTTCCCGAAGAAAATAATTGACACAGTGCATACACTTCTGACGAATGGCACATCAAGAATCAGTGTGAATGGGCAATTAAGTAGACCGATCACCATCATGAGCTCAGTTCGGCAGGGCTGCCCTCTGTCGATGATTTTCTTCGCAATAGCCCTCGAACCTCTCTTGATCTCCCTGACTGAAACCTTGCCAGGATTGCAAATACACGGTCACAAAATCATATGCCAGGCATATGCGGATGACGTGAGCTTCCTGGTCACGGACGCCGAGCAGATAACAACAGCTTTCCAGATTATATCAACATACGAAGCCGCGTCTGGAGCGAAATTAAACCGAAATAAATCTGGGATTATGAACGTTGGTCGAGGAGTAGACCTTCCAACTGCCGCACCAATCAAAAGCATAGCAACACTTAAATGTCTTGGCATAGAATTCACGTGTAACATCCGCCGCACGGTGGCCACTAATTATAGGAAACTATTGGCAAAAATACGGGCTGCAATACAGCAACATAGTTTGAGGAACTTAAACATCATTCAGAAAGTGGAGCTAGCAAACATCTATATCACAGCGAAAGTAAACTACGTCGCTCAGGTCCTCCCACTGCCGAAGGTTATAGCTCAAAAAATATTAGCAGCTCTCGGTCACTTTGTCACTAGAGGCCAAATATTCAAAGTAAAATATGACACACTGACGTTACCAACAGAAAAAGGAGGCCTTCATCTCACAGACATCTACCTCAAAGCGAAAGCTCTTTTCGTCAGAAATATGTACAAACAATGGCGACGATCACCGGATACTCTCACAGCTCACCTCCTGAATGAAATAACACCGGCCACTATGGAACCACCTGTTGACGTCCATCACATACCGAACGCGCTCTGGCATCTCAGATATTTCTTTTTAGAACTCAGTTATATTATAATGAATACTCCTGAGAAAGATCGATACAGGGTAAAAACAATCTATAACAATATGATGGAATGCAAACAGGGTAACGTCGTAGAAAACAAATATAAAGGATATAACTGGCGTAACATCTGGCAGAATATACATGACCCACACTTACCATCCAATGTGCGGTCCACGTGGTATATGGCGGTAAATAGAAAAATACCGACCAATGTAAAGTTACAGGCGATTCATCTGGCAGACACACCAAATTGCAACAACTGCAATCAAGTTGATACGGAGGAACACCGATTTACATGTGAGCCCGTCAAAGACATATGGCAACTCTGCACGGACAAACTCGCGTGTATATTACGCACGTCGCCCAGAACAATCACACCAACACGACTACTCAACCCAGAAGAAGTTCCCTATCCTAACGCCAAGAGAAAGGCAGTCAACTGGATAAAGGGACAGACAGTACACTATGTTTTCTCAGAAAGCGAAAAAAGTAAAAACGACTATTGGTTAACACTGCAGACCGAACATCAGAAGTTACAACGATTTGAAAATTACCGAGAAAACTATGCATGTTTTTTACATAGAACATTAATTTAAACGAAAAAACAACCTTTGCAGAATGTTTTGTTTGCTTCTCTTATTGCTTCAAAAACTAAATTATAATAACGTTTTACACAAATTCCTGGTGTCGGTAAGAACGGAGGAAACGGTGACAAGCACTTCGAAGTTAAATGAGAAGACGACTCAGTACCACTCTAACAACAACGAAGATATAGAAACGATAAATCACGGTAACTCTGCGTTAGTAAATCTTTTTGAGAAGACGAACTTTGAAGCAGCTAGAACACCGAGCCGTGCAGCTGAACACCAAGGAAAAAACCGAGGAGGTACATTTACTTTCGTTTTCTAGAATGGAGTTCCTTTTGTTTTATTTTCTTTTCAAACAACAATTATGGAAGCTAACAGCTGATGACATAATTGGGAAGGAAACAAAGGTGGTCACATCACACTGCAGCGGGCAGCTACCGCAGAAGAAGCAGTTTAATTTCACCTCTTAGGAACTATTTAGTTTAAAGGCAATGAAGCCGGGCCGAGAAGGCAACAATTAAAAAAAAAAAAAAAAAAAAAAAAAAGTGGTGTAGGGATCAGCGCAACTGCCTAGAAAGCAGGAGCCCGGGGTTCGAATCCCGGCTGGGTACACATTTTCAGCTTTGCCCAATCGCAGTTGATGTCACATATTCTATGAATATTAAATAATAACAACTGCAGGATCAGAAGTGACGCTGTCCTCTCGCAACAGACGCCATATGTATATATTTTACAATATCCACGAAGTGCAAATCTCACTGTTCACAAAAATATTATATTTCCCGAAAAGACGCGTATATCTATCAAATCGTTAGCCCAATAATGAAGAAGCTAGTGAACCTACATCAACACTGGACGGAGTTACAAAAGGCACAAAAAACGTATCTGACCAACAACGTTAAGATTTTATCAACAAGTTAGATAATTTAGTTGCACACGCAGATGCACTTCATTTAATGAAAATAATAGAAGATTATGTAGAACGACAGACAGGTATTCTGGAAAGGCCAATTCTCAAAATTGGAAGAAATATGAGCCGGCCGCGATGGCCGCGGGGACTGAGGCGCTCCAGTTACGGTCTACACGGCCACTACGGTCGGGGATTCGAATCGCCCCTCGGGCATGGATTTTGTGCCGTCCTTAGTCATAGCTAGTTCATAAGTAATTTGTAAGCTTAGGGACTGATGACCCCGTAGTCAAGTCCCATAAGCTATACGAACATTTGAACATTTGATTTGAAGAAATGCGACTACTTTCCATGCCAACTCTTTCGATGTCATCCTATGAAGCGTTACAGAATGACGCATCTTCTGATTCTAAATTAAAATGACGTGTTCACAAGAAAATACGCAATTAGAAACGAGAATATGCAACCTGTAACCATTAAAACAGTCATACGGAAAAGTTTACAAAGCCAAAATTTGAAACTTTAACTTATCCCGGCGTAATGAATGTTCAAACGACTTACAGGTATGCTGCCGGGTGACGTCGACCACGTCACCCGGCAGCATACCCGGTAGTTGTTCGAAAGCCAACGGCCGGCCGCGGTGGCCGAGGAGACTGAAGCGCTCCAGTCACGGTCTGCGCGGCCACTACGGTCGGAGGTTCGAATCCCCCGTCGGGCATGGATATTTGTGCCGTCCTAGTTCATAAGTAGTTTGTAAGTTTAGGGACTGATGACCCCGTAGTCAAGTCCCATAAGCTTTACAAACATTTGAACATTTTTTAATAATTTCGCATCAATAAGTCCTTGAGTCAAAGAATTCGCTCGGAAATACAGAAGGAGCGTGCGGAATATATTACTAATTTTCAAAAGAAAGTACAAGATGATGTGACTCTACATTTGGATTGCAAACTGTTTTGCGTGCTTTACATGGTTGGAAATCAGAAGACGAACGTGTTGCGTTATATGGTAATAAAGAGGAAATTATTGCAGTGCCAAGATTGGAGAGCTATTCAATTTGAATACACACGAAGGCTACTTAGAACGAGATTGTAGACTGGAATATCTAATATAAGATGCAGTTTCTTTGTTATAATACAATGGCTCAAAATATTGGACATATCAATTGTGTCAATATGTTTCACGAGCAAAACTTTGAACTTAACTTTTTATTTATTTATCGCCAAGTAGAGTATGAGTTGGTGTTCAAAAGCTTCTTCGATTTAAAATCAATTTCGCGACAACAAAACCTGACATTTCATTCTTCATAAACGTTCAAGATAACTGTAAAATTGTAGATTTGAATAAAGTAAGGTGGTGTGAATAAAAGCTTACATTGTACCTGACTGTTCCCAAAATTGACTGCGTGTTTACTTTGTACTGATTCAAAATTACAAGCAAGGAGAAGACATGCTGTTAGACATTTGTCTCTTCATCGTGACATGCCACGTCAAGACATGGCTCCAACGTATTTTGGCAGTAAAAGCGCCGTGTTATAATCTGCGCTTTGTGAAGACGATGAAGGCTTACGAAAAAATTTATAAAAACAAATCAAAAGAATTTTACAGAAGACAAGCTAGCATTTATAGTATTTAACTGATGAGGTTTCTCTTGTCACTGATTATGATGATGTAGAGATCAAAATTAAAGTAAAAATGCTGGGAAATATAATTTATCAGTTCATGAAAACCTCTACATCCCACCGAAGAAAAAACTTCGCTGTGCATTGTATGATAAGTTGAATAAGCGAATAAAGAAGATGGTTTTTTTTTTTTTTTTTTTTTTTTTTTTTTTTTTTTTTTTTTTTTTTTACTTTCCCGCTTACATAACAATTTACTTAACTTCATTTGTCTCTTTTAGTTACGGAGGAAAACATATGTGACTTCTTTACAGTCAAAAGCGTATCATTGCTCGTCTAAAAATTTATGCCCGTTTTCTCCACCACGTGGTCTCACAAAGCTTTGTTTCGAGAGGGTTAGAAAGACGGTTTCAGCGCTGAGAGCATTGAACTACTCTACAGAGAGAGCGATCTGGTTGACGTAAGACAGTCATGGCTTAGTCACGGCTGAGGAAGAACAAAAGCAAGCTTTTACGTTGCGTACAAGAACACCGAAAAGCTTATCCTGACTACAGAAACTAAACTTTGAAGGAAAATTTAAAGAATAATGTTTTTATGTGTTATGAAAGATATAAACATGATTTGGGATAATTGATGATTTGTTTACCAAACAATCAGCAAGTTCCAGAATCCTTCGATTCTCAGTCCGTACAAATATTCATGTATGATGTTTGGCATCCTTGTAACTGTTTACATGTCCTAAAAAGATGTCATTTTGGAACTCTGTAGAACATTCAAAAGCCTGTGACTGACCATTAAAAGTTATACCAGTTGACAACTTCCATCACCGCTACCAACAGTGAGGACGATGACTCCGCCAGCGAATAGCAACCCAAGGGGACTACTTTGAAGCCAAAAACATATTTTCAAGGACATGTGGAAGAAAAAAACAATCCGGTCTAGCACAGACTGTTAGACACAACCTTCCCAGATCAACCGTAGCATTGCCACTCCCGTTACTTTACGTGTACACACACGCGCGCGCGCCCGCGCACGCGCGCACCCGGCGCACGCGCGCGCGTCTTTGTGTGTGTGTGTGTGTGTGTGTGTGTGTGTGTGTGTGTTTAACAAATGTTTGTATACCTTATGGGACTTAACTACGGGGTCATCAGTCCCTAAACTTACAAACTACTTATCAACTAAGACTAAGGAAGTCACAAATACCCATGCCCGAGGGGGGGGGGGGGATTCGAACCTCCGAGCGTAGTGGCCGTGCAGACCGTGACTGGAGCCCTCAGTCTCCTCGGTCACCGCGGCCGGCCTGTGTGTGTGTGTGTGTGTGTGTGTGTGTGTGTGTGTGTGTTATCCTAACGTTAGTTTAACTTAGTTTAAGTAGGTTGTAGGCTACGGACTGATGACCACGCAGTTTGGTCCGATAGATTTACAAACTTTTTTATTATTTTTTTATGCTTGTTTGTGTGTGTATTAAAAGATAAAATAGGGGAAAAAACAGAGGGTATGAGTTTTTGACTTCGTGAAAAACAAAATTGTCCTTGAGTCTTGGGACAACCTACTGTAAGGTATACTAAAGGTCTATAATGTATAAATTTGACATAGTGAGTAGTGTGAAGTACATCAGTATTGTGGCAATAGTCAACACTTGATCATTCAAACAGCGGCATCACAAGACGAAAGATGAAAACCGTTAGAAATATCGATAATAAACCTCAGTTTTTAACGCGCGAGGTGGCATTAATTTTTTGACAAGGGAAAGAGGAGGATTCCAGGCATAATTTAAGCATAAACGTCCACCCCTATTCAAATGTTTGTTAAGCTTAGGGGACTTAACTGCGGGGTCATCAGTCCCTAAACTTACAAACTACTTGTGAACTACCTTATACTAAAGACGACACAAACATCCATGCCCGAGGGGGGATTCGAACCCCCGACCGTAGCGGCCGTGCAGACTGTGACAGCTCGGCCACTGCGGCCGGCCATCCCTATTCATTGGGCTATTCGCTAGTTTTATTTCAATTACTTCTTTGATAATTTATTGCCAATATCTGGAAGTGCATGCCAAAATTTTTCTTTTGTTATATTTCATAGGTTGACCTGTGTCTAGGCAGTGTTCGGCAACAGCGGACTTGTTGGGTTGTTGCAAACGTGTGAGATTTTATGCTCAATACATCGGTCCTCAACTGTTTGACCAATATATGATAAGCCTCAGCTGCATAAGATACAGTAGACACTGGCTTTTCGAGAACAAAGATATCCTTTACGGACGTGAAAAGCACCTTAATTTTAGAAGGTGGTCAAAACAGACTTTGTACATCATATTTACGCAAAATACGGCCAATCTCGTTGGAAATGCTGCCAGCATATGACAGAAAGGCCATTGACTTTGTAGTGGAACAAACCGCTACATAGGCCTACATCGCCTTGAGATAATCCAACATCTCCTATTCTATCATTTTTTGGACAGTTTCTGATTACACTTGAATTGTTACTGCCGCCAGAATGTCTGTGTATTGCAGTTTCTGCTGGTATGAAGCGCAGCAAAGTGGTCAGAGTGTCTATTTAATTGGTCTGCAGCGGCATGGAATGCCAGAAGCTATGGATGGGACTATGGAATATGTATATCCATTATTAAACAAGTGACATTCTGTTTATTCCAAGAGTAATTCATTGTACTTTCAATAGATTTATGTAAAGGTTGCTCAAGAGTGAGCACTGATAGCCTGAGCAGTTTAGACCCCTATCCCAAACAAACAACCCAACCGAACTTAGTAAAAAATACCATAATTTAGTACAATCAATCAAAACTCAGTAAATTTCTGTTTAAGTATAGTATCTTTTTAATTTGTAAGAACACTACACTATCTTTTTCAAAGAATAGATGCAAAGTGTTTACACTCTTTCTTCTCAATGTAGTCCCCTCCCGCACATCCGAACAGAGGACTGTTTTACGTCAGAATTGATTCCCATTCCATCATGAGCTTCACTATATGGCGTTTAGCCTTACCCAGGGTGCACCACTAGGAAGAGGCATATTTTACAGCATTTGAGGACACAAGGGAAAGGAAAATTTTGGCATACACAGCTAGAGGATAAGGGTGCATTCCTGAACACTCAGGAAGGAAAATACTGGCAGAATGTCTAAAAATTACTGGCCATGACCGGCTTGCGGAACAGCTGCACAAAATTGGTATCTTCCCCTCGCCGAAGTGTGTTATATGCGAAGGAGAAAACATTATGAACTAGTAGCATCTAAGAAACTGCGGAAGACTGCAATATTGTGAGAGGGTGTCTGGTGGTCAGTTGTATTGGGAAGTGAGAAGACCAGTGGCTTTGTATCAAAGTCTGAGCACTGAATAAATAAATAAATGCTTTTTCAAACAGCCCTTGCAGTAAGTTCCCAGGTTTTAAAAAAGTCTTGCGAGGATGGCTGTGCATATAAAGGTGTGGTGCACGAGCTATGTCTCTGTAAAGATTAACTGGATAGCTCTAAATACTCTACATCGTAGGCTTGTAATAACCTTGCTCTGCAGCATATTAAGCGTCATTAAAGACGGTACTGCAGCGCACGCTAGCTGATGAGATGATAACCACGGTGGGAAGTTCCGTAACGTCAGAAAACACGGGCAGGATCTGCTGCTGATAGCCGTGGAAACTCTGGGTGCGTCCGGTCGGAATAGCCCGGTGAACATCGGATGGCGCACTTCAGGTAGATAACGGTAGTCAGGTGTCCAAACAGCGATGTTGCGACTCGGGAAGCCAGCTGCGATTGTGAAAGAAACATACCACACAAGCGGCGCTGGAAAATGTATCGGAACAAAGAATTAACATTGAAGATATTATACTCAATTAGAGGCACTGCTGCGGCTGGGATTCGAACCCAGCTCCTCCTGCTTACTAGGCGGACGCCATACCCATTATATATATATATATATATATATATATATATATATATATATATATATATATATATATATATATGAGGGCGTTTAGCCCCCTGACCGGGCGCGCTGAGTCACAGTGCCCAGCTTTCAGTGCTCGTCAGGTCTACGTCCTATGCGCAAACGAACCATTAGGCCACCGAGGCTTAATGATTACAGTCACTGCATGCACTGCACGGGTAATCTTAAGGCAAGCCCCCCTCCACTACATAAATTTCATCTCTGCTTCTTGTTCCTTTACGAATACATATGAAATTGCCAAGGCTCTCCATCAGGGAAATAGTATCTCAGCAAATAACGTTAACGGGAAATCCTGCCTTATACCTCAGACACAGGTGATGTATAAATATCAAATAAACATTGCGCAGAGACATATTTTGTCTCGTTATCTATTAAAGACTGACTAAAGGCATTGAATTAAAATTCGAACCCACGACCACCTGCTTACTTAAATTGCACACATGTTATTCAAAAGAAACCTCCCCATCGCATCCTCCTCAGATTTAGTTATAAGTTGGCGCAGTTGATAGGTAGTGAAAAACTGAACACAGATCAATCGAGAAAACAGTAAGACGTTGTGTGGATGTACTGAACAGTCCCATGCGGAAGATATGCAACGTCGAGGACATTTTGATATTAGCGCTGAGGTCCTGTTGTTAGTGTGAGGCACTGCAGGGTGACAGCTCCTCAGTTGAAGCCTTCCCTTAAACGAAGAGACAATCCTGTAATTCACCTTGTGACATTACATATACAGGGGAAAGCTGATTGTTTCCATGTGAAAGGCGGGTTTTGTCAGGCTGTTGGGTTCCCAACCTGCCGACTAACAGTTTGGACCTAGTGAATGGAATACATGTAGTTAGGGTTTTCCTAATCTGCTCGCAAACAGGAAACGGCGATCTTGGCTGAGCGAGGGCGGCTCTCAAAAATATTCAAATGTTTGTTAAGCTTATGGGACTTAACTACGGGGTCATCAGTCCCTCAACTTACAAACTACTTACGAACTAGGACAGCACAAATAGCCATGCCCGAGGGGGGATTCGAACCCCCGACCATAGTGGCCGTGCAGACCGTGACTGGAGCGCCTCAGTCCCCTCGGCCACCGCGGCCGGCTGGGAGGCTCTCCCAGATTGCAGCTGAAATACAACATAGCCACAAACATTATTCTAAAAATCCATATAAAATCAGGAAATTATGATACGGCAAATATAATTATACGAATGGATTCAAGACACTTGGGAGAATCAAACTCCGTAATTACAATTTCAATATCCCATATAGATAAAAAGCAGATAAATTTCAATACTATAATAATGATATTATATTTACAATTATTGATACGTAGTGTTTATCAGTAACAGGTTAAGAAGCAAATGGGCAGCATTGCACCACGCTACCTATTTTAAAAGATGTACCACGTTATTTTCGTATTCTTTCAATAAACTTTGTTTTACTCTCTTGTTCTGCTTTTCAATGAGGTAGTAATATTCTTGTGTCAGAACATAGATTCCACCACAGAAACACAAAACATGAACCCAGCAAAGCGCATTACATTCATATATGTATTTTATTATATTTAATATTTTTCTTAGTAATGTTCGATTTATATTGTAGACTGCCACTTAAATATTTCATGGCCGACCAAAAAAGTAGTAGATATGCAGCAGATAAGTTATACATAAACAATTATATGTATTAATTGTGGACAAGAACTGAATATATTTGCAAAAAAAGCCATAATAAATTAAATATTAATTGTGTAACTATATTTCGACAGTGGCAGTATATATGAACAGTGAGACGCCACGCTTAATAGCTACCAGAGCAAAGAGCTCCAGTCTCAACAAATTTTAGTATTGTTAAATATGTATTTGTTTGTTAAATGTAAATAACATTTGTAGGGAGGTGATCAAGCATTTAATTCTGTGATATTCAACTGTATAATATTTTGGAAAGGAAATTGGGCGGTCTGAAGCCACGTGACGAACTTATGATTTGAAAAGTTAGGCGTGTGTGGACTTAAAAAATTTACGGGACTGTGACTGCAGAACTTTGGTGAAAAGTGGTAAACTATGGTCGGCAGTAGGGCTGTGGAACCGTGATAATTCAGCAATCGTGTACTCACGTGATGAAAAACTGTGTTTTATGACAAATACTGTAATTAATCGCGGAATAATTCGGAACTGCAATGTTCTATGGACTTTTACGAGTGATAATTTGGAACATTTACTCTCTAGTGCGTGTGATACTTATTGTGGCTCCCATGAACAATAGTTGGGGAAATATTCAGTTATTTACCGATGTATAAAGTAGGACCACCTCCGCATTTTCATGTGCTAAAAGAGTAATAAGCTCCATTTATAAAGAATTACTTCCTGAGTGAATCATTTATTTATCTTAGAATCCAGTTTGTTGATTATGCAGAGTTTTAATTTATGTTTGTTTAAATATATTTTCGCGTCATCATATGCAGATTGATAGACTGGCCAAATTACATATTAATTATTGATCTTATTTAAACAGTTTGGGTAGCTGTTTAGGGCATAGAAGCTGACATACGAGGTATGTCCACAAAGTAAGTTCCGTTTGGTTATATAAACCAAACGGGAACAGATACAGAAAAAATATTTATTGTATAAAAATCTGCAACTGTTCAAGTACTTTCCTACATAACTTCCGAAATTTTGTAGGCACTTGTCATAGCGTGGGACAAGTTTTTGTATGCCTTCATAGAGGGTTGCCGCCTGTGTATTCAACCATGTGGCAAACATGTTCTTTCAGGTCATCATCGTTGAAGTGTTGACCACCAAGGACAGATTTTAGGTGTAAGAAGAGATGAAAGGAGTTTTCTTCTTCCCTTCACGTTGCCGCCCGACCTCACAAGGCGAATGTGACCAAACAACTGTTACGGGAATTTCACTGGGACGTGTTTGATCATCCTCCGTACAATCTCGCTCCAAGCGACTTTCTTCTTACACCTAAAACCTGTCCATGGTGGTCAACACTTCAGCGATGATGACGAGCTGAAAGAACATGTTACCACATGGTTGAATACACAGGCGGCAACCTTCTACGAAGAAGGCATACAAAGACTTCTGCCACGCTATGACAAATGCCTACAAAATTTCGGAAGCTATGTAGAAAAGTAGTTTAATAGTTGTATATTTTTGTATAATAAATATTTTTATTGTATCTGTACACGTTTGTTTTATATAACCAAACGGAACTTACTTTGTGGACATACCTCGTACATAACTCACCCCGATGAACAGAGACAATGAACTAAAACCTTTTACTAGCCTGAGTTATGTGTTGCCCAATTATTATTGGTGATTAACGATAGGAAGGTCGCAACCTGAACCAATTTTTGGAGAAAAAAAAGAAACGTAAATACAAATGAACGTACGGCTGTTTGAAACGAATTCCCCATGAATTCGCATCCAGCATTTTATCACTGCGCTATCTGTCTCGGTAAACTGGGAGAGGTGCGTTGACAGTGATAATCCGGTGGATGGCGCTGTTATGTTGTGGAGCGGCAGTCGGCGCAACATTGAGAAGGCTGGTCGGCGTGTTGCAACCTCGCCAGCCAGACGCTGCAGTTGCCGCATCAGAGCTGCGGCTGACCTCCAGCTATCGCCGCTGCATCTCACGACGCCCGCCCTTCCTCCTTGCAGTCTCCGCTGCCTTCACAGTGTTGGTGTCTGAGCAGGTGCAAGAGCACAGACTACTTTATTCATACGACTGCCTCCTTCTTTAAACGGGGCAGCAACTGTTCAAATGAACATTGCAAGTCTTTTTTTCTTTCCACCTTTTCCCAACATATTTTCGTCAGAGCTACAAGTCCAGTTCACGTAACCTACTACAAAGTAAAATAGCAATAACACTTCCTTTTAATGACCAATTTAGATGTGGCGCGTCGTATTGGGTGCGATTTACATGGTGAGGAACTTAAAACTACTTTTCGGAGTAATTGGAAAGATTTAAAAAAAGTTGCAATAAAAGTTATTCATCTCGAAATGGGACATCCATTCGAACCCCCAGCACCACCCCCAGAGGCAGGAGGAGGGGATGACTGAAATTCTAAATAGGAAACCCCACCATATTTTCATAGTCACACAATATATGACATCAACTGCGAATGAGCAAAGCTCAAAATGTGTATCCAACAGCCGGCCGCGGTGGCCGAGGGGACTGAAACGCTTCAGTCACGGTCTGCACGGCCACTGCGGTCGGGGGTTCGAATCCCCCCTCGGGCATGGATATTTGTGCCGTCCTTAGTTGTAGGTAGTTCATAAGTAGTTTGTAAGTATAGGGACTGATGACCCCGTAGTTAAGTCCCTTAAGCTTAACAAACATTTGAACATTTTTTTGTATCCAACAGGGACTCGAACCGGGTCTCCTGCTTTCTAGGCAGGAGACCAGGGTTCGAGTCACGGCTGCGTATACATTTTCAGCTTTGCCATTCGCAATTGATGTCATATATTTTGTGAATATGAAAGAATAACAACTGCAGAATCAGATGTGACGTCTGTTCTTTCGTAACTGATGCCACACGCATATACCCATTATTTTTATTGCAGATTTGGATTGTCTATGAGAAAATATGTAACTTTTTACAAGTTTCTTTGGGTGGCCATCTCCCGCAACAAGCGCCGATATTCTTCGTTTTTGAAGGTGAAAAAAAAAAAAAACGCCTTGTGTTTGCTGCAATTGATTTTATTTCTCGCAGACGCGTTCTGCCTTTTATTTTAAAGGCATCTCCAGTGGGATCTACAAGCACAATTTTTTGTGAGATGTATTGTTTTCAGATTATAAACAGTTCATAATTTTCTTCTGCTGTTTCCTCCATCTGGTCGAGGCCACATGTTCCACACTGTATAACTAACACACTTTTTCACACAGTTGTACACATTTTGGTGATTTTTAGCAGTCATGATTTAGTTTCTGTAGTATCGTGTTTCACTTGTTTTGCTGCCAACATAACGAAATGTTTGTTGGTTGCTAACCTTTGTATGTGAACAAAATGAAAGAGTAAGAATGTTATTTGAAACAGAAGAATAAGCAGGAGCCGCGGTGGAGTAGCCGGGCGGTCTAAGGCACCTCGCTGCGGAGCGCGCGGTTGCTCGCCGTCGGAGGTTCGAGTCCTCGTCTGCCTGAATCACCTATTTACATGGCAGAGTTACTGCCATCAGGGAGGCCGTTTATTATGGCACACAAACATTTGAGTCTACATTGATTCTCACGGGCTCACAAAGGTGTTAAAAAATTACAACATCCGACATTTGACAAACAAAAGAACAGATACATATTGGACATCTTGGAGGCCATAACAAATGCACACGACATGAAGGCATACTCCACAAAGAAACAGTTGACCACCTCGCTAAAAAATGTATTACTGAAGGACAATTTCGCCCCACGCCGATCCCATATACAGTCTACAGATCGACGATTCAGAAAGCTGCCTATCGCACTTGGGACCACGAATGGTACGTCTCTCAAGAGTTTAAGGGAAGACACCTGGCAGCTATACACAACCATATGTCTCCTCTCGATCATGATTTTCTTCGATGAAGCTTATTAGACGTCATGCAACGACTCTCATTCGGATGTGACTGGAACGTGGATGCTACCCTGCCCACCTACACCGTTTGAAAAACATCGCTTCTCGACATCCAACGGCAGTGGCGGATCTCAACCACATTATACTGACACGCACCAAGTAGACGGCCGCGCAAAGTGTATTCTACAGAAAGCTGGTTGCGAGGGGTTACCCCCTCCCCACAAGTGTCACTATCCTACTTCATCGATTCGACACGTTTCAGTTTACTCAAGGTCTACATTAAAGTCGCCGGCATCCAGCTCTAATCTACGAGCTGGTGTAGCTCCCATCTTTACCTTCAAGAAGCACAGCTTGAAACTAGAGGAGTAATTTTGTATTTTGACTTAATTATGTACTTCAACTCTCATTTTGTTTTGTGCTGTTTGCACTTCCGTTGTATTACATCTGTCAGTAGTACTGTTAAATATGTGTTTTATATCTTATCTTATAAATGTGACTCTTCTAATTTTATTGTGAGGCAGTATGATGTTATATAACTCTTAATATTGTGATCTACATCTTAAGATTTCAATTATATTCTAATGTTGCCCCTGTAATAAATACTGGCTGTATGGTCACTGCAACCTAAAGGCATAATGAAGAAAAATAAAAAAGAAGAATACAGCAATGAGTAGCTTTGATTTCCTGTGTTTTTTCATTTGTTATCAATTTCAAATAACTTCGGCTTTTCCTGGTCGTTATGAAAGTGCTGTTTGTCGTGGATAATAGTCAAATTACTATTTCTTACGAAATCTACATTGTCCTTTGATACATACATAAATCAGTCGCGTTATTTGCTGTTTTTATTAACCTGTTACCAGTTTCGATTAACTTCGGCTTTTCTTTCAATAGTATGATACACTGTTCTAGTTGTCATGGATCATAAGCATCTTAACGATTCTGATTGTTTTTTACATTACTACAGTCTGCCTCTACTGTATGTAACATGATCTTCTCGTAACACGATTTTACGATAAATGTGTTAAATACATCGACTAGGGAAGTGTTAGCTGAAATGTAGAGCATGTTTAAACCAACTAGTAAAGCTTACAACGTCATTTTTTTAGAAGATCGTAGTAGTATCATACGGAAACTTTTTGACAGTAGGTGATGCAAGATGGTGGTGTCATGCTTTAGTCAAAGAGGCCAGTTTGGCAGTCTAGTAGTGTATGTGTATAGTATGATATTCGAGTGTTACTGCTGGAAGATTACAGTGTAGTATCTGTTACAGGATGTGGCGTTGTGGAGTAGAATCTTCGTAATTGGTACAGCACGAAGTATCTAAGTGGAAGAAGATGCAGTTTAGGTATGGAGTAGGGAGGGAAGCAGAATACACACACACTCAGAGCATGTGAAGTGAATTGGGGATAAACACACACATACATTCATACACAAAAAATGGGGTGGGTGTAGGGCAGAGGGGACAGGAACTGATAAGGCCTGCCTAATTTTAGGATTGGAGAATATTTCAACCTGGACTTTGCTTTATTGAATTATAAGTTAATTACTCTGTCAAGAGCGTTTTACTTGACCTACCTGACCACTTATTGGTCGCAACTTATGATTTCTCTCCGTTATTTACTGATGTAATATGATATAGAGACGACAGCAATTGTTACTTGCATGTATAAGGTGAGGCGCTTAAAACTGTTTTTCGGGATATTTAAAAAAAAATACATATACGATTAGAAGAAAATTTACAACAGAAGTTGTTCACCTTGAAGAGAGACATCCATTAACATAAAGCTTGACCCCTGCACCACCCCCGGGGGCGGGAAGAGGGGGTAAATTTGAAATCTTAAATAGGAACCCCTATTTTTATTGCAGATTCTCCGTGAAAAAAATATGTAACTTTCGTATGAAACATTTTTTTCGTTTCATGATACATGGCGCTGTAATCGCCAAAAATAAAAATGAGTTGAAAATGGTTGAAAAACGCTTATAGACATCGTACTCTTTATCTAGGTTTAACACTTAAAGTTTTAGCGAACAGTTCGACAATACTGCGAAAAGTCGTTGCAGAAGGAAGGGAACAGATTAGCGTAACTTTGACGAGCTTCTTCAACCTTTCTATGATCTTCAAAGTACGAGGAATGATATCCACTCTCTCTGCAATCGTTAACGTCGTGGAACAATTGCATAGAGATGTGTACAGTTCTAGTCATTGAAGTACAATGTAAGGTCTGACCTCGCAGTGAGAGCATGATCGAGGCATGTGCTTCATTTCGTTGTGAGAGTTTGTTCAAAAAACGTATCATTAAAAAGGAAATACATCGAAGTCGGCACATGTACGTTTTTTTAACAAACTGACGGTGTGGCTATGGGGAGTCCTCTTTCCCCCATAGTCGCAAACCTTTTTATGGAGGACTTTGAAGACATGGCTTTAAGGACGTCGTTTCTCAAGCCTACCTGTTTTTGGAGATACGTTGATGACATTTTTATGATTTGGCGTCATGGTATGGATGCTTTAAATCGTTTTTAGACCATTTTAATTGTCTCCATCCCAATATTAAATTTTCGATGGAGGTAGAGAACGATGGGAAACTTCCTTTTCTGGATGTTTTGGTTCAAAAGAACAGTTATGGGACCTTAGGACATGGAGTGTATCGCAAGCCAACGCATACCGATCTTTATCTTCATGCGACGAGCTGTCATCCGCCACACCAACGTATGGGGGTCTTGCGTACTTTAGTAAAAAGAGCGTACGCCATTTCTGATGCTGAACATCTGGGTGAAGAACTGGAGCATCTCAAAGTGGTCTTTCAACAGAATGGGTACACTGCTCAACAAATTTGTCGTGCATTTCAATTTGGTCCAAAAGGTGAACCATTAGAAGACAATTACAAGTCTATTGCCTTTTTGCCTTTCGTCGGCAATATTTCCTCGAAAATTTCAAGAATTTTAAGAAGATTCGACATTAAAAGTGTTTTTATGCCCCCACCTAAGACTAGGGCCCTCCTTGGGTCAGTCAAAGATGATTTAGGACTGAGGAAACCCGGTGTTTATAGTATTCCGTGTTATTGTGGTAAAACGTACATTGGCCAAACGATCCGCACAGTTCAGGATGGGTGTGTGGAACACCAACGTCATACTCCTTTGCTCCAACCTGAAAAGTCGGCCGTTGCTGAACATTGTTTGAATGAGGGACACGAGATGTTATACGATGAAACTAAACTGATTGCTCCTGCTTCCCGCTACTGGGAATGTGTTCTCAAAGAATCAATGGAAATTCGTATGGCCGATAATACAAGGGTCTTCCACTAAGTAAAACTTGGAACCCGATTTTATCTGACATCAAGCAACAAAGGTCTTCATTTCGACCTGCTGTTTCTTTTAACTAGCCTTGTTTTCGACACATCGTTTTTGCCGTTTTTCTCCACCGGCGCGCTACTGGTTCCATTGCGCCTAGGTGGCTTCTACTTTGGTTTCGCGCACGCGCGGTGGGTCGTCAGCGGTGTATAAAGGGGCTGCTGTTTCTTGTTCTTTATCAGTTTCCGGCGAGTTAGTGTTCTGCGCTCTCACGTGAAGATGGCAGCCAGTTGGTTGGCTGAAATATCGTGTCTGGTTGACGACGGTATCCGGCTGCATACCCGAGATAAATATTATCAGTTACTACGCCGGGAAAGTCTACGCAAGCACTATTTTCATAACAGATATCTCATGCATTTCTAGAAATGATTATCTCTTACTGATCATAAGAGTGTTTTTTTTTTAATTTTTTTTCAATATATCTTTATTGCTCGCCATACGTTTTATGAATCTTCTCAATATAGTCTCCCATGAATGTAATGCATTTGTCCCGTCGTTTCTGCCAGTCTACAAATACATGCTGGAAACCATTTTTTGAGAGGTTCTTCAAAATCGCTTCTGCATTCTTCACCACTGCTTCATATGATGGATAATACCTTCGATGAGGGCGTTTCTTCAAATTAGGGAATAGAAAAAAGTCACACGGAGCTGAATCCGGACTGTAGAGGGGGGGGGGGGGAGGTGAGGGATACACTTCACGTTGATTTTGGCAAGATATTCAACAACAGCATTGACTATATGCGGCAGCGCATTATTGTGGTGCAGCATTCAGCCTGCTTCGCGGAAAATTGGTGTTTCCACCTAATACGGACTTGCAACTTTCCGGGACATCCCTGTAGTATTGTCCTGTTACTGACGTGTGTGCAGGTACGACATGCTGATAAACCATTCCATGAATATCAAAGAAGGAGATGACCATAACTTTACCAGCAGAAGCAACCATTTTTGCGTTTTGGGGGGTTGGTGATGAAGGAGATTTCCACACTGGGCTTTGCTGTGTGCTCTCAGGATCAAAATGATGTATCCAAGTTTAATCAGCAGCGATTGCATTGTAAGAAACTCCGGATCTTCCTGTAACAAGAACTTTCACTGCATGCAGACCTGCACGCTAATGTCCTTTTGTTCGGGAATCAACAGTCTTGGAACATATTGTACACAAACACGTCTCATGTGTAATGTTTATGTCATCAACGCCTGGGTGGCACCTAATTAAAAGTTTATTATTTCAGAAAGTTATCTTCGAGTAATTCGTCGATTTTCTTTCACGATGACAGCAGCAGTGTTGATGTCTCCTGTAAGAACAGTAACTAGAGCACCGGGTCCACCTTCCTTTGAAATTGATTGTCTCTCCCCTCATTTTAAACAGCCACCAAGTTGTGCTGTAGAGAAGAACAGACTCTCTATATGCCTCCTGTAACAATGTTTAGGTCTCAGATGTCTTGAGATGAAAGCAGAATTTCAAAGGCGCGTATTGTTCCTCGTGTGTTACCTCCATTGCAGCGGCACGCGACTCTGAATATGTCTGAACTTGCCTACCTCTCACAGGCGGGAAATGGGAGCCCCAACAATTAAACTAGTGCGGCGTGATTGTTACACATTAAGCTAACAGAATATCATAAGATTAAATTTTACCGCGGGAAATTAAAGACGTAAAAAAAGTTCATTCTGTATTGAACAGCCCTCGAAAATCGTAAACCTAGCAAAACGTTTGTAAAAGTATCGGACTCGACTGCTTGGGTATTAGTCCACAGCTTACAAACTACTTAAACTACGATAAATTAACCTAAGGACAACACAAACACCCAAACGCAAAGGGGCACTCGAACCCCCTACAGCGAACGGCCGCGCGCACCGCAGCACGGCGCCCCAGCGTGCACGGCTAATCCGCCGCGGCGTAAACCTAGCATTGCCGAGTGCGACGGAAAGTATTGTGTCACCAGTAACCCAACTGCTGACTTTAACATTTGTGGATGCCCGTTGATCTTGTGCGTTTTCCAACTTCGGGATTTCAGAGACACTTTATTGACTGTTCGATTCGACTATCTCGTGCGAGAATTATCTCTGTTGTCAGGATTGTGTGGAGAATCTCCCACTCCTTTCTTATTGTGGCATTCATAGTATAAACAACTTCTGAAGGGTGTACTGTTTTCACTTTTAAAGAAATGCTGATCGGGTGTAATGTGACTATTAGACGTGTTGTTGGTGTGATAAGTAAATTGGTTGGTTTTGGCGTACAATCCATACGTGTCCCCGTTGTTGGTGTGTTTGGTTCGGAACTTGAGTACTTAGACCAGAGACGTAGCCACGGGAGAAAGGGGGGGGGCGGGATATGGAGCTAAAGCAACCCCCCCCCCCCAGCATCTCACAAAGATCTTTTAATGGGTCGCCAACTTGATTCCGCCACTGAGAACGTTACTGTGAGCGGTTTCAATGCCGCCATGACCAGCTTTGATGCTGCCGCTATTGTTTCTGCTACGCTAAGTTATGAGCCTATTGTTCATATGCGACGAGCCGGCCGCGGTGGCCGAGAGGACTGAGGCGCGCCAGTCACGGTCTGCACGGCCACTACGGTCGGGGGTTCGAATCCCCCCTCGGGCATGGATATTTGTGCCGTCCTTAGTTTAGGGTAGTTGATAAGTAGTTTGTAAGTTTAGGGACTGATGACCCCGTAGTTAAGTCCCATAAGCTATGCAAACATTTGAACATATGCGACGACCTGCTGCTTAGTAGAGTTGGGCAACACGAGTCTTTTTCAGGAATCGATTCTTGCGATTCAATACCACAATTGTGAATCGATTCCTACTATTCGTTCACGATTCTTTAGTCTGCATTGGCACGATTCTTACTTCTCATCTTGCTCATAGATGGCAATACATGTATGTGTCATGGATGTTGGAATCTTACCCTTTTGCATATGTTCCTACGATTCGTTCACGATTATTTCAGGTCTGCGACGGCAAGAATATTACAAAATGCCGAAAAAGTGACAATATGGGTATCGGATTTTTTAATATTTATGGTGCGTAAAGTTCAGGATTAAAATAATAATGAGGCCAAGCCATTCGATTCAGCTCTCAAAAATTCTCGAGAAAATAGTCTTTGAAGTTTTTCTGGCGGTTATAAATACATATTACACTAACAACTATTTCTGCTGTCATCATAGCTCATTTAGTAGCGATGTATGTTTAGTGAACGTAGGTCACTTATTTTGAATCCTGCTGTAACCTTCTAAATTTTTTTGTTCTGTTTGAATACTTCGGTCATTGAAATATAAATTTAATTAAATCTATGGTAATTAACACACATCTAATCATTATAAAATACCTATTATGTAAAATCAATTAGTTAAAGGAAACACGTCTGTATAAATAAACATTAAAAATAAAAATCCGTCTCTAAATATTAAATTTCTTTCGAGATACAAGAAATTCGTGTTTATTAAAATGTTTCTTTTTTTGTAAAATAGGTTTCTTTCATGAAAGCTGATAATGTAAAAACCAAAATGGTAAAAAAGATTTTTGAGATGGCTTTAAAAAGATTTAAAATCGCGTTTTTATATAAAAAGAATATTTTTGTAAAAATGAGTTTTTACAAAGACTACAACTATGTAGATAACTCGAAAAGCCTAAACCTCTCTAAAACAAAATATAATCCAAATTGTTACAGCCGTTTCTGGGATACGCGAAATATAAATGTATAAAGATTGTTCGTTTAAATATATAATATGTGAACTGTTTAAAAGACGTATATTAGTATGTATTGGCAGCGTTTTGTTTCTGTCATATGTAATTCGTGAATAGGCTAATAATTAACGGCTCACGATCTTCGTTCTGTGCTTCCTTTGTTCACACGCTTTCTGGCTTTCGTAATTATTCAGCATGATTCGTCACTTGCTTTCGAATCATGAATAGTTGGATCTTGAAATAGTCACGAGACAGGCGATTCTTTTGAACGATGATTCGTCCCCCCTCTTGACTTCTCTCCGGCATTCGGCACGATTCGGCAGTCGCCTTCGAATCATGAATCGTTGGAATTTAGAATCGTCACGAGACAGGCGATTCCTTTGAACGACGATTCGTCAGAATCACGATTCGATTCTTACGGTTCTTTATTTGTATTCGTTCAAATGAACGACTCATTCACGAATCGCCACAACTCTACTGCTTAGCAGGTCAGAGGCGCCACCGTGTTGAATCTTATGAACAACAATAGCGTTATTTTAGTTCAATTTTTACACTCTTTGGCTAGTAACATAGTAGCTGCTTAATTATTTTACGGGCTGATTATATACACTCCATTTCCACCACACCTTCTCCTCTTCCACTTTCAAATTAATGGGAGCCTACTCATTTTATTTATTGTGCAATTGTTTTTGTAGTATAAATGGTTAAATTATAAAAAGTGTCAAAATAAGTCAGAGATTAATACATTCAACAGGCTTTATTTTTAAAAAATTGGTTCCCCACAGAACCAAATCCTGGCTGGGTCACTGGCTTAGACGCTTCCTTACTGTATCGCAGTTCACTGCGACCGCGCCATTAAGTGCCTCGGGACTTTGCTCGTCGTTTCGCAGTGACGTCACAGCACGTGTGTCGCTCACACCCACGAGAACTCACCTGTACTGGAACTGCTGGCCAACAGCAGAATTTCCATAAGTTACGTGTCCTCTTTAATGTGGCAGTCGCTTGTTGAATTTTAAAGTTTATAATTCGACATACTGCCGGTCAGGAGTGCAGCTATCTAGGGTTAATTTATTTGCGAGATATATCATTAATGTGGTCATAAGCCAACAGTTAATTTTGTACGTATTAGACATACGACTAGTTTCGACGTAACTATGGGGGGGGGATGAGGGGGATAGAACCCCCTTCCCAGAACCCGAAAAAAAATAAAAATAAAAATAAAGTAATCTTATAACAGCAACATGGTAAAGGTAAAGATTGAAAACTTGGTGTGTTTTACTATAATCTTTCATTGGATGGGAGTGAATTAGTTTCTCCAGCGGGAGTGGTATATGGTAGTCTGTCTGGAAACTGACTAAAATTTTGCTCGTCAAGCAGATCTATCACCCCCCCCCCCCCCCCCCCAAAGTCAAGTCCTATTTACGCCACTGTTTCGACGTACTACGTCGCTATTTTCAAGTGTTTACAACAAATATTAGAAAAATCATCCTATTGAACGTCAAATAAAAAAATAATAATAAAAAATAAAGGAAACTAAACAACGAATTCCTATTTATGAAAATTGACCAAAATTACTGCATTTCTACAAGCTGCTAAGTTACTATATTTTCAAATAATATGGTTATTTTAGAATGAAACTTTCACTCTGCAGCGGAGTGTGCGCTGATATGAAACTTCCTGGCAGATTAAAATTGCGTGCCGGAACCGCGACTCGAACCTGGGACCTTTGCCTTTCGCGGGCAAGCGCACTACCGACTGTGCTATCCCGACACGACTCACGATGCCGCCTCACAACTTTACTTCCGCCAGTATCTCGCCTCCTACTTTCCAAACTTCACAGAAGCTCTCCTGCGAACCATGCAAGACTAGCACTCCTGGAAGAAAGGATATGGTGGAGACATGGCTTAGCCACAGCCTAAGGGATGTTTCCAGAATGAAACTTCACTCTGCAGCGGAGTGTGCGCTGATATGTAATATTTGATGTAAATACTTGTAGATGGCGATGCAGTACCCCTAAACTAGTCCTGTTTCTCATAGATACAGCAGAAGTTACTGTTGGATTATGAGAAAATTAATCATATGTCTCGTAAGTAAGTCTTACATTTGTTTCTCAATCTGTAAATTTAAAATATTAGTTTCAACTGTTGCCTGGTACTGTTTTACCCTGCTCAAAACAATTAGTGGATCAGTTGAGATATCATACACAATATACATATGGTAATGTATTTTCTTCAGGTATTGGTTACAATTGTAATATGTATTGCTGTCTCAACTTGCTGTATACAAGGTGTTTACTTTGAGCGAGGCACCATGGGGTACCATTTTGTGTCCCAGCCTCGTCGCCACTTTTGTGTCTCGTTTCCCCGGTTGTCTAGGGTGTCGGTGGCCGAGTAGAAAGAGTCCGACACAGGAATAAAGGATGCACGCGTGTGCAGGTACGGAGGTGACCAGCCTGTGGGACAGCAGAAACAAGAAACACTAGAGTAAATTAGAACGAGATATATGTTTCATAGAGACTTAGTAATACTTAACTTTTACGTAGTTCTTGACTGCAGAATGCTGATACATAGATCATCTAGAGGCCTGCCTACTAATGATTCCTAGTGCCTATCCGCTAGCCAAGTCTTAACTGGTGCCTATCTTATTCGCAAGTGCCCGATGCAGCAGTCGTGGCCACGAGCGGAGCTGCAGCAGAGGGCGCTCGTGGCTGACGTCGTAAGAACGCCGCGCCGTGCGTGCATGGCGGCGTGCGGCGTAACTACGTGGCGCGCACTTCATACTTGTGCGACACCACATACCACAATATTAGTTATACTCATTGCCCTCTAATTAGGTGTGCGATCACCTCAGATTACCAGTACAATTGCGAACCTGCTTGGTAGGAACAGTATGAGGTTGTCAATCAGCTCTTGAGGAAATATTTCGCCACTCTTCCATGAGTGCAATATTCAGCTCTGCAACAGTTGTGGGAGATGCTGGTCTGGCTGCGTTACATCTCCCAAGTGCACCGTTCGTGCACCACAACAATTGTCCGGCTGAACACAAAATCTTGAGTCACCTGAGAAAAGAACACGGCGCCATTCGCTACGATTCCTGATGTATCTCCGCCCAGTTTCTGCGGGCTAAATGGTGTAGTGGTATTAATGGGACACACACATACCATGGGCCTTCGTGTGTAGTGGCCACATTTCCGAGGGCGATTTCAGACTATTTGTGCAATTATTGCGAGTCCTGTTGCTGCCTGGAAGAGTACGTTGTAGCTGGGTTCGATTCAGCCTCCTCTCTCGACCAAAAATAAGGGTCATCTCTTGCTCACGTTTCCCGTGGACGACCTTGGCGTGGCCTTCTTTTAACGGGTCCTATTGTCTGAAATCGCACCAGGTCCTGCAAATTACTCTTTGGGACACTACAAAACTTGCAGCCACCTCTCTTCCTGTTCCTCTTCCAACCTTCCTATGGCTCTCATAGCTTCGGGTAAGTCACGTTGTTGTTCTATTACACTACCTGCTCAGTACACTAACTGAACCCAATTACCTGTGTAATTCGTTTGGTAAACACAAGTCAGCACTAATCCCCTCTGCAGCAACTGTTATCACCACTAACTCGATTTCCGTAATGTTGTTGCCTCCACTTCGCTGAACCAACATGAAGACGCCGAACTATTATTAGTTCATTCCGCCGATGTCAATACTTCAGAACCTGGATATCTCAAATGATTGCCTAATTGTTTAGACAAGTGTATTTGCAAGACCTGTTATTAATACGCTCATCAGTCAATAGTCACTTTTTTATTTATTGGATACACGACTAGTTTCGGTGTACTACGTCGCCTTTTTCAACCGTTAACAAAAAAATATTACAAAAATATTGTCACGTTGATATGGAAGCAGGCTTGACATCGAAGGCAACTAAACACAGCACTTATACTGAAAGCCCGTTTATTACGAACTTAACATACACGCAGCACTGACTGTCTCTCGGGCAGATTGCTCTGTTATTTATACACAGACAGAATATACCAGAAATTTGAAGAACAGCTAACATAAGAAAAAACTAGAATTTACAAGTGAACGTAATAGTTAATAACAAAGAAATAAATTTGTGCCGGTGGACGGGATTGAACCGGCGACCCTCAGCACCGCAATCGGAGACGCGATGCTGGCAGTTGGTTTACGTTGTGGCTCGCGGTATTGCTCCCTCTCCTAGAAAAACAGCGACCGGCTGTTATGTTCCCTGTGGAGCCAGCTGCAATGTACTGACCTTGTCATGGGTCCTCTGTATGGCAGTTTTGGAGACTCCTTCCCTTCTCCACGATTATCGACGACAGACGTTCCTGTCGTGACTTCATCGGTAACATTACCGTCCTTAGAGTCCTTGAACAAGAAGCATTTGTCGCCTACCTGCTCTTCAGGATCGTAGTAAGGTTTCCGCGCAGGTCGTGAACAATGTATCTTCGTTTTTGTCGTTTCGACGACGGCTCATAATCCTCAACTTCGTATGTGACGTCTGACAGGCGGCGTATGACCAATGCCGCGAGGCACACCGTAAACCGACAACCGGCGACCTTCAGCACCGTAGTCGGAGACGCTATCCCCTGCGCCATGCCGGCAGTCGGTTTACGTTGTGTCTCGCGGCAATATTTTAAATAAGCAAAATAATCTTTACGTAGGCTTCCGCGGCCAGAGTCAGATGACATAAAAGTTTTCTGGGTATGGTACCGCGTCATGATGTAAGGCTAATACATAAATAACCAACGTTTCGGCCAACGTTACAGTGGCCTTCATCTGGGTAACTGAGTTACCCAGATGAAGGCCACTGTAACGTTGGCCGAAACGTTGGTTACTTATGTAATAGCCTTACATCATGACGCGGTACCATACCCAGAAAACTTTTATGTCAAAATAATCTTTGATTCCCATTTATGAAAATTAACCAAAATTGCTGCATTTGAACAATCTGTTGTAACCTTACGTCGCTTAAAACTGTTGTTATTTCATATAGTATGGTTGTTTTAAATTTCCAAATTGGACAGTCTTATTCCACGTTTAGGTGACTGACTAATAGGGAAACTAAAACAATCATACCATATGAAATAACAGTGACTCAGCCCAGAAGTTTAGCTTAGCTACATAAGTTTACAGCCGCGTGGTCTTAGGCGTAATGCTACGCCGGAAGTTCGAGTCTTCGCCTCGGGCTTGGAGGAGTGTGTATGTTGTCGTTAGTTTGGAAGTCTAGGGACCAATGACTGTAGCAGTTTGGTTCAATAGGTTTACAAACATTTGAACATACGTTTACAACAGATTGTTGAAATGCAGTAATATTGAATAATTTTCACAACCAGGAAGTCAAAGATTAGAATCCTGTTTTAAAATTTGTCGTTCGATAGATTAACTTTAGTAATATTTGTTGTACACACTCGAAAATGTCGATGCAGGACGCCGAAACCAGTCGTGTATATCTAATAAATACAAAAGTGACTGCTGGTTCATTATCATGTTAATCCTATGTCTCACAAATAAGTTTTAAATTTGTTTCTCAAGCTGTAAGTTTAAAGTATTAGTTTTAATTCTAGCCTGTTAGTGTTCTGTATTTTACGTCACTTGAAGTGATGTTATTTTGGGTTGCTTAAGGGTCGTGTATTTCGATGGGTTTGATTGGTGGATAAGATAACGTTCCGAAGCCTGTCCAAAGGAGACTGTTCTGCGCTAGAAGCAAGGGTTTCGGTTTGATGCTTGGCGTTCCTGCTTTACAGTCGTTAAACCCAGTTGACCATTTTGGCTGTATCTGAGGTGGATTAACTTGGATTTTATTTCTGCGAAATTGTGGGAACACTTGCTGACTTTGTGATTTCCTGTTATTCTGGATTCAAACTGTTCTAAAAGAAAGGAGTTTATTGAACACTGGCGTCATCACTTAAGTTATCACTGTCATGTTTAAAGAGTACTTAAGTAAATGTGGCATTTCCCCACATCATTTGTAACTTTTACGTTTGTAAATGATTTTACCAAATCTCATTGTTGATTTTACATGTTCAACATTTTCTAGGAGCTTACATTTTGAAGAACGTCATCTGTAAAGTAGTTACGCTACTATAGAAAACTTTTAATGGCTAATTAATAGGCTACATTGACTCTCTTAAAAGCTTGAATTTTGAAGTACCGTAATCTTGACTGAAAAGTTGTTGCAAGAAAGATTATAATAACTAAACTAATTATGCAACTTTTGAATAAAATATCATTTTACAGGTCTTCTTTGTTAAGGTAATGCTTCTTGGTAAAGTTGTTAAAACACCAAATTTTAACAAAGATTGTATGATATCATGGTGAACGATGCTTCTGCAAACCCTGGTTTAGTTAACCCTTCCATTTGGATACGTTTCTATCATTAGTTCAACATTACATATAAAAAGTATTATCTATTATTAATTACTTATGTCATAATGGTGTAAACCGCTTCAGCTGTATGGTGTTCTTTATTAACCAACTAGTTTCGTGGCATTAGAGCCACATCATCAGGGTCATCTGTACACAAAGAAGAGCAAATGCCAGTAACAATCGCGTTATGCTATTTTAGATTTGGGCTATGGATAAGAAAACTGTAGGTGAAAGTACAAGTTATTTCATATTTTTCACTCTCAGTGGACTAGACGACCCAACTTTCTCTGGCCATAAAATTATAAATAAATCGGATTTCCCGAGTTGAAATAAAGTGAAAATGGTGAATAAGAGAAAATTAAGCGTACATGCCGGTGGCGGGCGTTGCGCTGGGGCCGACCGTCGTCAACTATGTGGTGCTCGTGACAGAGCTGGTAGGTACGTCACAAGTGCGCATGCGCGAAAATCAAACTGAGCATGAGGCGGTTAGCGCTTTGAAATAAGTGTTGTAGCAGAGAAGGTTGGGCTACGTCTTTACAGATTACAAAAATTGTTCTTAACGATATAGCACATTTCATCAATATTTTACATCGTTAACAAGAAGCCGACATATAAAATGTAGATTTATTGAACACAAGTTTCAGTTTGGTAATAGAATGATACCACACGAATTATATCTTACATTACTCTGTTAAATATTTATAAACACACCAGATGTACTGAGCAGCATGGGCCGTTAATGTTTTATTTAAAAACAATAGATCGATTTCAGTCACACAGTGATCATCTTCAGTGTCCTTCAAACAAGCATTATGAGTGCCCTGAATGTAACTGCAACGGCGAACATAAAATTGCAGTGTCAAAGTTTGATTTCAAACTTGTGACTAGTGACACTATGTGATTGAAATGGATCTGTTGTTTTTAAATAAAACATTAACATCCAATGCTGCTCAATACATTTGGTGTGTTCATCATTGTGTGGTCGTTGAGCACCATCCTGAAAATGGAATCAAACCTCAAAAAAATATTTATAATTTAAATAGTGCTTCAGTAGGCTCTCTTTGGGTATTCGACATGAAGACTGTATACCTTATGTACTATTATACAAACAATCAAAATTTGCTAAAATGTGGCGAAGGTGCAGCTGAATATTTAATATTTCGATCTCTTCCAGAATATCAAGGTTTTGTCCCTTTTACTTTTGTCTTATAATGCATCTTATGCATGCACCACACACCAAACAAAGATATAAACTTATCATTTGATTTCAGGAACACAATGCAAGCAAACGAGTATTTCTTTAACAGACAAATTTTTAAAAAAAAGAATGGGTAAAATGACAAACAAAGACGTGGTAAGCAGCAGCGCGAATTAAGATGTGGAAGAAACAAGAAATGATGACTGTCATTACAGATGCTACTGTCGTTGACTGTTGTGAAAAGGCGGAACTGCATGTGCAGCTCTTGATACACCATCTGCAGGAACTCCCTGCTGACGACACAAACAGGAGACCCCAGCACAGGCCGAGTCTTCACCTCCAGACAGAGAGGCGCGCTGAGGAAATCTCTTGCCCTGCCTGCTTCTACACTCTACTGGAACATACAGTGCGTGGGCACAACCAGGGACAACCATACTGGATTTTTTGTTGTAGGAACAGAGTCAGCGACAAAGAGATCGTCTACAGTGCAATAGTCACAAATCATAAGAGAAAGTATACGCCAAATCTCGTACTTTGTAAGGGACTGGAAATTGTGGTACCATTTTCATCCTCTTTTTTGCGTGTCTTTTTTCAGTGTTACGTAAAATAGGTTTATCGCATTTCACCAGAGTAGCTAATATGTAATCAAACATTTCTTAGTGCAGAAAATGTACATTCGAAAGTAAATGTAAAAACTATGTGACAACATATTCCATGAATTGCTACGAAATTGTTCGCAAATTGTTATCCATTTAGTGATTGGCTTAGCCTTTTCTCCGCTGAAGAGTGCACATGCTGTGTAAGTGTTGTTGTAATTCATTAGTGATTTCATGAATAATTATTTCTTTTAAAGTTCAAACAGTGTTATATGTCACTTAAGCCTTTTACTGAAGTAATATATTCATGGACGTGTATTTTCTCTATTTCAGAGAGTTTGCCCCTTTTCTTAGAAAAAAATTATTTTAGGCTTGATTATCTGAGAGTGTTAATTTTTTATGCATATGAACCATGAAAAATTACTTTGTAACTAAATGTTACAGGACCTTTGCATTCAGCTAAAATTTCATAACAGCTGAAATTCTAAAATCAACTCACGCTCATACTTTTGATAAATTAAAAATATGTAATAAAACGAAGCAGAGCTAGTTTGAAGAGCAACCTAAAGTAACTGTTGTATGTCTGTATTTAAAGGAGCAGAATAAAAATATTACTTTTGAACATTTCTTTCTATATTTCCAAGGAAAGTTAGAAATCAATACCTCTGTTTAGTACTTTCTGCATTGAATCTAACTTTCAGCTACATAACTTTCAAACGATTTTGCACTTTCGTTTTGATTCATAATTTTGAGAAAAATTACAAGAACTAAGTTTATCTTCATCCATTGAAAACAAGAGCCAAACTTAACTTAAATACGTCTTTCCAGATATCGTCATACAAATTTTAATGAATCTATGCTATTTCAAATAATCACTACCTTGTTTGTGTAAACTGTGGCGCTTTAGGTGTAGTAAAATCCGTTTCAACAACAGTACAATGAAGTTAATTAAATTACGGAGTATAAGAATACACATTTTCAACTTACCATGATTAATCACAGTTGTGAAAGGCTCTTTGTTGGCTTTGGAATAACCTGATAATATACACACAAAGTTTGGTAGGGTTTGTGTATTTGCCTCAAATACATATGTTTCACAAATACAATCATATCTGCAAAGACATTGCTGATAACAATTAGGAGGTGTAAGGATACAAATGAAAAAGGTTAACGCAACCATAGATTCATTACACAGATACCTGTGGGTAAGCATATCAAATTCTTTGCTTTCCTTAAGTATTGTGTGTTTGATACTAATGCCTTTTCATGGTACTCATAGTGCCTGCACAAGTAAGTCTCATGCATCTGTATTCCATTTTATTACTGAGTGCAGTGTCTGTCTGAATTTTGTGACTAAATAATTGAAAAAGTCATAATTTCTGTCAGATTTTTTATGAAGACTCAGTTTCTGTTGGATTATTCGTTTTTTGTGTTTTATTAGTCGAGCATAGTTTAGTCATATCAAGATTTTATTGCCATATATGAGAGAGAGAGAGAGATCTCTTTGCTTAACCACCAACTACACATATAATTCCTATTGAACCACTTCTTCACACTAAATCATATAGTCCTAACTGTGCAACAACTGCAATATGATATCAATAGTTGACCGAGTCGGGAGAGGGTGGATGAGCATAAAATGAGACTGTCAGAATTAGTCACCTGTTCCTAAGACTTTGCTTCAAACGTATAAGAGAAACAACAGTAGTTTTTATATATAAATGAAATTACTTTTGAGCTTAAAATGAATTATTACTTTCCAATGTTTCAGATCAGTTCTGAATCTGCAAACTCCACTTTTCTTTTGCAGGTGGATCAGCATATAAATTTTACACTCCTTTGAACAATTCAGATATATGTTCTCAATATAGGCAAAGGTCAATTTGATTACTTCAAAACACTCATTATAAAGTTCTTCCAAAGTTATCAAGTGCTCCATTTCCAACAACTCAACTGCCACAGATTCATACCACCAATAAAATGCTGTGTATAGCTGACAGGATATAAAGCTATTGAATAGATTTTATCTTCAGACCAAGGTTGATTTCATACCTGCTGAGCCACAATTGTTACGGAAAAAGTGCACAATCTCTTTAAAATGACATCACCATACTTTACTACTCAATTTCTTTTAAACAGATTAATATGACTGGCTGTATTTATATATGAAAAACGTTCTAAGTGTACAGCTTTCCAGGAAGTCAATTAAGGATTAATGAGGAATTAGGTAGAGAATAAAAGAAGACATAAATCTTTGAAAACTTTATTATAGTAACACTAAAAAGTATTTACAATCATAGAAGTACATCATTTGGGAAAAAAAAAATCTTGTACTTGAAAGTAGAAGAGGTTCCCGAACCTCCTTCTCTAGCTAAGTTGTGTAGGATAAGTGTTACGGAAAAAGTGCACAATCTCTTTAAAATGACATCAACATACTTTACTACTCAATTTCTTTTAAACAGAACAATATTACTGGCTGTATTTATATATGAAAAACGTTCTAAGTCTACAGCTTTCCAGGAAGTCAATTAAGGATTAATAAGGTATCAGGTAGAGAATAAAACAAGACATACATCTTTGAAAACTTTATTATAGCATATACAACACTAAAAAGTATTTACAATCATAGAAGTACATCATTTTGGAAAAAAAATTTTTACTTGAAAGTAAAAGAGGTTCCCGAACCTCCTTCTCTAGCTAAGTTGTGTAGGATAAGTGTTTCACTTCTTGCATGGTTTTGTCCTGTGTTATTGTTTTTCATGTAATTGTGTAAGATGCAAGATGCCAAAATTGTGTACACATTTTCTAGTATGCATGAAAGTGCCTATGAATGTTATGCCACACAAACTGCAATAATTTTTGTTCCTGAACTTATTTTAAGCATATTGTATTTTTACAACTGGTTATGATGCATATGTACATTTTATGACAAGAGGGTAAAAAGCAGACAAGTGGTATCGTTACGTTCAGTAGTCCACTAACATATTTTCGTGTTTCTAAGGTAATGATTGTAATCCATTCCTAACAGTCATTCACAAACACTAACAGGTTTCTCTATAAACGACAATAATATTGAGCACAGCAGTGTAACCTAATATGAAAATATCCTCAGCATCTGTCTTGGTGATACTGGACCTCTAAATCTTGAATTTCTATTCGTCATATTTGTTCGTCTGCTACTTGACGGGTAGTAAACTGTTGTATGTTTATTCTAAAATATTCCAAAAGCTCTAAATAAGTAATGAAAAACAATATTAAGTTGAAGTTACAAAAACTAAATACCTCTTGTTGAATTTCATGTTGTCACAGAGTTTCCAATGGAATAGTAAAAAGGAGAAAGTGAAAGTAAAGTCAATGCGACATGGGGGAGTTTAAAACAAGAATCATAATATACACTTATGACAAAAAATAGGTAGAAAAAGAATCGGCCAAAGTCTAGAATGGGCCGTCCATGCGTTACTTTTTGGTCACGGTGCACATTTTTCAATGTATTTGCTTATATGGCACGAGGCCATGTCGTTTTCTCAAGGCTACAGTTACAGAGGAAAATGTAATTGTAAAGAATGGAAGCAATACAAGAAAAAATAGAATTTCACAAAATAATTTCTTCTAGTGAATATACGTGATATGAGCGAACCTGTAAAGCTTTGTTGAAAATTGCGTTGTAGAGATGAAAGTGACATTATGCATAAAAAAAATTCATTCACCTACCGTCAGCGAATGAAACTGATACAGTGATTGGAATACTGAATTCGTACTTGGGAGTAACAGCGTTTAAGTACCCTGCTTTAGATTTCCAGTGTTTTCCTTAAATTACTTGAGGCGAAAGGCTCGAACGTACCTTCAGGTCTAACGACGTCGTCCATCTGAGCTATAGTCCTGCCTCATATTACGTCATTGTGGAGAGGCAAGTCTTTTCTAAGTGAAGTTCGACAGTCCTGTTTCATAGCATAACAAAAAAGTTAAAGACGCTCTAACAGAATCTGAAACGTTGGTAATATAACATTAGTGTAGAGGGAGATTCAAAATTATCCGCATAAGCCCACCTCTAGTGTTTAGGGGGGGGGGGGGGGCTTATGGAGAGAAGGGAGGAAAATTAAGTTGTAACATAGTGTTTCAGGAGCAACAGTAAATACAGTTCTTTACTAGCTGGTAGTATAAACCAATTGCAATAAAAATGTCAAATAACGAGTTTCCATAAAATTCTTCTGGGTATGACATCGCGTCGTCACTTTTATAAAATCTACCGACGTTTCAGCCACTGTTGCAGGCGGCCTTCATCAGGGTCTGTGTCTGAAGGCCGCCTGCAACAATGGCCGAAACGTCGGTAGATTTTATAAAAATTACGACGCGGTCTCATACCCAGAAAAATTTTATTGACAGTGACAACGGCCCCGAAAGCCAACGGCTTGCATTTAACAAGTGTCCAGTTTTTATTAAAGAGGCACAGCTGATAGCAAATCAACTAAAAAAATTAGTGCAAATACAAATGATACTTTCACTGAACTGGTAGGAACTATTGAATTAAAAACACAATACTATGCATTTTTTTTTTTTACAAGTTTATTTTTATTTAGTAACCGGTTTCAACTTGCAAGGCCATCTTCAGGACTTCAAAATCACTGAATTAAAATCACAATGTTTGTGGATTTTCGACTCGCATTCAGAGGACCGGCCATCCACATTTCGGTTTTCCGTGATTTTGCTACAGTCAAATGCCGTGACTGTTCCTTTGAAAGAACAAGACCGAATAACTTGCCCATCCTTATCCAAAAATCCGAGCGTGAACTCAGATTCTGTTGAAAGGACGATAAACCCTAAGCTTCCTTCTTTGTACGTTTTCTACAATTTTGTTTTTATTCAGTAAACGAAATAATAAAAATTAATTTACAATCATTGATATAATGTCCGAAAGAACAGACGCCATTAGTTGACAGTAACGGCCGTAAATTTACGAAATAGAAATAATGAAACATTTCGGCCGTTTCGGGGCATTGAAATAAATTCAGCTACGAAGTTGAAAATTAGTGCTGGACCGGGATTCGAACCCGCATTTCCCAATTAGGCTATCCAGGCACGCTTCACTTCCAACTCATATTCTCAACTTGAAACTTACTACTATTGTAGCGCTCCCTGTCCATTGGTACCTCTTGCTCGCAGACTATACTGTAGTCCCGCAAGGGCTTATGAATGATTCTGCATTGAAATTATCATTTCCTGTTTAGTGCATATTTACAATTATTGTTATGGTGTCTGTTCTTTCGGACATCCGGACAGGCAGCACTTCAAACGTAGTGAGCTATAAGTTGAGAAATTGGGTTAGAAGAGAAGCATGCCTGGATAGGCGACCGCTGGTCCGAATTGGAAAATCCGGGTTCGGATCCCGGTTCAGCACTAATTTTCAACTTTCTCTTGAAATTATTTCAACGCCCCGAAACGGTAGAAATGTTTCAATATTTCGATTTCGTTCAAAACTAAATTTGTAGAACATACTCAAAACTGTACACAGGACACAGGTTACATGGAATTTTATTGCAATTCGTCCATAGTAGCACCCCAAAAATATTTACTATTCCTTCTGAAGCTCACTACGTCTCTCAACTGAGACAAAAAAGTCATTTGAACTAGCAGTTGCGCAAGTGAACAACCTGGATTATTAGCATATTATTATTATTGTTATTATTATTAGTGGTGGTGGTTTATTGATTGAAAGAGACCTAATTAATGTTTAAATTTTATTAAAATACAACCCGGACTTCGGTAAACTTTCTTGTTATCTTCACTTTAAGTGTATTTGTTGTTTGAAAACCTACTGGGCCAAACTGCTATGGTTATCAGTTCCCAGACTTACAAACTACTTAAACTAACCTAAGGACAACATACACTCCCATGCCCTAAGGATGACTCAAACCTCCGACGACGATCAACCGTGCGCTCTGCAGCAAGGCGCCTTAGACCGCTCGGCCACTCCACCGCGGCGTGTAGTTGTTCTGCGAAGGTATTACTCCATGAGGATAGTACTGCTGGAAATCGAGATACTGTTGTCTTACATCTCCACAAGCAAAACTCTTAAGAAACAAAGTCCGACTCCATCGTCAGTCACTGAATGGATGAATAGCTTTCTCATGCTCAAAGAATACACCCTATCTTGTAGCTTCACAACGTTTCACAATAACAGCACCAACACCTTTTGCAGGTAGTTATAGTGAGTGAATCTTTTTAGACAACAGGGTGAGACAACAGTCGCAGACAAACGGTAGTCGATAGCGAGTCGCTGATTATTTACAGACAAGCAACGTTGGAAATTAGTCTCTGCTATATTTTAAGAAGTTTTGACTTTGATAATTTTTTAAAAGTGTTCCAAATAAAACATTCATATTTATTTACGTACTAGACGAATATGTAATAAAAAATGGGGGTACCTATTTAAAAAAAAATGCATTTGATATCCGTTTGACGTGTGGCAGCGCCATCTAGCGGGCCAACCATAGCGCCATCTGTTTTCCCCCTTCAAGCTAGAAAAGTTGTGTTCTTTGTAGATTTTTGGTTTGATGCTTATTTCATGAGATATTTGGCCCGGTCACCATCAATGAACCACCCTGTATATACCTGTGTGTGTGTGTGTGTGTGTGTGAGTACCAATAACTTCATGAATATCACAGAACAGTTTACAAATACGAATAAGCAGTTTTGAATCCGGTGTTCTCCGAAGACAGGAAGAACATTTACATTATAAAGTTCGCGAACAAATACAGTGTTTCTATTCCCCCTGCTCTCCACTTGTCCACCCTCCGGATCCTTTCTCGTGGCAATTTCCGTACCCTCCCCCTCCCGGATGATGCCCTCCGACCTGACATCTACCCTTCATACCAGCTGTGATCCTTCTCCTAGCTCCCTCTCTCCCTGAGGGCCCCGACTATCCCTCCCTTCCTGTCCCTTCTCCCCTCCTCCGTCCCTCCGGATCCACCTCTTACCGCCCTCCCCTATCCTTCTTCCCCGTGGCTTCCTGGGACATCATCCCCCCCGCCCCTTCCCTACCGGCTCTGTGGCTCCTCCCCACCCTCTCCCTATCCTTTCATCCCTTTCCCCCCCACACCCCATCTTAAATGCTCTCAGTGCCCCACCTGCTTTGTGCTTCGACAAGTGTGGTGTGTTTTAGTTACATTGTTTTATTTTACAACAGTGGACGGCCAACCCGCAGCCGACACCGTCAGTTTTAACTTGTGTATCTCTCCGAGTGTGTGTTGTGTTTTTTGTTTTAACTCCAAATAGCGGACGGTCTCACCATGGCCGCCGCCCTATGCTCATTTTAATTGTGTGTGTGCCACTGACATTCGAGCAACTGATCATACAATGTAAGCTTTCACGGCCGGCGTCAACTTCATTTAAAACTTCCAGGCTCATAAGCCGTGGTCGATTTATAAAACTTTCCCCTAACGTTTCATCTTCCGCAGCCGAAGATGAAACGTTAGGGGAAAGTTTTATAAATCGACCACGGCTTATGAGCCCGGAAGTTTTAAATGAAATTCGAACAACTGTTTTTATTCACCACTTTCGTCGTTCCAAGTGTTTTATGTCACCACTGTTTTCCTCCATTTTATGTACTTTGTTTTATCTCCATTTTAAATCTCCGTTTTATGTCTGTATTATCTCCAAAATTTTATCTCCTTTGTGTTTTTATGTTCTCCGCTGTCATTTTTTATTTCTGTAGGCCGAAGAGCGCCAGTGAGCGCTGCCGGCCCGCCCCCTTTTTTTAAAAAAAAATACAGTGTTCCATTGTTTCTTTATTTTTAAATACGTCCGGCATTGTTTTAAAAGGTGCGTTTCAGCTGAAATTTCGTTTGCTTTTAACCTCCGATTAACGTTACAAAATAATGCATGTGTGTCAAAATTTTAAAGTTACTTGAATCAAGTGTTACACTCATAAACCTAGAGAGTACACTCAGCAGTTCGAGACAAGTTACAAAAGTATAAAATTTACCTTAACATCAAAATAAACGTGTAAAAGTGGGCCAAACTGCAGATCTACATTCCTGAGCATTATACTGACGTAGTAAAATCCATATTTGTCACCACAGGCTGTTATTAATAACTATGAGAGTAATAGAGTGGCTTATGAAATGGATATCAAATGTTTTTGTAGTGATGACTGAATATTTTGCACCTGTTTATATCAACTTTTTAAACGGAGCTATCCATGGAACCAAGTGTAGTTCAGTGATATTTGTATCGTCAAACTGGAACATGTGATACATATTTGAAATTCACTCTTTTATTCACAAATGCCTTGAATACATTCGGAAGATCATTTACAGTTTACTTATTTTGACGCCAATGAGTCATCATCAGGGCCAAAACGCTGCATGTGATATACTGCAGAATTTATATTAAGTACAAACAATGCTTACTAGCTCTTCCTTCTTTGGAAGGAATAACATTTTTAATGCGTGCAGGACGGAATCATTCTTCATTAAATTGTAGTAGTGTGGTTTCTTTTATTTTTTGGGAATCGTAATAAAGTCGTGTATTTCTTTCGTTTCATTGAACATGTAACAACCGTGTCTTTCGGTACTCCAACCTGTGGTTTACTACATTAACAAATTATCCCAACAAATTTTTAAATAAAGGTCAAATTTTTACAGAATTTGGATTTATTACTGACGACCGGCTTCGAACATATTTCAATAAATTTTAAGGCTCTTAAACACTAAATAATTTGTCTCATTTTATCCCCGCTATTATAAGACAAGGATGCTCAAGAGTCCTCTGCGGGTATAAATATTTCAGTTACGAAATGCTGCTGATTCTCACAAAGTACCGCACGGTACCGCACGAACCCACTCGACCATAAAGAAAACAGTGGTCTCTGTCATTTCCATGCAAAACGTTGCTTTCAACCTCAAGTGACGTTTTACTAAAGAGAAAATAATAAGATACCAATACAACAGGATGCACAATATACGTAATTGCATGACCCCAGTTTCAAGTGTCAAAACCCTCTTCTTAAAAGTAATTATCATAGCGCAATATACACGTGTCCTACATACCTGATGGTCCTTACATTAACCCTCACTCGGGATTTCGATGAATGGTTAGAACGAAGTGGAAGAGATACATGATCATTATTTTGTCATCAAATTCCACTCTGTAATTTACAATCAATTTTCTGCACCAAAGACTATTTTGCAATATAACTAGCGAAAGGCACTTTATGACACAGATACAGCAATTTCAAAATCTAATTTAGTGTGACTGCTCGGATCCAAAACTGATTTTGAATGCAAAAGTGTAGTTTTACTGAGGTGTGGTACATTGTTTTCTTCCGCTTCGTTTTAACCACTTCAGTGAAATCCCTCATCTGCCCACTAATATAAATACTAAGAGGTGTTTGGGATACGTGTAGTTTTCACTTTAAATAGTGGATTTTTTTGGTACTGTTGACTGGAAATGTAATGGTACACTCTCCTTACTGAATTCCTTATAATGTTCCTCCTCTGGTACTGATATTTTGTTCCTCTCTATTAAAATAGCATTTGTGGTAAAAAAAAAAAAAAAAAAAAAAAAAAAAACTTATCTCTTTTCATTCTCCACTCCGAGGAGTGGAGCGGGCTGTTTGAGATCCGGCCCATAAAGAGTCGCGGTTCTATTCAGCCAATATCAGACAAGCTGATAGTGGGGCAAAGGGGGATCCCAAGTGGGAGGGGCTTACCACCTCCGGCATACGCCTTACAACCAAGGAAAACCTCCCGAAAACCTTGGTCGGAGCCGGGGGATTGGAACCAATTTAATTTATCTCCGGGACTTGCCCCGGACAAAAATGGATTATCGAGAGAACACGAATGCACTCACGACAATCAAGGATCGGACGCCCGACTTACTCTCGTAATCTCGTAGAGATCAGCTCGACCAACAGTGGACAAGCATCTCCCTACAGGAACCGCACCCGTGGGCACGGTATCCTGTGCGTCCGTTTCGATTTGTGGTACAGATCACTGCTCTTTTATAATCGAGTATTATTGTAAGCATGCGGCTGCGAGAGTTGAGTGCAAATATATATCCTTTGTGAGAGACCAAATATTGGTTGATCACGCCGTGACATATTAGTCCCATAACAAGATACCAGTGCTTTTTTTTTAATTTTTTTATCTAGGTTGTTCTTTATAATATTTTATAATTGTTTACAATGGACAGTAATTTTGCGTTTTGTGGTTTCTAGACGTTTATTTGAAGTACCCAACTACAAAGCCAAGGTCGCTAACACACGGCTGTCCATCAGCGCTCAGCTCCTACGTAATCCTAATAATAGAGAGAGAGAGAGGGAGAGAGAGAGAGAGAGAGAGAGAGAGAGAAAGGGGGTGGGGGAAACGTCTGCCTTTAACCGGCAAACGGAGAATAGGTGGTGGACTGAAGTTTCTAACAGACTGATTTTGCGCAGATATTACGAATTTAATTCCAAACCTGACAGCAGTGTCACGAGGTGACAGCCACGCTAAGCTGTCCGTTCAGATCTGCCCGCCAGACGACGAAGTTCAGCTGTTCGAGAAGTGCAGAAAGTTTTTCGACACCGAGTTTGGCCGTCTCCCTCCCATGACCACCGTACAACACAAACGTAACGCCGCACTGTACACACAGCCATTCCAGTCACCCTTAGTTAAGAGGTATACTTCAAACACGACCCTCACACTTGGTGGAGGAAAGGCGCCATTGCGCACAAAGGAAGACCTGTTCAATTAGCAGGCTGAAGCTGCCCGTCGCGGTTCCAGAGCCAACCGTAGCGTAACGACTTTTCCTTTTTACTTCAGTTCTGATGATGACTCATCACACTGGCCGTTCTAATAGTGTGGCATGCAGCCAATCGATTTTTCAATTTGATTCGATTTATTGCACCGGTAACTAGTTTCCGAGCCTCTTCAGGTTCGTCACTGGAAACAGGAGTTACAGGAACATTAGCTCCTCGATTACTTGCAGCTTCACAAGCTGCGACATGGTCGCGAATATAACAGTGATCCTTAATTGTAAATTGATTTTCTTTAGACAACCGGTTTCAGACAGTTATGGCTATCATCACTTCTGTAGCAGGAAAAGAACAAAGACACACTAGTAGTCACTAAGCATCTTACAACACTGTAAATATAGTACTGAATATTCTTAGTGATACGTATAGAAAAATTATTATTTTAACAGCATTTTTATACATGTTTAACTAATAATTTTTGGTATAGTATTTTCAGTGGTGTAATTTGTAGACTGCCTACTAGTTTGTTTGTTTTTGTTCCTTTCCTGCTCCAGAACTGAAGAAGGTCATAGCTGACTGAAACCACTCGTCTAAGGACAAAAAATTGTGATCAATGGCGCGAATAAAGAAATGTAATTTACGTCAGCTCCACGCTAGAATAGTGACGCTCGTAGTGACGGCACAAGTTAACACAATGTACGCGAAACGAAAAGAGCGTTATGTTTTAGGACAAGTACTCTGAATTGCAGCCTAACACCCATGAAAAATTCATTTCGGAAACCCTAACTTTTGACAACTAAAACACACTGACACAACTTACAAAATGTATTTAGGTGCATTTGGTTTTACAGTAAATTGACACTGAATGTAAATACAAACAATATAATTATGCTAGATCTCTGAAATAATATGCATTAATCTACGGAATAAAATATTTAGAACCATTTCAAGCTGCTGGTATGTCTATAGGTTGGCAATATACGTTTAATATTGATCAAAAAGTTACAGCTGTGTGTATATGAAGTGATGATTCTTTGAGAAAACCTTTCTAATCTGTAGCTCCATAGCACGTGAGCAGTAAATAGGTAACGTATGGATATCGCCCTCGGAGGTTCGAGTCCTCCCTCGGGCATCGGTGTATTTGTTGTCCTTAGTATAAGTTAGTTTAATTATTTTGTAAGCCTAGGGGCTGATGACCAACGTAGTTAAGTCCCATAGATTTACAAACATTTGAAAATTTAACCAAGCTTCTAGTGTTCACTTGCGACCATTATCTATCCTTTTAAGTATTTTACTGTCTAATTTACTGTCTCTTTAAACAAATGTAGCGAACTGTATTGTCTAGCATCCTCATTGACTTCGTAATTATGTAAGCATTCTACAACGTTACAACCATTTCAGTTGGTAGAAATTTCGGTAAGTGTGCTAAAGTTTCCTTTATTTCGCTAGCACCAGGTCCCTGTCGTATAGCAGCACATGGCACAAAAAATGTTCCTGTATCGCTTCCACGTGATGATCAGGCTGCAGTGACTCCAAAAGTAGTTAATGGCGTATGATCGCATACACAGGTTGTATCAAACCTTTTGGGTCAAATTGAAACAGGTGATACTGTCCCACGGCCGATTACATTGAGAAAGGAAAGCAAAGTTGGGATACGCGTATTTATTGTGTTATGAACGTACTGGCCTGTATCGCATAACAACAGCATAGCTGACGCTATTTGTTCAACGTCACCACCGCCAGTTTCAATGCATACCAATGCAACGGTGCGTAAAGTTCTCCTGCAAAGGTCCCCGCTGTACAAGGAGAGAGGCAGCTTGCAGCCCAGGAAGCAGGCCGTCGTCCGATTTTGCAGGAGTTTCACACGCTAACGACTTGCTGTGACCCCAGAAGGAAAAGTGCAGAGGTGTGAGATCGGCCAATGGCGCCGGTCTTGAGGAAGCACCTCCCCTTCCAACCCTGCGGCGACGATGAGTGGTGTTCAAGCGTTGGCGGTCACGATCAGCGAAGCGGCCTGGTGCACCGTCATGTTGAAACTACTTCTTTTGGCGGACGACAAGGAGTATCCAAGAACTGTGACATACACCTGACAGGAGCTCAAGGGGACGTGAGGCAGCAAATAAGGTCTATTTAGGTGATCATATTCCCTCTGAACTGCTGAAGTCCTCCGGAGAACCAAAGAAACTCTTGCACCTTGTGTGAAAGATTTTTATCACAGAGGAAATCAAACCTTTAATATTACTATGTAATGGGACATGTTAAATAATAAATAATAATAATAATACCCTCAGACGTCAAGAAGAATATAATTTCACTTGCAAAGAAAGCAAGAACAGGCAAGTGAGAAAATTACAGAACAAGCAGTTTAACAAGTCATGTTTGGAAAAACTAAAATTATTTACACATGAATGAATAGATGTTTGAATACGACCTCAGGGAAGATCAGTTTGGTTTCAGGAAAAATAGCGGTTTACACATTACGATTTATCTTAAAAGATAAGTTTTTAACTTTTGTAAAGTTGGGGAAAGCTTTTGACAATGTTGAGTGGAACACACTCATTCAAATTCTGAAGGTTTCTTAGGTAAAATTTAGGGAACGAAAAGTTATATTCAACTTCTACAAAAACGTGACAGCAGTTATCAGCATCGAAATAAAATTGACGCAATAATTGGGGAGTAAGACAGGATTGTGACTTTTCTCCAGTGCTATTCAAGCCATATATCAAGCAAGCTATGGAGGAAAGCAAGGAAAAATTTGGAGAAAGAATGAAAGTTCAGGAAGAATAAATAAAAATTTTGCAGTTTGCACATGACATAATAATTCTATCAGAAACAGCAAAGGACTAGGAATAACAACTGAACGGAATGGTTAGTGTCTTGAAAGGGAAATATCAGATGAACATTAACATGAGCAAAACAACGGTAATGGGGTGTACTCTTAGAAAATTAGGCGATGCTGAAGGAATTAGATTAGATAACGAGACAGTAAAAGTAATAGTTGAGTATTGTTATTTGGGTCGGAAAGCAAGTTCTGATGGTCAAAATAGAAGAAGATATGATATGTCGAATATCTATGGGCAGAAAATCATTTCTATAGAATAGAAATTTGTTGACATCAAATGATTATTTAACTACTACGATATCTTTTTTAAGGCGTTTGTCTGGAGTGCAGCCTTGAACGGAGCGAAACGTTCAGACTAAGAAATGAAAAAAGCTTTTCAAACTTGATGTTACAAACGAATGTTGAAGATTGGAGCGGTAGATCATGTAACTGCTGAGGATGAACTGCACAGGAATTCCGCTCTATGCAACACGCCTTCTTTGTTTTTATCGCCCAACCATGTTTCGGCACTTATTGTGTCATTTTCGGTGGGTTTTTTCCCTTTTAATTTCTGAAATTGTTGTTACGTATAAGAATTTTGTGTGGATTGCTTAAATATTTGAGAATTAAGTTGAATATTCTAGGCCTACATTTATCTAAATTAGTACATGAATTTATTGGCAGTGTTTACATATTGGTTTAACTAAGCAATTACATGTTTTACAGATTGTCATCTGCAACAACAAAAGTTCCATTTCAAAATGAAAGACATTCATTGTTTTTCATTGCTGATTAATTATTAAGAAACATATAAAATCTGCCAATAACTTCTAAATCTACGTTCACACTCCGCAATTCACCCAATGATGCGTGGCAGAGGTTACCTAGTACCACTACTTTTCGCTTTCCTGTTCCACTCCGATATAGAACGAGGGAAAAACGAATACTTGTATGCATCTGTAGGAGCCCTAATATCTTTGATCTTATCTTTGTGGCCTTTACGCGAAATTTAGGTTGGCGGCACTAGAATCTTCCTGCAGTCCGCTTTGAATTACGGCACTCTAACTTTCTTCAACAGTGTTTCTCAGAAACAACGTCGTCTTCCATGCAGCGACTCTAATTTAAGTTCACGAAGAATCTCAGTAATACTCGTGCATTGGCTTCATGCAAGTATCTAAGTGAATGTAGGTCTAAAGTATTGACCTCATTCTGAAATGTAAACACGTTAGCCAAATGTTTATGCAAGCTACAGATGCAACAACTACTTCAGAAATAAGGCAAAACAAAACATAAAACACGCGGAGGTGCCGAGACTTATTTGAATGATAAAAACACAAAAGGTGTTTACATTCCAGTCCAGTTGATCCTAGCAAGCGTAGAAATAAAAATAACTGCAATGTTCGCAAGATGTGGAGGTACTGAATAGGATTGGAGGAGGAGAAATTTCAGGCATATCTTGACTAAAAGAAGACATCGACTGGTAAGACACATTCTGAGACAACCTCAATTTAGCATTGGAGAGAAATGTGTGGGGTAAAATCGCAGAGGGAGACTAAATCTAATTATCTAGGCGTAACGCTGCACAGCGATATGAAATGGAACGAGCATATAAGACGGATGGTAGCTTTTATTGGGAGGATTTTGGGAAGGTGTATTCGATTGTAAACGAGACTGAACATAAAACGCTTTTACGATCCCTCTTGAGTATTGCGCAAGTGTTTGAGATCCCCACGAGATCGGTTTAAAGAAGACATAGAAGCAATTCAGAGGCAGGTGGCTAGGTTTGGTCAATGGATGTTACTGGAATAAAATCCATTTTACCGGTAGGAGAGTGATCTTAGAATTGTTTTAATTCACGATCAGCCGCTACCAGAAATATCTCAGAAGATGTCCAGCACAGCTCTGGACGAAACGTCAGGAGCAGAAATGTTACTTGAACCACAACGATACAACCTGGAAGAATCAACAGCAACAATTGGTAAACTCTAGAGTACCCATGAAATGATCGTGGCACTTGCGAACAAGAGAGTGTACCTCGTGGTGTGCTTACTGCAGCGAAGGCTTTCACGACCGGCTAAAATAGTTGTTGTTAAATCCTCTGGGTTGTTTGGTCGTGGTCGAGGAAACATTTCTGCTCCTCACGTTTCGTCCAGTACTGCTCCGAACATGTTCAGAGGTGCTTCTGGTAGTCTTGAGTCCTCAAGGCTCACCGCTACCAGAAACACCTCTGAAGATGTCCAGAACAGCTCTGGACGAAACGTCAGGAGCAGAAATGTTTCTTCGACTGCGACCATACAACCTGGAAGATTCAACAGCAACACTCGTTAAACTGTAGAGTACCCGTGAATTGATCGTGGCACTTGTGAACAAGAGAGTGTACCTCGTGGAGTGATTACTGCAGCGTAGGCTTTCACGACCGGCTAAAATAGTTGCTGTTAAATCCTCTGGGTTCTTTGGTCGTGGTCGAGGAAACATTTCTGCTCCTGACGTTTCGTCCAGAACTGCTCCAGACATTTTCAGAAGTGTTTCTGGTAGTCATGAGTGCTCAACACTCACCGCTAGCAGAAACACCTCTGAAGATGTCCAGCGCAGCTCTGGACGAAACGTCAGGAGCAGAAATGTTTCTTCGATCATGACCATACAAGCTGGAAGATTCAACAGCAACAATCGCTAAACTGTAGAGTACCCGTGAATTGATCGTGGCACCTGTGAACAAGGGAGTGTACCTCGTGGAGTAGTTACTGCAGCGAAGACTTTCACGACAGGCTAAAATAGTTGATGAGCATCTTAATAGGTGCTTTTGGCAGTGGTGAGTCTTGCCGATTCAAGACACACGGCTACCAGAAGTACCTCTGAAGATGTGGAGTGCAGCTCTTGACGAAATGTCACGAGCAGAAATGTTTCTACGACCACGACAATACAACCTGGAAGATTCAACAGCAACAATCGGTAAACTGTAGAGTACCCGTGAATTGATCGTGGCACCTGTGAACAAGGGAGTGTACCTCGTGGAGTAGTTACTGCAGCGAAGACTTTCACGACAGGCTAAAATAGTTGCTGTAAAGTCTTCTGATTCTTTTGGTCGTGGTCGAAGAAACATTTCTGCTCCTGACGTTTCGTCCAGAGCTGTTCCGGACATCTTCAGAGTGCTTCTGGAAAGTCTTGAGTCCTCAAGACTCACCACTATCAGAAACACCTCTGAAGATGTCCAGCGCAGCTCTGGACGAAACGCCAGGAGCAGAAATGTTTCTTCGACCACGACCATACAAGCCGGAAGATCCAACAGTAACAATCGGTAAACTGTAGAGTACCGGTGAATTGATCGTGGCACTTGCGAACAAGAGAGTGTACCTCGTGAAGTAGTTACTGCAGCGAAGGCTTTCACGACCGGCTAAAATAGTTGCTCTTGAATCTTCTGGTCTGTTTGGTCGTGGTCGAAGAAACATTTCTGCACCTCTGAAGATGTCCAGCGCAGCTCTGGACGAAACGTCAGAAGCAGAAATGTTTCGTCTAGAGCTGCTCCAGACTTCTTCAGAGGTGCTTCTGGTAGTCCTGAGTCCTCAAGACTGCCCCTACCAGAAGCACCTCTGAAGATATCCAGTGCAGCTCTTGACGAAACGTCAGGAGCAGAAATGTTTCTTCGACCATGACCATACACGCATGTAGATTCAACAGCAACAATCGGTAAACTGTAGAGTACCCGTGAATTGATCGTGGCACTTGTGAACAAGAGAGTGTACCTCGTGAAGTAGTTACTGCAGCGAAGGCTTTCACGGCCGGATAAAATAGTTGCTGTTGAATCTTATAGTTTGTTTGGTCGTGGTCGAGGAAACATTTCTGCTCCTGACGTTTCGTCTAGAGCTGCTCCCCACATCTTCAGAGGTGCTTTTGGTAGTCCTGAGTCCTCAAGACTCACCGCTACCAGAAGCACCTCTGGAGAAGAAGCTCTGGACGAAGCGTCAGGAGCAGAAATGTTTCTTCGACCACGACCATACAAGCCGGAAGATTCAACAGCAACAATTGTTAAACTGTAGAGTACCGGTGAACTGATCGTGGCACTTGCGAATAAGAGAGTGTACCTCGTGTAGTAGTTACGGCGCGTCCCGTATTTCGAAAAGTGCCGGAGCGAGTCGCAGGCAGGCAGGCCTTGCGAAAGGCGCGCCGGAAGCTCTGCAGGCGGCGGCGGAGGCGGAGGAAGTGTCTGCGGCTGCGGCTGTCGGCGCCGCCTCCGCGGCGACTGGCGGATCCCCGGGCCACCGGTCTGCAGATCCGCTGCCGCCCCCACCGCAGGTTCGGAAGCCTGCGTAAGAGCGGCCGCGTGCGCGTGCGAGGGCGCGCCGGCGCTAGGAAACTGGGCCGCCGGCCGCTGCAGGAAGAGCCGTGGGGGCGGTGGAGGGGCGGCGAAGGCTGCCCGCAGGTATATAAGCGCCGCGCCGCCGGCCCCGGCACCGCCACCGCCTGGACAGCCCAGCACCGACGCACGCCGCTGCTCTGCCGCCGCTTCTGCGACCGCCAACTCGCCGCGGTAAGGCCAACTCCTCTCCTTGATAAGTCGCCGCGCCGACGCACCGGATCGCGTACTTGCACTTCCCCTGCCGTCTGCTAGTACCGAGAATCTCCCTCTTAGTGAAATTCGGTAGCCGAAGTGATGGCAACGTTTGTGACAGGCACGTTTGCTTGAGGAGTCTTCCATAGCATCGGAAATAAACGCGCGTGTTCCTCGGGGGTCTGTGCTGGGACCACTAATGTTAAAAATACATTTTCTACATGTAATATTGCGAAAAACGAGTACAGATTTGATACAAGACTAACCGTTAGTTGCTCCGCCACTTTCTGTGATTGTTCTTGCCATGCTACCAATGTAATAATAATAATAATATCATGTGGCTCATTGGCCCCGTGCAAGTCTTTCATATGGACGCCAATTCGGCGACTTGCATGTCCCTAGCCTAGCCCATTTATCCAATCAAGAAAAGGGGACCTACAGATTAACGTGGAATCCGAATCATGTGTCGTTTCTGGCGTTTCCTCCATTCGTTGAGAGGTGAAGAGTGAAAAATGACGCACCGGATCACGTACTTGCACTTCCCCTACCGTCTGCTAGTACCGAGACTCTCCCTCTTAGTGAAATTCGGTAGCCGAAGTGATGGTCGGCATCGTTTGCGACAGGCACGTTTGCGTGAGGAGTCTTCCACAGCATCGGAAGTAAACACGCGTGTTCCTCGGGGGGTCTGTATTGGGACCACTAATGTTATATATTGTCGATAACACATTGTCTACAGGTAATATTGCGAAACACGAGTACAAACTCGATACAAGGCTAACCGTCAGTTGCTACGCCACTTTGTCTGACTGTCCTTGCCATGCCACCAATGTAATAACAATAATAATATCGTGTGGCTCATTGGCCTGGTGCAAGTCTTTCATTTGGACGCCACTTCGGCGACTTGCGTGTCCCTAGCCTACCCCAGTTATCCATCCGAGGAAAGGGGACCTACAGGTTAACGTGGAATCTGAACCACGTGTCGTTTCTGGCGTTTCCTCCCGTAGTCAGGTGAAGAATGGGTTAAAACGCAGAGTGAAAAATGAATTAACAACTTCGTTTTTCTCTCATCTGCTACTACCAACACATTCTCCTCTTTGAGAAGTGAAATTGAGTTCCTAAAGTGAAAGTCAGGAACGATTACTACACACAATACGTCATTTTGCACCTAGCGTCTTCAATAGCCTCGAAAGTAGACACATGTGTTCCTCAGGGATCTGTGCTATGACCGCTAATGTTAAAATATATTTTCGATACTAAATTTTCTGCATGTGATGTTGCTAAAAACCGATTACACATTAGATACAAAGCTAACCACCAGTTGCTCCACCACCTTCTATGATTGCCCTTGTCATTCAGGATGACTGAATAATTTACTTTTCCTGACATTGCTACGAAATCTTTCTCGTCTTTAAGAAGTGGAATTCAGTTTCTAAGTGAGTATCAGAAACATTTATCACATAAAAAATGTCATTTTGCGTCGAAAGTCTTCCATAGCCTCGAAACTAGAGAAACGTGTTCCTCAGGGGTCTGTGCTTGGACCACTAATGTTAAACATGCATTGTCGAAATCGATTTTCTACATGTAATGCTGCAAAAAATGAGTGCTTATTTGATACAACGTTAACCACTAGTTGCCCCATAACCTTCTGTGATTGTCATTGTCATGTCACCAGGGAAACTAACTGACTTACTTTTGCTGTCATCTGCTTGTACCAAGACTTTTCCACTCTTTGGGAAATGGAATACAGTAGATAAATTGATCGTCAGGAACGTTTATCTTATGGAACACGACATTTGCGTCGAGAGTCTTCCATAGCCTCGAAAGTAAACACAGGTGTTCCCTACAGGGTTGTGCTAGGACCACTAATATTGAACATATATTGTCGACATTACATTTTGGACATGTGAGAAACAGTCCTTATTTAATGTAAGGCCAGGCTTGGCTTCTTCCGTTACCTTGTGCGATTCAGGTTTCGGAACTGCTAGGGTGCCCTCTTCACGCAGTAAGACTGACGTCTACCAAAGCGAAAACTATTCCCCTCTTCGGCAGATGAAATTCAGTAGCTATTCACGCCAGTTTGCGTGAAGAGTCTTCTATACTCTCGAAAGTCAACACGAATATTTCTCAGGGATCTGTTCTAGGACCACTATACTGTCAACACTAAACTTTCGACATATAATATTGCGAAGAGCAGGCACATATTTGATACAAGGCTAACCACCACTTGCTCCACTATATTCTGTGACTTTGTCAACAGGGTGACTGAATAACTTACTTGCTTTCAAAATGTCCAAATATTTGCAAATGTAAGGAACGTAACTATGTTGCTCATCAGTCCATAGGCTTACAAGTTACTTAAACTAATTTAAAGTAGATTATGCTAAAGACAACACAAACACCCATGCCCGATTGAGAACTCGAACCTCCGACGGCGAGCAACGGCGCGCTCTGCAGCAAGGCGCTTTAGAACACTCGTATACTCCACCGCGGCTACTTACTTTCCCTGCCATATGCTTGTACTGAGACTTTCCCCCACTTGGGAAGTGGAATGCAGTAGCTGAAGTGATGGTCAGCTTTGTAACTTTATGAGACATGATACCTCATTTTGGGTGAATAGTCCTCTGTAATGTCGAAAGTAAACACAGGTATTCCCCCGGGGGGCTGTGCTAGGACCACTAATGTTACCTTCACAAATGGAATCCACAACAGTCGTTAAAATTCAAAAATTTTATTTATTAAAGGAAGACTGTACCCGAGTTTCGAGACCTATGTCTCATCATCAGGTGCATCTGCAAATTACAACAGTAAAATAGTGACACCTGTCATGTTATAAAAACGGTTATCTTGCATCATTATTAAGAAAAAATGTTAAGAACTAACGCAGCAACATACATAGTGAGTCCATAATCTTTTACATACAACACGAAATTAAATTTGTGGGTACCTACTACTTATAACAAACCGGGAGACACCGTTGGCAACTTCGGCACGACATAACCATCCACAAAGCAGAATCTACAAGTAAAAATCGCGTAGTACATACCTTTAACAAATAAATTTTTTGAATTTTAACAACTGTTGCGGATTCCATTATTTAAGATGAAGCTGGACAATTGTGGACGTCCCGAAGGAATGAAACACTGATGTTATATTGTCAACACAATTTTTTCACATGTAATGTTGCTAAAAACTGCACATATTTGAATCAGCGCTAAACACCAGTTGCTTCTCCACTTTGTGTGCTTGCCCTTGCTAAACTGCTGAGGTGACCGAATTACTTTCTTACTTTCTCTGCCTTTTGCGAGCACTATGGCTTTCCCCTTTTTGAGGAGTCAAATGCAGCAGCATAAATCATACTCATAACTCGATATAAAACTTCGTGGTAAGCAACATGTCGTTTGCCTATAGAGCCTTCCGCAGCCACGAAAGAATATATACGTGTCCCGAAGTGAGCTGTGCTAGGAACACTACCGTTAAATACATGTTGCCGTCTCAAGATATCCGACAATGTTGCGACAACGGCTCCATATTTGATGGAAGGCCAGCCATCATTTGCTCGGTCGACTTGTTTGAGTCTCGCTGCTAAGCTATTAGGGCGTCTTCTCTTCAGGCCACAAGACTAGAGGACTTACATTCCCTATAGTCTGCTCACTCGAAGACTCTCCCCTTTTGGTGGAGTCAAATGCAGCATCTAAAGTGAAAGTCAGACACGTTTGTCATTCTCCAGAAACCTTGTAACACACATAAGTCAGCAATTTATTTTGGATGAAGAATCGTCCATAGCCACGAATGTATACGTGGGTGACTCCAGGCCCACTACTGTCGATGACCTAAACAGTACTTAAACTAAACTGCCAAAAAAATGTCGAAAATAAATTTTCTACAATAGCGCGAGTACCGGTGACAACTTGGCCACCAGAGTATCTTCTCTCTGTCTCGGAGACCGTTACTTACTTTCCCTGTCGTTTTCTCGTATGAAGACTTTCCTCTGATGTGGCAGTGAAGTGCAGCAGCTAAAGTGATCTTCGATCACATTTGTAAATCTATAAAAAGTTTCTTGATACGCACGCGATCTTCGGTGAAGTATCGTCCATAGCCGCAGAAGAAAATACGGGTGTCCGCCAGGGGCAGAAATGAGATCGGTTTGAGCAACGATTTACTAACAGAGGCCAATGTGATGTACTGGGTGGTAAATTTCCCACAGAAACGACACTGTGTCCCAAGGAGAAATAATAAAACACCAAATGTCTTCAATATACACAAACGAATTTTAACCGAGGATCATCATCACTTAAAGGTTGTTCGCTGGCAATTGAATTATCTACAGCAGACTTGGGCAGTCATAAGGAATTGAATAAAAATTTTAATAAAACATCCACTTTATTATCTAACCCAAAATTTCCGTAAGCAAAAGTTGTAGAAACGACCATAGCTTATATATGATATAATGTGGGTAACTTTTTTATATATTGATATATAAAAAATACTGACCCCTTTTAATGTTGTCAGTCATCGAAATTCTTGTGTGTCTATGAAACGTGAAAGATGTTCATTTGATTTAAACTATAGAAAGATCAGGTCAGATCTTCAAAAGGTATAATACTTTAAAGCTTTTAATGTAGAGAAAGGATTGCACGCTTCGCAAAAGAAAAATCTTTAGAGTTTACGATTAACGACTCACTACTGGGATGCCCCATATCATATAAATTTTTGAGTGACAGTTCATATGGATATGAATTTTTTCACAGTTTCTGTTGTAGGTAAACCATGTAAAGAGTACTGACGCAATCCTATTGAAGTTTCTGTCTCCGTTTTTTCCAAAGCTTTAAACAGAGCCTACAGATTAAATCGTAACTACGTCAGTAATCAAATAATCTCAGATGAATAAGTACTCAGAATGAACGAGCTTTAATTACCTGCCCTTATAACTGTTGCATCCTAATACTAATACTGTGTTCAAGCATATTGAATCATAACTATGCGCACTTTCGGTGTGCAACATAAATCATCTTGAGTTGCTGTAGTTGGGTTGCTGTTCTATACGTCCATTGAAGTCTCCAGCTTAACTAGTGCTTTTCCACTTCGAAATAATAACAGTTCGGCGAAAGTGCCACAACCCCGGAAATTCGAAATTTAAACCATTGTAAACTAGACTATGTTGTTGCATTTTGTTCACCAAATCCTAGTAAACTACAAAAATTGCTCGTCTAACAGTCATTAGTAGACACTTTCACCTACCTCCTTGACTTTATGACGAAGCTATTCCGCGAAGCACACCATTCAGCTTCTGTATTCACTTGGCAAGCACCGTAAAATCGCATGGTCCGTAAAGTAATTAGTTCCACTGGCTCACAGCATTCACAACAGCAGGAAAACCCAGCTGCGCAATGCACGTGTTTGTTTCACAGCAACTGAAATACTTCTTTCTGTTTTTCGATTCGCAAACGACATGCAAAGATGTTGCTAGCGAAGCACTCCTGACTTAGAGCACAAAAAATACATATAATGTGAATTTCTTTATGAAAGGTAATTCTGGGAACGGAGATAAACCTACAATGGTGTTTTTCAGAGAAGAGGAGACTTTCCACGTCATTAATGCCATAAAGAGGCCACAGAAGAAAGAGGTAACAGATGTGATTCTAAACAACTTGGCTAAAACCTTAACTTTTTAACTGTGAGCCAGTACTAAAGTAAACCGTGGACGAGGTAGATCTTTTCTTCTTTGTAGCATATTGTAAGCTTCGTTTGTGCTACATGGAGATTTCTTATACGGTTTCTCACCGCCTTTCACTGGCATCGTTAACAGCAGGACCGGTCTTGAGGGGAGTTTCTGTCGGGACATACGATGACTTGAGCTTCTCGTTCGGATGCCTCTGATGAAAGTGGAACGGCACTGAAGCTCTTGCTGCCACATCCGTCAACATTTTCTCGTTGCTTCCACCGCCTGATACCTTGAACACTTATTACCCTCTCCTTTTTTTGTGCTTAGTAGAATCTGTCGCTGATAGGATATTTTCTTGGTACTGCGTTAAATTAGATACTCATTATGTCACTTAAACTGGTTTCAAAACAAGCAAGACAGATTAAAAGTAGTTCTTGAAAACAACGCGCATCGGAAAACGTTGAAATCAGTCAATTGTCTCCCTTAAATAAAACTCCAAACTCGTGATGTTTTATTGATATTTCTATCGGTATGTCAAATAGTGATAAATACACAAGGAGTTTCTGTCACATAATATGTGTTGCAAAATAACACAGTACAATGCATCTCCGTTGAGTCATCTGCATTTACTTTTGTAATTCACCTAAATCACTCAAGCTGTGTGTAGATTAAGATTTTTATCTGAATACACCCTGAATTTATATAGCTGTTAGGTCATAGCTGAACTCAACTTCGAAGTTAAAAAGTAGGCTTATCCACACTGATGCAAAAGCAGTAATGGAAAAATTTTCAAATGTTTTCATGACCATCAATATCGAAGGTCCTGTTTGTCTCTTGTTAACGCTCGTTAATGGAAACCACGAGGTCGCGGGATCGATTCTCCATTGGACCACAGGAAATTTTCAGCTCGTAATCATATACCAGGAGACATGTGGTTTACATTGCACTTTAAACTACAGGTCCTATTTTCCGAGTAAGATTACGAGGTTAAATTAAGGGGTGCAAGTCGCCAAAGTGGTGTCCAATTGAAATAATTTGCCTCACTGTACTTACGATTCTTAGCCCCGGCTAAGTTCTCACTGTAGACATAATGAAACTGTTATGAAGATTGCGCGTGGACCGATGTTTCTAAGTGTTAGTAATGCAATGAAGAGTTTAGTGTGTCAATGTTCTGATGATAAAATGGCTGGCGTCGTCTGAACGCGTTAAATTAATACTTTTGCATCATTGTATGTGGTTGAGACTACATTTTAGCTTTCCAATGGGTACAGACTGTTCCTTCCTTCTCCCTTGCTATCTCTAATGACCACGCTGTCGAAGGGACGTTATACCAACGCCACCTAGATACAAGGCCTGTGCGCTGCCTGCCAAGAGTAGTCATAACACAAGCAAACAATTTGTCTTATATAGCATTGTGCTGAGTTTGAGAATATGTGCACGTAGCACACTGTGTTTCATAATGATGTTAATGTTATTTATGTGATTCACAGACAAATTTGTTTTGGTACAAGAGATTTATGATATTGGAATCGGACGCTTCATTAGGCATTTTGTTCTAATGTTTGTGAAGCTTAAGGGACTTAACTGCGGGGTCATCAGTCCTAAACTTACAAACTACTTATGAACTACCTTATACTAAAGACGACAACCATCCATGCCCGAGGGGGGATTCGAACCCCAGACGGGGAACGGCGTAAGCATTTTGTCTCATACCAGCAAAATCTGCACGGACAATCACAAAGATAACACGAAAAACTTTCTGAAACACAGTGTGCAACGAGTACGTGTTCCCAAACTCAGCACAACGTTACATAAGACAAATAGTTTGCTTGTGTTATGACTACTCTTGGGAGGCAGTGTACAGGCCTTGTATCTAGGTGGCGTTGGTTTCCTTCTTCATTGTGCAAATAAGCTGGGGTTCAGTCTCCAATAACTTTAATCTCGACAGTCTTTCAAACCTTAATCTCTCTTTGTCACCTTGTCTTTGCAGCAGATCCACAGCTTTATTCCTAATGGCTTCTATCTTGATGATGCATTTCCTTGATTCACGTGATGTCTCGAAAAACAACACATTCATCATCTGCGTTTAAGAGTATTGCTTTGTGTTCCAGACATTACCTCTGCATTTAAAAATTGATTACATAATTAGCGACAGTAATTATTATTAGCACGTGATGATATGAAATTCACCGTGATGTTTCTCTTCTTGTTGGCAGACAATGAAGGTACTTTCCATCCTGGTGATCTGCCTTTCCGTGGCCGTGCTGGCGGCCGACGAGAAGAAGGAGGACGAGAGGCCCAAGATCTTCAAGAGGCTCATCCCCGCTGATGTCCTCAGAGGTGAGAAAGCGCCAACACACACACACACATATACACACACACACACGCGCACACACACAGCTGGCTGGCTCCGGGAGAAACCGAGCTAGAGAGCGCCGCACAGCGCAGCCTCATAGCGCGCCTCGAGAGCTCCTCTGAGCGAGAGCACGTCCTGTTGACACAGTCTAGTCTGTGCACATAAACACGGAAGAAAAAAGGGGCACAGCCGCGGAACAATCTTTAGCAATATGAAATATTACTGGGAATAAAGGCTAGTCAACACGACGACACTAGGTTGCAACACTCGTTTCATGAAATTAGTTGCGCGCAACTGGTTTCGTGTATGTCTGTAGACACTGCGTCAATACTATGCACTTCAGTTTCGTTGTTTTGTAAGTGCCGTAGTCGCCGTAGAATGAAAGTTTTGCTAGCTGTAATAGTTGTGGCGGAGCTATTGCTTGTCTGTGCGAAGTCGCTGTATAACACTAAACATAAAAAGAATAAGAAACGTGTTTGGGTTTCTGACTGGATTAAAAAAAGACGTCAGCTCGGTTGCTTAGCGACCTCGCTGAAAGAAATTGTGATCGAAGATCCTAGAAGTTATTTTAATCAACTCAGAATATCACCAGTGCAGATTAAGTTCCTTTTAAACAGAGTTAGTAATGCAATAAAGAAACAAGATACTGTTATACGTGAAGCATTGTTACCAGAACTGAAATTACAAATTGCATTATTTTTCTTATCAAATAGATATTCGTCTCTACAGTACCTGTACCGAGTTCCCAAATCCACAATTGCCATAGTTCGTTTGTATAGGTATTTGGAATTGAATGTACTTTAGTCTGAAATTCACTAATCGTCAACCCATCAATATTTAATTCGCGAATAACTGCTTCAAGAGCACTAACACGGCACTGCTTATTCCTGAAATTTTCATCGTTAAAATGCCACAAACACCTATGTATCGCATATATGTTCAAACACCGAATTATTTCTTCCTTTACGCCCTTTATCTTGTGTTTTGTTCTGTATTGGTTATCACCTAACCTAAAAACACGTGCAATCAATTTCGCCAAAGTTGGGCTGTGATGTGATATTAATTGAAGTTGTCAAATTGATCTCTTGCCTTGTAGGTTTATGCTGTGTGATAAATGCGTTGTAATTTATAATTGTACACAGTGAAACACAATGAAATTAGAAGACATTTATCATACTGCATAAACCTACAAGGCAAGATATCAATTTGACAACTTCAACTAATGTCATAAGCAAAGAACTAGAGTTTAGTGTTTTTTATCCGTATGTAACATGTTTGCAGCATAAGCACTAACGTTTCTTGTCGACGCTATCAAATGTTTTCCTGAAGATGGCCTAAAAAGCCCAAAAGTAGTTCGTAAATAAACAAAAATTAGTAGGGCCAAAACAGATTGTTTGTTTTCGACCTGAAACATGGAATTGTTCAACAAGAAGTGACGGAATAATCCATTTATAAGGTTAATAAATTAACCCATTTCTTCCCAGTGTTGCGTACACGCAACACAAGATTTAGCCTTACAAAATGCAGTCGAAATGGACTTACTATACAAAACTCACCACACATGTGTTAAAAGGCCTTCACTGCTCTCTCTGTACATGTGTTTAAGTTCCACAATTACCTTAACACTTCGTAAAAAAATGCAAGATGTACGAACGTCAGACGATCTACATACACAATAAATGTCAAGTTCAGGTTCACACAGAGTGTTTTTCAATATTTCATGAGTGATACCATCAATGTAAGTCAGAGTTATCATATAACAGACAATATTGCACAGTTTGAACAAATAGAAGAATGTGATCACAAAAACTAAATTTTTCTATATGAAACAGCGCAACATTATGGGTGGTGCAAATTAGAACACATACTGCTAGTTTGTAATATTTGTAATGTTATTTCAATTATTTTAAAGAGAACCTGATCACTAAATATAACACTTTTTCACAATTTCTATATTTGGGAAGAAATGGGTTAAATTCGTCGCACATAGTGGTTCCGCGGGGGGGAGAGGGGTCCCCAGAATATTTTTTCTTAGAAGGGGGTAAAATATTGAGAAAGGTTGAGGAACACTGTCTTAAATTGCGAAATGGCCCGGAAGTGGGCACCAGTCCCGCAGAATGCTACTTGCCGCTGGGCCGTCCCGTGAAAGCGCCGACGTAAGGAGATGCGGAACGGCAGGTACCAGTTATGAAAGCGGGAAGATATCGCGCACTGTGTAGAATCTGCAGGAACGGGCGCGCTGTTGCGAAAGTGAGACCGGACGGGCGAGTCCGCCAGCGCACTTTCGCCGCGGCTGCAAGTGACCCGCAGCCGCTGCAGACAGACGCCACCCCCACCGGCCGGGCGCTGCCTTTCACTCGCCGGCTGCAGGTCTGCAACGCGCATTCAGGTCGCCACACGGCGAACCGGACCTTCTCGGCTGCTGCATCATGGCGGGTCTTGCACCAGTCAGATGTTGGCACTACACCTCCCAAGGAGTCGCCTCTGACATACTTTTCTTCCATCCACATCCATACTCCGCAAGTTACCCCCACGGAGTGTGGCGGAAGGCATTAATTGTATCATTTTTACCATGATACGTCTGTTCCTGTGGAACAGACGTTGCTGATGGTCCGCAGCTACGAACATTAAATACACAACCATTACTTCGCAATTTGCGAGAATTTCCGACTTTAGCTGCTCTTCTTCAGGTGGTCTATCATATTGTAACATATGAAAACTTGTGCCGGACCGGGACTCGAACCCGGGTCTGTCCGCCACCCGGACACGCTTCCTGACCAAACCCAAACTTCCATATGTTACAGTTGTCCCGGTCCGGCACAAATTTTCATATGTTACAATATATAGACCACCTGGAGAAGAGCAGCTAAAGTCGGAACTTCTCGTAAATTGTGAAGTAATGAATGTATATTTAATTCAAAATGTTCAAATGTTTGTTAAGCTTATGGGACTTAACTACGGGGTCATCAGTCCCTAAACTTACAAACTACTTATGAATTACTTACGAACTAGGACGGGACAAATATCCATGCCCGAGGGGGGATTCGAACCCCCGACCGTAGTGGCCGTGCTGATCGTGACTGGAGCGCCTCAGTCACCTCGGCCACCGCGGCCGGCTATATTTAATTGCATCATTCTCACTTCCTCCTATCCCAGTCGCGTATGTTTCGCGGGAAAAACGATTACCAACATGCCTCCGTGTCGGCTATAACGCTCTATTGCACAAGAATAATTAGCGTAACAACATTGGAATTATACTTCTTGATGCCCCTGAATGTAAAATATACGATCGTAAACTTAATATATATCATGGAAAATGCCACTCGTTATATTCAAATATACACTGCGCACATACGGATATTGTGTGTACTTACATATTAGTTAGCAGAAGGTACTAAATTTTTGGGGAACAGCTTTCAAAGTTTACGACACATCAGAAATTAAGACTTTAAAGTAAAATGTAGTTATTAAAAAATGAAAAATATTAGAAAAATTGGGTATATATTGGTTGGAAAAAAGTTACTGCTTTGCAGTTACATACTTCCCTAATTTATAAATTGTGAAAATTGTAGAAACAATTTTTATCTGGTACAAAACACAAATACGATTCACATTTTGTACACATTACTACTGTTATTTTTTTAAATTATATATATTTACATTTGGAAGATCTGAACGAACACCGCGAGCTGTTCCACGTGATCGTTGCTTTCGAACCCCGTGTTGATTCCTAAGAAATTTCCTGTCTCCATAATACTCGAACATAAAGTTTCGTGCATCTTTCCGACGACCTTTCTTGAAAACAGGGATCTGAGCTTTATCCGATTTCTTAGTAATGCTTCGGCCTTCTAGATACCTACAGTACACTGATGCTAGAATGAGGCAAAGTTCCTTCGCCTACTCCGTGTAAAATCTAATTGGTTTCCCGTCAGTTCCAGCGACTACCAGACACAAGCAACAATCTCTACGACGACCATTCTTGAAAACAGGGATCTGCGCTTTTTTTTTCGATTTCTTAGTAATGCTTCGCCCCTCTAGATACCTACAGTACACTGCTGCTAGAATGAGGACAAGTTCCTTCGCCTACTCCGTGTAAAATCTAATCGGTTTCCCGTCAGTTCCAGCGACTACCAGACACAAGTAAGAATTCTTTGTCAGCGTGTGGGCGGACATTTGCTTCTTGTCAGTGTGTTCCATATGTTCCTTTTCTATCTGACTCTACAGAGGACCTCCTCATTGGTTATCTTATCAGTCTCTCTAATTTTCAATATTTTTCTCCAACACCAAATCTTAACTCCTTCATGTATCTCCTGTTCCGGTTTTTCCTCTTCTCATATTTCATATTCAAGCCCGTGCTCCAAACGTATATTCTTAGACATTTATCCCTCGCATTAAGGTCAATGACCATGGTGATTGCGCCACTGAAAGTATAGTCTCCTGACACTTAGGTTTAGTACTGTTTCTCATACATTTTTTCTGCATCCTGCATGACCTGACTGAACGATGAAAAATTCAGTTGGTGAACAGAGTTAACCGCGCAGCGTCGCTCGGGCTGTGTTACCCTGCGCACCCAGTGGAACACACAATTTACTGCGCTCCTCAGCTGCGAACAGTAAGCGCTCGTGACTGCTGCTGTTACGGCGGAATCCCACAGGTAATGACGTCCATGGCGCAGTAACCTTCCGCCGTGTGAAAAACAAGTGGGCTTTCCCCGGCAACGTTTCCACGTGGGGAGGCGAAGAGCTTTTTTTTCTGGTGCACTTACATTAATTTAGCCACCAACCTTTTCATCCTTCGTCGGTGCCTTTACGTCAGTGGAAAATTCCAGTTTGCTTCCATTTTTGTTCGTTCACAAAGGCAGCTACATCATTCAGATATGGCTTGATCGTAGAGAGAAAAATTGATTTAAGATCCATTCGAAATGTACTAGCTGTGCATTGACTTGTCAGCACTAGAAACGTTTAGTACAGGAGACATTGGCACAATCTTTTTTTATTATTATTATTATTTTATTTTATTATTATTCATGACAGAACCAATCAATGTCTTTTCCTCGGTTAAATTACTTTCTAGGGGAATTTAAACACGAATGTTGTTCTAGTCTATACATTCGCAGCACATACATGTAAGTCTTCCGTAGCCACTTCACTTGTATTTGAGAACGAAATAGTATGATGTATCTTGATGCATATCGTGACAGGTTTGTAAATGTCGTAACCAGGCAGTTTGTGTCTTTGCTTGAATTGGAGAAGCCCGGCATTATAACAATGTCGTGTGGTTCATGGTCCGGTGCAAGGCGACTCGTATGTCCCATAAGCTTTACAAACACTCCTCGTAGAACGGGGATTGATCTCAACAACACATTAAAGCTTGCTGTTAATGAAATGGTACACGTGAGCTTATTTTGTCCTTTTAATATCAATGCCACGTTTGTTTCCTTTTCTGGAACTTGTTATTCGATGACAGGGTTTTACGAAAAGTAACGAAATGCAATCTCACTTCTGAACATGTTACTAACATTTCGATGACTAAAACCAATGAACCCTATACACTACGAAGAGTAGCTCGTATTTTTTTCCCTTTTCACAAGTGCCTTTTCAGCGTAAAATAAATTCAACCCCCTCCCCTCTTTTCACTGCTTTAACGTTTTAGTCATTCTTGTGTTACATTTTTCCTGCAGATAAACTGATACTGTTCTTCTGTCATGGCGAAAGGCGTCCTTACTAATCATTAAAAAACTACATTGCAACCAAGACGGATTTTATTTCAAAATGAAATTTTACTCATTGCTACACAATCTACGCAATAGACGGAAAACGGCGTGATTGCTTGCAACCGTCAACGGAAAATCCATGCCCCTTGCTGAAAGTGACTCTGCAACTGCGTTACAATCGGTCAACGTCTATTGAACTACACTGTGTGCAAACCACAAGTGTATCACTGTTGCCCGTAATGCACACCTGGCGTGTCGCTGAGTCACCCTTTTGATACCGAGCGCAGTGAAAGGTCGCACAGCAACGGGAGTGTCGGTAACAGGCGGAAACTGAGAGCGACAATAGCGCCATTCTCTGCCGACTGTGCGGCACGAGAGGCGCATAAAAATAATGGGCATAAAAAAAAAGAAAGAGGAATGTGGAGCGGAACGCGCTGGAACGGGCGGCGGTTCCGTCAATAATGCCACCTTGTGCGCTGAAGGACACGCAAAGGGGCCGCACAACCTTGCTCCGCAGAGATCGCTGGCCACCGCAGGTTTCTTGTCAACGTCCCGACACCTTTGTTTCTTTACCTTCGCCCAACTGTTTACGACTCTTCTAGATAATACTGGCGGAAATTAATCACCAAATTTCTTTTTATCCTGTTTTCACGTTCAGGTGCGCCTCGGTTGCACAGTGGTAGAGTGCTAGATTACAAATCCAAAGGTCGTGGGTTCGATCCCCACCAGGTCCTAGGATTTTATCTGTCACTTTCCACTTCTTTCACCTCTGGCAGTATTGCACATGTGAAAAATACCGAGTAGCACCGTGGTTCGGAACCCACGTTAAACTGTAGGTCCACCTATAACTGGCTGGGTAAGTCAGTTCGAAGGTCGGAGGAAGGCAACGGCATACCACCTCCAAACAGGACCATGCCTAGTAAAGCACTGTGGTGTTCAAACCAATCTGCGGATTGTTGACTGCTTTACCCTTTTTTTACATGTTCAGGTAGACAAAACTCAGACCCAAATTTCTTCTACGTAATGGTAATATCCTTTCAGAAGAGCTTTTTTTTAATAAACAGATAAGTTTAACTGTCTCCTTTCCTCAACCCTATCGAACACCTCCGCATCTATACCATCAGGAACCTAGTATCCAACAGTGGTATTGTCTCCCCTCTGGTAGGCTGCCACGCCTTTGTCATCCCTCCGTCCCTCCACCTAGATAACCGAGCGAGGTGGCGCAGTGGTAACGCACTGGACTCGTATTCGGAAGGGTGGTGGTTCAAATCCACCTCCGGCCATTCCGATTTAGGTTTTCCGTGGTTTCCCTAAATCACTCAGGGCAAATGCCGGGATGGTTCCTTTGAAAGGACACGGTAGATTTCCTTCCACATCCTTACCCGAATACTCCGAACGTAAGCTCCGTCTATAGTGTCCAAGCTTTCGACGGGACGTTAAATTCCGTGCTTCCTTCCTCCTTTCAACTAGATACTCCCCATGTCCTATCCCAACACAAGTTCAACAGACTCACCCTCCTAGACTATGAAATCCGTCCTGATCTTTATCCATCGTATCAATTGTAGCCTGTCTCCACCTTCCTGACCCAAGTACCAAGTTCGATTCGCGTGGCCACCTGCCATGTATCTCGGCTAAGAAGCTCGAATCGTGGTCCAGTAAGCAGATAGTGAAATGACTGGTGATTTTTTACAAAAACGAGTGTCAAAACTAATTACGAAACGATATTCGTTTCACGTCGCTCTGTTAGAGATGGATAAATATACTAACTGGGACGGAAATCGGCCGTGGCTTACTCAAAGAAAAGCACCCACATGACAAGATGTAAACCTAAACGAATATGCCCATATTATTGTTGGAGAATCTAATTTCCTTCAGTAGCGTGTCTCAACAAAAGATATCACGTAAATTATTTACTGCTGAATGGGAAATCTGGCAGAGGGTCAGTGTGGGATTTGGAGAAGTGACGAAACACGCTAGAGAAGACTGATCCCACAACTTAGTCTAGACGATAGCTTAAATGAGTGCTTCACTTGGTAGCAGCTGTTTTGTTCTTGTTAATGTTCGCTTTAAACTCTGCTTTTAAGAGACTGTACATTCCGTTCAGTTGCTCTTTCAGTTCCTTTGCTGTCTCTGACTGAATAATCGATAAACCTTGCATTTACTTCTCCTTGAACTTTCCTTCTCGAAGTGTCTCCCTGCTTTGCTTCACAACTTGCTCAATGTACAGACTGTCCACTGCGTCCCTTTCATGCTCTTCGACTCTTATAACTGCCGAAGGTCGCGGGATGAAAGACACGGTGGCCATTGTTCGGCGTTCTCCGCCTCCCGGCTTTCCCGTTCTGCCACGGCGCAGCAGTACTGTGCTGCATCTGACGTCATAAGCCACACGGACTGGAAAGAGCCCAGTGTACGTTTACGGCAGCTTTCCATTCTGAATGGCACTCTCCGAAGCACAGCTGTTCCGCACGTGGCTAGTCCCGGACGTGGGTCTGCATGCAGGTAGAACGCTTTTTTGCTGAGGCCTCGCTGTGCAGCAGGAAGAGGGGGCGTTGCCACACGGCTGTCGCAAGCGGCAGTTTCCCTTTACGACCGGCCGGGCTCGTGGCGTGGCGTGGCGCGATACGAACCTCGGACTGCGAAAGCGCGACACGGTTTCCACACACACGCGCCGAGTCTCTCTGCGCTGGAATCCACTCAAAACAGAGGCGTAGCTGATGGGAGCTAGAACAGGGGTCTCTCCACTCGCCCTCAGTGCAACCCGTTGTATGAAATCTACTGTCCTATAGGCTCTTACCACGCTTACCATCGTGTCACGAACAGCTATGCTGCTACGTTGCCGCTGCACCAACCAGATCATCATCATCATCATCATGATTATGCCTTTCAGAGTTCTGTCTGGAGCATAGTACCTCTATCGGAGGTGTTCCTGGTCTGTCAATTAGAGGTGGGACTCCATCACCTCCAAACGTCCGAGGCATTTTGCTGTGATTGTTGCCAGCATGATATTGAAGTACCTGGGAAGCAGGTTACTAGCCTTACTTGCCCAGGGCCCCACTGGGTTTTACCCCTATCGGTTGAGGGACTAACCGGTGGATTTGGTAGTCTTTGCCGTCCGAGCACAAAGGTGGCCACGACTCAGAATATGTCCGAGATGCCCAACCTTATTCCAGAGTAACTGATATCCCAACTGTCAGGACCACTTACTTGGCCACTCATACGTTGCCCGTGGTTCATGAACTAGGAAATGACTACAGGAACCCACACCATGAATCACCTCAACCAGATGATCCATAAATTTCTGAGGATAACCGTGACATAGGTCGGATAAATAAATAATATTTCTTGCTATTTTGACTGCTATTTTATCTAGTACAGGTCATCACAGGTAGCTGCTCTTCCAAAGGACAATGTTGTCTAAATTCGCGCGTGAACTTGTCAGAAGCAGCAACTACATGTGCACCACAGCTGTCCACAATACCCTATCCTGAGCAAGCCTCTTCAACTCCACATAAGAACGGAAATCTACATCTGTCTCAATCTGCTTACTGTATCCATCACTTGGTCTTCCTCTGCGGTTTTTACCCCAAACACTTCCCTCCAATGCTAAATTCACGATTCTTTGATGTCTAAAAATGTGTCCTACCAGTCGATGACTTCTTTTGGTCGAGGTATGCCAGAAATTCCTTTTCTCCCCAATTCTGTTCAGCTCCTCATTAGTTACGCGATCTACCCACCTAATCTTCAGCAGTCTTCTGTAGCACCACATTTCAAAAGCCTCTATCCTCTTCCTGTCCGCACTATTTATCGTCCATGTTTCACTCCCATACATGGCAACACTCCACACAAATGCCTTCAGAAAGGATTTCCTTAGGCATAAATCAATATTCGATGTTAAATATATGCTCTCCTGAGCACCATCGATCAAGACTAAGTGACCACAACTTCCAAAAGCGGCAGTTAGGTGTCGTTATGATTGATTCCGTGTGTCGTGTATGTCAGTTAAACCCCAACTGGCGTCGGTTCGGCCTGCCTGGTGCAAGTGTTTTTAGCTGACGCCACTTCGGTGTCAATGATGATGAAGACGCCACAACAGTCCCCGAGCGCAGAAAATCTCTGACCCGTCTGGGAATCGAACCAGGGCCTGCTGCGTGGCAACACACCATGCTGTCCATTAGATTATGGAGGCGGGCAGGTGTAATTACGAAATGTTAACACATATACCCTCTTCTTGCTCTTGGCTCTTGAAGTCACCTCTGTGGATAGTTCATACGTTTGGCAATATAACATAAAGGGTTAATGATACGACACCCTTTAACAATATCAACACGAACTGTACAATTATCGTGGAAAAGCTCGGTGATATAATTTCGTAATGAGCAGGTAGGTGCCTGGATGGACTCCTGGCAGATTCGCAGTGAGCCAGAGGTGTGATATCACTGCTGAAGGCCTGATAGCCATCGGCTGGTGGAACGGCCGCTACCTCGGCCTCCCCGTCGCTTTGTGCCGTGCCGAAGCGCAGCGCTGCGGGACACGCAATATCGCTCATCCGCGCACTGGCTGCTGTTGTTCGCACGCACCAGGCGTGCCGTCATGCGTCAGCTGTCGCCCCAGCCCAAGGTCAGTGACCTCGCTTCACGCGACCCCAGCAACAATGCCGACAAAGCTCGCGTCGCCTATGGTTGCAGCTGGTGCGGCGGGGGAGGCAAAGGCGATGTTCCGCCTTCTGCCGATAGGCCTCAACCAGTGTTGCCAACCGTAAGGACATTTTGACCCTTTTTTTCTAAACTGTAGGAACAGATTTCCGATTTCTTAGCAAAACGTAGGGAATTTTCTCACGGTCACTGCAGAAAGAAAGATGAAAGTACTTTTTGTTTTTCTTTTTTCGACTCAAAACAGTAACATCTTGTATACACATGTGGCGTCTGTTCAGAAAGAACAGACGTCACTTCTGATCCTGCAGTTGTTATTTTTTCATATTCACAGAATATATGACATCAACTGCGAATGGGCAAAGCTGAAAATATGTACCCAGCCGGGATTCGAACACGGGTCTCGCGCTTTCTAGGCAGTTGCGCTGACCTCTACACCACTGGGGGCACAGTGATCATTGCACTTGCAAGGACTACCTAAGCACGCCTCCCGTCAGATAGAAATTCCCAGCTTTACCCTGCCCACAGTACTCAAACTCGTAGTCACTATGCACTAATTTCCGTAAGAGTAAGCGCTTCAAACTACCCAGCGGTAGTTGTAAGAAGGCGCTCTGACTGTCATCATGACACATAATGGAGAATGTGCTTTAAATATTTTAACTGTTTTTATGTTTGACGTACCATTTGTAAAAGTTTTATGATTGACGTACGATTTTAATGTCGTGTGCCTTCACGAAATGAAAGCATAGGACGCAAGTGACCAGATGATGGTACCGCAAGTCTATCAAAACCGGTCGTCAAAAAAATTAATTAGTTAATTGTGATCTTGGCATTTTAATACTTCAAAGTAAGGAATCGCCGTTCTCCAATGGAAAAATTAAATGATATTCCGTCTGTAATGTCTATGCATTTAAAGAAACTCATGCGCTCCTCTGTATGTTCGGTGACTTGTTAAAGTAATCTAATATTATGCAAACCATCTAGGTATATTAGCCCCTCTCCCCTTTCCTCGGCAATTTTGTTAGCACTCAGCTACGTAGGAAGACATGATCAAAATAAAATAAGAGAAATCAGATCGTAAACAGAAAATTTACATGACACTTTTTTCTGTATAACTGTAGAGAAACATTATAAAAGCGGTCTAATGAATCCTCTGCCGTGCACTTCAATTTGACTTGCAGAGTATTTATGTAGATGTAGATGAAAACTGTTCCGATTGGAATGAACGAAATGTTCCGGGCTGGTGACATTAAATCTTACCCGTACTACTTAAGGCTTGCGGGTATGCAGAAAGAAAGTTTTCTCGCCTGACTGGGATACGTGACACGAAAACTTGATCCGCGTCCGACCTGACGGCTAACCGCAGCGCCTGTTCTCGTAACATGACCTTCGCCGTCTCCTTTTTTCAGCGTTGCCTCCACAGTGCCTCCCCCCTCTCCCTCGCAGTCTGCGGTCTCTGGTATTCGTTTCCAGTATCCGATACCTCAGGTGTCTTCACCGCCATCCTATGTATTACATACTCTTTGGATCTAATAAACGAATTCCTTGTCAATGTTGTTCCTGCCTCAGACTCGAATTACAAACATTACGACATTCAGAGAGCTAGTGACGACCTAACTGATCACGATACAAAACTGATGAGATGGCCTGTCGCAGCCTAATTACATAAAGACATACGTGTCGATGACTTTGTCGCAGACTAATAAGACAACGAGACACGAGTCGAATGACTACGTCGTCGCTCGATTAAAGGCTAGATGGAGGTGTAAAGCAGTATCGTCATGTTAAAATCAAAACCTTTCAAAAAATTTATTTCTTCTTTTACCCTCCATTACGGGTGAATTCCATATAATAAATGATCTACATCTACATAGATCGAATAACGTCTTTCTTCTAATGATTTCCATCCCAATTCGTACAACATTTCCGTGACGCTTCCCCCCCCCCTCCCCACCCCCCGTAAAGTGAGAAAAAAAAACGAGCTGCCCTTCTCTGAAGCTTTTCAATATCTTCCGTCAGTCCCACCTGGTGAGGGTCCCATAATGGGCAACAACACTCCAGGAGAGGATGCACAAGTGTGATGTAGGCAGTCTCTTTGGTGGAGTTGGTGCATCTTCTGAGCGTTCTGCCAATGAAACGTAACCTTTGGTTCGCCTTCCCCACAATATTTTCTATGTGTTCTCTCTGATGGTCAGGTGTTCAAATTTTTCATACTCTGTTAGTGTCCTGCAATACAGCTATTTAGTAAATAAATTATTTCACATAAAGGTAAAGCAGTCAACAATCCGAAGATTGGTTTGAACACCACAGTGCTTTACTAGGCATGGTCCTGTTTGGAGGTGGTATGCCGTTGCCTTCCTCCGCCCTTCGAACTGACTTACCAAGCCAGTTATAGGGGGACCTACAGTTTAACGCGGGTTCCGAACCACGGTGCTACTCGGTATTTTGCACATGAGCAATACTGCCAGAGGTGAAAGAAGTGGAAAGTGACAGATAAAAATCCTAGGTAATACTTAATGTGTCTCAGTGCCTCGACCCTAATCGGCGCCATATGTAGCAGAAAATTAGTGCCCTGAGCCAACTGTAGTAGTACTACGTAAGTCTGGCGATGCTTCTCGCTGTGCTCCCTGTTGGCCGCCAGGGCTCGCTTTATCGCGGGTGATAGCAAGACTTCCGACAGCGACAGAGGCCGATGCCAGCACATGGCAGTGCTTCACAGATCTACTGCTCGTCGACGCATGTCTCGCTCTCTAGCGCTTCCCTCCTGAACCACCACACTACTCCACAGCAACCCACACTTAGACTATTCAATTTTTTCAGCGCCTTCCTCATCCATTAACCGTACACTCATCTTGAGAAAGAACACTTGTTTGCCAAAACAGACATCGATACCGCGTGTTTGTGAATCGAAAGAATTTTATCCAGTAATCCCTCTAGGTGGAACATTTTCTCCAAGAAGCGCCACATCTGTGACGCTAGTTTAAATGTTATTCGTAAGAGGCGCTACTACGGTCGTCGTTTATACACTGCCGGAAATAGAAATTGTACACCCTCTTCGAATTTTTAAATTCACTCAAGATTTATTCTTGAAACACTGCAATGCGTACCGGTATATGAAATGATTACAGATCGGTAAAAATATACCGATGAAAAAATATATAGTGCCTATTCCATACTGGTAGCGAATTACATTCAAACTCACAAACAAACTGTTATATTCAAATGTAATGTAGACCTTAGGCTACACTACTGATAATTTCATAGCATCAGCCATCTTTTACTCGTTGGACATTCAATGGCTTCAACACCCCACAACCAAACTGTTGCCACCCAACCTTTATTAGACTTTGAGCTACGCTGCAGATCATTCTGTCACCAAAAGCAGCTCTTCACCTTTCACTTTTATTCATTTCACCAACTCATAACCAAACTGTTACCTCCAAACCTGAGAACTCGAGCCTTGCAACAGATCATTCCGTCACCTCAACCATCTTTTTCGTTCTGTGGCAGTTGGACAATCTGCAGCTGCAGCCCTTACAATATATCTTGGCTGAAATCAGTGTTGCGTGGACGCAGCAGAATCTCCCCTACGGATGTGAGAATGTTCACGTGACCATTGCAACCAGCGTCATTGCACAACTGATGCAGCACGTCCAACTTGTGTAGCAATTCTCCGAAAGGACCCTCCCGCCACTCAGAAGGCCAGAGTTTGACCCCGTTAAAGACTCGCCCTGTTGGCTGTAGGAAACACGAATGCGTCTCCATGGCATGGCACCTGTTTGCTTCCCACGGCCACATGACACTGGGCCTTATAGCTGCAAACATTCCCCATTAAACAGTAGACGCAGATGACTCCCTGGCAACTATGCCACTGCATTATCTGTAAGTGGGCGTCGTTGGAACCATTATCAGTACATTAACTGTCCCCCAGGCGACATATGTCGTCATCAGATCAAACTGGATGTCGTCTTACTGGATGGCAGATGGCTCCCTGGCAACTATACCACTGCATTATCTGTTGGTGGGCGTCATTGGAACCATGATCAGTACATCCACTTTCCCCCAGGCGACATGTCATCATCGGATCAAACTAGATGTCGTCTTTCCAGGTTTATTATTTTTCTCCTTTTTTGGCAGTGTGGTTGCCAGCTCATTTGCAGTTGGAATCAATACTGGCGTTGAGCCAGCGCGAGACTCCCGCACTGGCTGAGAACTCACGAGCGCCCCAGATTGTCGACGAGAAAAACCAGTCGGCTGCGCAGTCCAGACGGTGGGCGGCAGCTGGTGTAGCGACGCCCAAGGCCGGCTGTAACGGTGCACGGGGCGTGGCCCGCCTGTCGCTGGCTCCAGCCAGCCCACGCTGCCACTGCGCCCGCCCTTTGTTGTCGTGAGGCGAGCAGGCACCGCCGAGTCTAGCCAATCATCGGGAACAACTACAAAATAAAGCCCGTAGCATCAACATCTATTCAGACAGCCAGGCAGCCCTGAGATCACTGGCAGCTCCTGCAACAAGGTCTAAATTTGCAGAATGTCACAGGGTTCTAGTGGAGCTAACCTATTGTGGGTCCCTGGCCACTCGGGCAACGAACATGCCGACAGATTAGCCAGGATGGGGGCAGAGACTCCATTTATTGGACCAGAACCTGTCCTGACAATCGCCAAGGCAATGATCAAATTGGAGCTACGTAACTGGCTCAGAAGACAGCACGTAGAATATTGGGCCAAAGTCCATCAACAAAAACATGGCAAGGCAATGATTCCAAAGCCATGTTTTAAAAGAAGCTCTACAATCCTGAGCCTGAACAGGAGAGAGATTAGACTCATGGTTGGATTGCTGACAGGCCATGGGAATTTCAAAAAACACCTACATACAATGGGAATAACAGAAGAGGACCCTAAATCTAGGATCTGTGATGACGGTGAGGAAACTGCATCACATCTGATCTTCGAATGCATTGCATTGGGGAGTAAAAGGCACAGAACATTTGGGACAACCAGACTCGAAGAAAATGTGTGTCTAATAAAGAACTGGTAAAGGGACTCCTTGCACTGTTCAAGGGCATTGGTTGACTGTACTAGACATACAGGGAGCGATACCGCACAATAAACTTAGTTTCGGTGCGGGCAGTGGCGGGTTAGACCGAGACTGTTTTGGCTTCCCTGAAAGAATCAAATCAAATCAAATCAAGGGACAGGGTTTGTGGTCACTAGAGATGGAGCACACGCTCGGACAGTCTTTACAAACGTAAAGGTAAAGTGGTCAACAATCCGAAGATTGGTCTGTTTGAACACGACAGTGCTTTACTGGGCATGGTCCTGCTGTTTGGAGGTTGTATGCCGTAGCCTTCCTCTGATCTTCGAACTGGCTTACCCAGCCAGTTATAGGGGAACCTCCAGTCTAACGTGGATCCGATTCACGGTGCTACTCGATATTTTTCACATGAGCAATACTGTCAGAGGTGAAATAAGTGGAAAGTGACAGATAAAAATCATAGGACCTGCCGGGGATTGAACCCGTGACCTTTGGATTCTTAGTTTGGCACTATACCGCTGTATTACCGGTTTGAAATCGTTCGTGTCCTTTGGAAAGAGCCATCCTGGCATTTCCCTGGACCGATTTAGGGGTATCACGGAAAATGTAAATGTAGACTGTCGGAGGTTGGTTTGAAGCACCGTCCTCCCGAATGCGAGTGCAGAGTGTTACACTACTGCGCCACCTCGTTCGGTTTAGGTCCACAAATCCATTGGTAGTGTACTGCTCGTCTACTGCCGCTTAATTAGATATTTATAAATAAAAATAGTCACAAATCGCAAAAAATATCATATATACAAATGATAACCGGTTTCGGCGGTAACTGCATGGGACAAGCGTCTGCTTCGTAAACCACAATCATAGTAAAGGTTACAAAATCTACAGCTCTTCAGTTTAAAACAAAATCTGCAGTTTCTCAAAATTAACTAGTATATTAGCGACTTTGTAGCTTCACATAGAGGTTCAATGTTTTGATTAATAATCTTCATTACAATTCTGCCCCAAACTACGTAAAGTGAATACCAGTATTATCGGCATAAGTAGTGTTCTAAAAAAGTCAGAGTCAGAACGATATTTTTACCCTACAGCAGAGTGTGCGCTGATATTAAAACTGTGAGCCGGACCTGGATTCCAACCCGGACGCTTGCCTTTCGCAGAGAAGCCCTCTACTCGCTGAGTTATACTGGGACGCCTTCCGGTCCGTCCTCACAGCTTTAAGTCCACCAGTACCTCGACTCCTACCATACAAACTTTACTGTCCCCGTGAGAAACTTGCAGGACTAGCACTCCTGGAAGGAAGGATATGGTGGAGACATGACGTAGCCACATCCTAGGGCAGAGCCGGCCAAATGCTGCACACTGTGCAGAGGTGCGAAAGTGCTGCACAGATGAGAACATGTGAGGCAGCCAGCAACAGCGACGTCTGTGAACAGAGATGACTCCACATCCAAGAGCGCAACACACTTTACCCCTAGAGTGACCCTGTTTGTAGAAACATGCACATCAGCGGAGAGGTGCACGCCTTCACCCAGAAGTAGCAAATGTGCAGCAGCACTGCACATGTGTAGTATTTCTGGCCAGCCTTGTCCCAGGAGATGTTTCCAGAATGATATTTTCACTCTGTCGTGGAGAACATTCGCAGGAGGGCTTCTGTGAAGCTGTAAAAATAGAAGGCGAAGGATTGGCGAAAGTAAAGCTGTGGCGATGGGTTTTGAGGCGTGCCAGGATAGAGTCGAAAATCCAGAGGTCCCAGGTTAGAACACCATTCCCGCACACGCTTTTAATCTGCCAGGAAGCTTCAAGTCACGGTCGTTTGTACTGCTAGAATTGTCCAAGAAGGCTTCTCTGACTGCTGCAGAGCTTGAATGCACCTGACGTAACGGTGGAGGCAATTGCGAAATGACTCCAGAAGGTTCGCTGCACCGGAAAGCGCGTGGCATTCCGCGGGAAGTGTTCTAGAATTCGCAGCGACCTGTCGCCTGATCTCGCGAGCCATGTAGAGCAGAGAAACCCGAGACGAGAGTAGCCAGCAAGGACGACCGTCGGCTGCGGAGCTGGAGTGCTGGCGGGATTGCGCAGGCGCCGTGGCTGCTCCGGTCGGTAGCCGGCCCGTGGGAGGGGAGGAGCAACTTCTCGCATTGGTCGTGCTCCAAATGCCTTGTCAGCTCAAAGCGCTATCGGGCTTTCAGATCGATAACCATTAATGGCTGGCGGCCCCAGTGATTTCTCGCACAGTTGCCACTGGAAACAATTGCCTGGTGTCGTAATTTTTTACTTTCACGGTACTAGCCGTGATCGCGGTCCTTCAGGAAGATTAAAGGAATGAAACTGTAATATGACCCTGCGCCTTATTTAATAAGGTAGGGCTAGAAACTGTGGCGGACAAGAAGAAGAATGTAGGTTGAATAGGACTAGATGACGTCAACATTAATCACAAAACTGGCCCATAGAGTACTGTTGTTTTGTGCTCTTCAGTCCACAGACTGGTTTGATACACATCTCCACGCAACCCTATCCTATGCTGCGTCTTCATCTCTGAATAGTGCAATCCACATCTTTTTGAACCTGCGTCGCTCAGTGTCCCCCTACGATTTTTACCCCATGTACTTCTCTCCGATGCTAAACTGACGATTCCTTCATGCCTCAGACTCTGTCCAACCGACAGATCCTTTTAGTCAATGTATAGCAGAAATTTGTTTTCTCCCAAATTTTGTTCAGTACCTCTACATTAGTAACTCTATCTACCCAACTAATCTTCAGCATTCGTCTGTAGCACCACATTTCAAATGCTTCTATCGTCTTTCTGTCTGAACTCCTTATCGTCCACGTTTCATCCCGTACAGTGCTAAATTCCATTCAAATGTTTTCAGAAATAACTTCCTAACATTTAAATTACTGTTGGTTTTAAGCAAATTCCTCTTCTTCAGATATTCTATTTTTCCCCACAGGCGTTATGCATTTTATATGGTATCTTCTTTGCTTCGTCCATCGGAAGTGACAATGCTACCCAAATAACAGCACTCGCCGGCCGCGGTGGCCGAGGGGACTGAGGCGCTTCAGTCACGGTCTGCACGGTCACTACGGTCGGGGGTTCGAATCCCCCCTCGTGCATGGATATTTGTGCCGTCCTTAGTTGTAGGTAGTTCATAAGTAGTTTGTAAGTTTAGGGACTGATGACCCCGTAGTTAAGTCCCTTAAGCTTAACAAACATTTGAACAGCACTCAACTACTACTTTTATTGTTTGTTTTCCTCTCTCTTCCGAGATATTAAAGGGTTAATACCATAAAACGACCCAGCATCTTTTTTAATACTTCTTGACCTAAGTGGAGGTAAAGTAGAGCAAGAAACTATTTCGGATAAGGAAAAAGAATGCTCGTTGAATGGGATAAGGTGACGTCAGCGTTAATCACCAAACTGACCTACAGAGAACTGCAGTCTGATAAACTAAAACTTATAATTCGAAACGCCCGACGAGATGGCTGGAAAAGATGAGAAGGGATTTGAGAAGACTAAACATCTCGGTAGGGCAAAACAAACGTCTTACTTCCAGTTCCGCTGAAGCTGGTGGCGTGAATCTCCCTCGCAGGCAGTGGACTCTGTTGAATCTTTCTATAGGAGTGCCTGATGCAGTTATTGCAAATGGTGAATCACACTATATCACTCATCTGACTGCGGAACAGATATTCAAACTATGGACCACATAGTTTGCATCTCCGAGGGGTTGGTCCGTCTTCACAACACAAGTGAAGCAGGACTTTGTGACGGGAGATCCCAAATACCTGTGCACAAAATTTTCTCCCATGAACTATAATAGTATGCACTGCAGATACAGTAGTTTAAAATTGTGGCTGACAAGAACTATACGATAGTAATAATTGCCTCAGAAGACACTATACAGGACAGTTTTAGTGTACTGGTCAATATTGCAAATTTCCTATCCAATAACATAAATCACGAGGTAGGGGACTGCTGTCGAGTGAACAAAGATAGTTCGTCAGCCGAGGCAAGAAGTAGTTCTTGGTAGATCAGAAAAAAAGTTTCGACAGTGCCTTAGGTTCTAACCATCTATAATTGGCCAAATTCTGTAATAAAGAGAAAGAATAAAGAGGTGTTGTTCGGCTACAGAAACGGATGTTACCGCCTACCACGTAAAAAGCGAAAGCGGATACGACGGAGAAACCGGTCGCACGCGACAATCGACGCGACCCCCGTGAAGTTCTGAAGGACGTCGCTCAGGCGTGTCACACGCCTCCACACGGCTGGGGAAACGAAACGCCTTTAGAGAAACCCGGGTCTTCGGGTCCTTTGGCGCCGTGCGTCCAGTTACTTACAGTAGATTCAAATCAGTATGTACTGTAACCATCTTACTATCATAACACTTTTCTTATTTCCTGTTGGTGGGTGTCAAATTACGTAAACTGTCCGTTCACTGCTTACATTGTCAGAACAAGATTACGGCGAGCAAAATTTGTCACTGTAACCAAATTACTGTTCCATTATCAGAACTCTTCCAGGGACGTGATTGTCATGCTGTCTGCTACGTCATCTTTATCTACGATCTGTCAACAGTAATTCAGCGTTGATATATCTGCGGCTGAAGTTCGCAATGTTTTCTGGCTGATAGAGAACTATTCTTTTGATTAAGTAGACCTGCCATTAGAGCTGCATATCCGCGACTAAAGGTTAGACGTCAATCACGAAGGCTGTAAAATTTGCTTTTATTTATTTCATTTCCTCTCAATGAGAGGGGGGCTGCGGTACAACTTTGTTTTTCACATCACCGTCGACGCGTGGTAGAACTTAATATTAGAAAAGGAATCTCTCCATATGTTCTCCAAATAAAGAAACGTTGTACTAATATAGAGTTATCGTCAAACTTTCATCTTTTTTATTCTCACTGGGATGGTGCTTTGCTATAACATCTCCACATCCACACTTACAAGCCATGAAAGCAAAAAGCCTGCAGTCTGTATTCGGAATCAGAAATGACAGCACAAGTCAATTTAATTTTCCGCATCAGTCGGTTCTTTGCCATCATTTACACTAAAATAACATTATATAACTCTTAGTGCACCACTGACATTGAAAAGTTCGCTGAATGGTCTTAGGAAATGTAGGGAAAAAATTACAAACAAAATACATTTACTGGCCTTCAAAGTAATCGCCATTGTAAAGTTGTGAGGCGGCATCGTGAGTCGTGTCTGGATAGCACAGTCGGTAGTGCGCTTGCCTGCGAAAGGCAAAGGTCCCAGGTTCGAGTCCCGGTTCCGGCACACAATTTTAATCTGCCAGGAAGTTTCATAATCGCCATTTGCTACAATGCACTTCTGACATCGGTTGTACAGCTGTTGGAAACTGTCAGCAAACGCTTCTTGTGGAATCGTTCAAAGGACTGAGGTGACGCGTTGTTGGATCTTCGCAACCGTAACGAAGGCTTTCACGGCAGCCGACAGCTGCTTCAACACCAAACACTTGCACTTACCTCTCATGGGTCTCCCTCGCCGTTTTGCGCAATTTGAAACAAAACTTGACTTTAACGCATTGCTCCTTTTTGTGCTGCATGTTGAAATGACAAGAGTTCTCACACTGACCCTGTTACCTGGGTCGCGAAGTGTACCACCGCTTCACTGCAGTGCTTTTTACGATAGGGGGCGCTTGTTGACATGTCCTTGAATGTGTATGCTCGGGCACCTCATCATCGCGGTTCGTAAAATACGGAACAAATGTTTAAAATGTTTGTTTTGCTTAAGGGACTTAACTGCGGGTCATCAGTTCCTAAACTTACAAACTACTTACGAACTACCTTATACTAAAGACGACACAAACATCCGAGGGGGGATCGAACCCCCGACGGGGAGAGGCCTTGCGCACTGTAGCATAGCGCCTCAATGCACTTGGCCACTTCGCTGCGGCAAAATACGGAACCATTCGCCTTGTAGTTATTAGCTGCAAACTTCTTTAACAATGTATTTGCTTGTAGTGTTGCTACACCAGGAAAAGGGCTAGTAAATCATTGCAAAATAAGTTCTGTGAATACAGCTTAGTAGAGCAGGCACCAGTATAATTATTGCACTAATTTACCACCAAATGCTTCTTGTGAGTCGATGAAAATGCACTGAAGAGCGGTTCTTTGTCTTGCCTTTTAGGATTGGCGCATATTCAGAATACGGTTACGCCTCCTCTCCTCTCCGTATCAATTACGTAACACGGAGGACAGCTGGATTCCGACTAGAACACCTAAAGTGTTTCTTCTCTCTTTATATCCGGAAAGAGAATCGTACACTCGCACGAAGGACAGAGCGCTTGGCAGCTTCTTGCTCTGCCAGATGCGATCGTAGCCGTTCACATTCAACGCACGCAGCGTATTCGCAACTCGCAAACACCGGCTGGACAACATTCCAAACATGTCGGAAAGGGAAAGTGCAGCGTTGCCGGCAGGTATATCGATTGCGACCCAGAAATTTCTTTTTCCTTCATTGGCCGGGGACCAGTCAGTGAAAGTGGAACGGCCAGCTCCCGGGGTCGTGTATCAAGCCTCTCTCTCTTCCTCCCCTGTTTCTTCCCTTCCCTACCACACACACACACACACACACACACACACACATGTGCATTCTCACTTGTACCAACTTTTAATCCTCTGATTGCGGAACAACAACTTGTCTCCGGCGATACTTATCAGCTGCTAGACGCGAAGCGTGCGTCAACATAAATCAATTTTCTCGGTAGCGATAGCACTTGGCACCATAGTTTCCGCGTAGCTCTCAAATTCATCCTTATCGTATGAGTCAGTGAGTTCCCTATTTAAAGAATTTCTTATCAAGTAAGAAGTCGGGAGATTACGACTCGTCACGACAGGCCAGCATCGTTCTGACATGAACTGATACCTACACGCACTTCTTTCTTTATCCCTTGCACTTGAAATAATCTTTCGTTTGGCTATGAAACTGTCTGCCTTATATGTTGCATCCACATTTATTCGTGGACGTCACTCCATTTATAGCAATATTTATGCAAACCAACAGTTCAAAGCAGAATCCTTCAAAAACACGCGACATTGGTAAATATACACTCCAAACAAAAGGGTAAAACACGCAGCTGACTCCATTTGTGTTTCATTTCTATGTCACTAATTAAAACATTCCTCATACATCACTCTCGTCACTATATAAAATGCTTGAAGTGTTACACTTATGATTTTTGTGAAGGAAGCAACTCGACAGAAAAATGTTTTTATTTGGATGAACGTTTTAGTTCCTCTCGCGTTTCTTCAGACTAGACTACGTATAAAGGAACATTTTTGTCTTCTAAGCAACACAAATATTGTCATTTTTATTATAAACCACAGTAAAACGTAATCTAATAGAAGTTCCTGAACACGAAGTATGCTAGAGAGATCACTTCAGAAATCGGAGAATGTTCTCCGGTCGTGAGAAACTTCTCTAGTTTTATTCATACGAAATCGGAAAACGTTCTCCGTTGTGAGCAACTTCCCCCACCCTCTTACTCACGCTGTGAACGTACTCGGTTGAAGTAGATTCTCCCACTCGCTTTATTCGTGCGAACCTCACTATGTTCTCTGGAATTCAGAGTATGAAGTACTCCGTTTTATTCATACTGCCCACTATCTGCGTATATTTCCAAAACACGAGACGATGAAGATGCCTTTACAATTTCGCTCTTATATATTTATTACAATATTTACATTATTACCCTGTAAATCGCATTTAAGTGTATGGCAATATTAATTAAATACGTGTCAGAATCCGAGGTTCTCCCACGTGTATACATGTCTTCGTCAGGTCTGAATGTTTCCGCTGCAGAAAAACAGTAAGCTCTGACGAACATGACGCCCTGTATGTGGTTAACTGATGTAATAAACTTAAGCTGTAGACATCATTAACATAAATCGCAACAAACAAATGCTGTTACACACTGTTTTATAAATGAGATTATCTGTCTGTGTTGCATATATTTTGTATTCTCTTATTTTTATTTTCGTTGTATTACTCTATTAAGTAACGTGCCTTACTATTCTTCAATGTAAAAAAGTTACAATTCAAACTTCTCATTTTAAAAAGGCGTTTGCGAGGGTGGCACACTGCAGACTGCTAACGAACCAAACAATTGAGAAATACTCAAGACGTGATCGTACAAGCGTTGTATAAGCGGTCTTCTTTACAGATGAAGTACATCTTCCCAAAATTCTCCCAATAAAACGAAGTCAGCTGTTCGCCTTACTCACAACTGACCTTACATGTTCTTTCCATTTTATATCGCTCTGCAATGTTACGCTTATATATTTGAAAGACGCGACTGTATCAGGAAGCTTACTACTAATGCTGTATTCGAACATTATAGGACTGTTTTTTCATACTCATGCGCATCACCTTACATTTTTCTATATTGAGAGCTAGCTGCCATTCTTCACACCAACTAGAAATTTTATCTAAGATATCCTGTATGCTATTACAAGACGACACCCTCCCATACACCACACCATAATCAGCAAACAGCCACAAATTACAAGTTGCTCTGTCCATCGGGTCATTTATATAGAAACAAAAAAATAGCGGTCCTATCACACTCCCCTGGGGCACGCCTGACGATACACTCGTCTCTGATCTACACTCGCCGTGGAGTACAACGTACTGCGTCCTGTTACTTACGAAGTCTTCCGACCCGCAGCAGATCAGTTTAAAGGAAGACATGGAAGCAGTTCAGAGGCGAGCAGCCAGATTTGTTACCGGTAGGTTCGACCAATGCGCGAGTGTCACGGAAATGCTCCGGCAACTCAATTAGGGATCGCTGGAGGAAAGGCGACGTTCTTTTCGAGAAATTCTGTTGAGGAAATTTAAATTTGAATCTGAGTGTAGAACGATCTTCCTGCCGCCTACTTACATTTCACATAATGATCACAAAGATAAGAGAAATTAGGGCTCGTACGGAGGCATATAGACATTCTTTTTTCCCTTGTTCTATTTGGGAGTGGGACAGGAAAGGAAATGCCTAGTAGTGGTACAGTGTACCCTCCGCCACGCACTTTACGGTGAATGAAGATGTAGATGACCTTGTAAGCTGAAAAGCTTTTGTTGAAATAAAAGTAAAACTGTAGATCAGTTTGGAAATCATTGTTTCCTTGTTTGGAATAAACAGCGAACTTATTATTTAATGATAAAAATAACAGTCCAGTTCCAAATTATTTTTACAATTTATTAATATAGGTGACCGGTTTCGATCTAGGTTTAGATCATCTTCAGACCTCGCTATAGATGTTCAGGCGGTGAGCGTGCAGTCGCCGCACGCTCACCGCCTGAACATCTATAGCGAGGTCTGAAGATGATCTAAACCTAGATCGAAACCGGTCACCTATATTAATAAATTGTAAAAATAATTTGCGAACTAGACTGTTATTTTTATCATAAAACTGTAGAACATACACAGACACAATATGACTGACATCGGCGTGTGGCTCGTGTTGCAGACTTCCCCGGCATGTGCTTCGCGTCGACGCGCTGTGGCTTCGTGGAGCCCGGCCAGACCTGGGACCTGACCCCGTTCTGCGGCCGCTCCACCTGCACCCCCGGCGAGGGCGAGAACGCGGGCAGGCTGTTCGAGCTGGTCGAGGACTGCGGCCCGCTGCCCAAGGCCAACCCCAAGTGCAAGCTGAGCGACAAGACCAACAAGACGGCGCCCTTCCCCGGCTGCTGCCCCATCATCGAGTGCGAGCCCGGCGTCAAGCTCGAGTACCCCGAGATCCCCACGGCCGCCCCCCCGGCCGAGAAGAAGGCCTAAGCCGCCCCCTCGCCGACAGTAGCACCCCGACCCCAGCCCCCGTGGCTCGCATCCTTCCCTTCGCCGTAAATCCTCGCGACGCTGCCTGAAGCATCCAAAAGCAACCTTCGCCTACACTGCATGAACTCTGGACCGACGTCCCTCACCTTCGGTCGCCGACTGATCCCGCGAGCAGAGCCGCTTCGGGCAGCCCGCAGTCCACGTGGAACACCGCTTCACTTCTTTTCCTACAAAACAAAAGACTGCCTACTCCACCTCTCTCTCCCCTGTCTCCTTCCTCCTCACGATATATATTTTTTTTAACCGACTATGCGTCCGCTACTGTCTCGAAGCCATCACTCAGCTTGCCTATTACTATCATATTTGGCCAGACTTAATAGATCAATGCAACGCTTAAGTAACTCGAGCGTGAAACATATTAGAAAACACATATCCCTAAAACTATGGAGTAACAATTACGACGAATACAACATCTCTGAAAACACAAATTACGGTTGCAGAGAAAATTTCTCCTGTATAGGTAATAGCGATGATCACTGCTATAAGTCAATCGACTCTAACCTACAACAACCGTAAATATCCCTTCTTTATCGTGACACATCCTTACCGTACTTCGCATAAATATCTATGCTGTTGCAATAATACTTAGTGTCGTGTGCACAGCTATCTCGCATGTAACGATATACTCCATTCATCCTAGATATTTATACAGTAAATTTAATGCTTAGGTACACCTAGACGCACGCCGAAAAGTCAGTGCAGTTGAAATATGATCTTTAAAAGGTCGTCAGTCGTGTATGTGTTGTGATCATTCATTCGTTTTTGACGGTGAAAATGATGTTAGTCTTATCTCGTTTAAGAGTAATCGTTCCTCAGTCATTTTCACTCACGCATAGTACTTTGTATAAAATACGACAGCCAGAAAAGCTATTTGTGACATACAATAACGCCGTATGCTTACCTGCAAGGATTCGAACATTATAATGTTTTATCGAATATCCTGTTTTCCCTAAGCGCTGCAAAATGAAAACGTATGTACAGCGCCATGTCAGTCACCTTGATAATTAAACTACACTGCTAAGTCATGCACAGTAAAAAATCTATATTGTTTCAGGAAATATTATCACCTAGCGAACTACATTGCTCCTCCTGATTCATGTTAAAGGAATGCATTTACTTTGTGTTAACTATTACTGGTTAGAGTTCTTTATTCTTCCCATAATAGTAATATCAGAGACTAGAATTGTAATTATTAAAAAAATTATATGGTAAAATCCATTGTTATAATTTAACTTGATGTAAAATGTATGTAAAAATTCTTATGTGTGAAACCGAATGTGAAATTTCAGAGTGCAATTTTTCTACAATTCTTGTAAACATAGTCTCTCTGTTGTATGAGTGATGAATACAACTAAAAGTAATAAATTTCCTTACAAAATATGAATTACATTATTATTTTAGATCACTATACTTTGATAAACCTTCCTCTCTAATCTGATCTGAAAATATACCTAATCCTCATTAAGAAGTCCTCTTGGAGTTAAACAATATGGTTATAAAAGTACTTGAAGTTTCTTGGATAACCGCCCTACAAAAATATTCTCAAGATGGATCAACAAGATCCAATAAAATTTAGAACTCAAGAAATACAAGAAGAAATTCCATCGCTACTGATGTGGGACTATCCAAAAACATAACTGTTACATACTAAGGTTTTCATTTTGGTATAATAGAATCAAAAGATAAAACCATATGAAAAATGCTCCTGTCAGAGGACAAAAAGGGGAATCATTAAAGAAGCAGCTGCCTCAATCCTCATTCCACTTTCCTCACCAAAAATTTTGGCACGCAAAAATATTCAAGCTAACAGAGACTAACCTCTTCTTCTAAAATCTTTTGTTGTGGTTTAAAACCTACATGCTGTGTCTTTCTGCATAAAATACAATTTACCACAGTTAGATATGTTAAATCTCAGTAGTCTTATTCATATTCTCTTCATGTCATGTACGTTGAATAAAATTACTGTGTCTATTGTCTCTGTCACAATATCCTTTTCCAAAACTAAAATCACACAAGACAAGTACACTCAATTGTGAAATCCAGCAAACTTCGCTAACACTAGGTCAAAGATGTTATAATGCCTCTATTAAATATCGAACGATCAATCACTCCCAGTGACAAAGCACATAAACAACCCCCACCCACCCCCCCATTTGCATTGTCATGTGTACAAAAATATATCCCTCAATCTTCAATACTTTTCAGTGTGTTCTGTAAAGAACTAAATCATTTAAATCTGTCGTTAGTGAATTTTCAAGAAATGTATCTTATTTGAAGTGCTGTAGCATTTAATTATACATTTTAACAGTTTTCTAATTTTATGTGATTTTCATTTAGTAAATATAAGATGGCTGTTTTCTGTTTATAGCTGACAGGATACTGAGTACAATTTTTTGTAAACTTAATGTCCTATTTCTGAGTGAAATTTTATTGCTGGAGACTGAAAAGAAAATACACCAATTAGTGATTTAGCATGCTTCTTATGGTAAATATATGCAAATATATGAAGATGGAGAGGTACAGTGACAATAATAGTGAATAATCTATTACTAATGGAAGTATTACTTATATAGAGATTCAAAATATTTACCTGTGTCAAGGTTGAGGCTGAACAATTAGTTAAACAGCATATATGACTCTGCAGAACTGTTGATGACACAGTACAAAGAACCAGAAAAGGAAATTCTTGCAAAACTATAAGCAAAACAACAGAAAATGATAAATATTTAACACAAACAGCCAAATAAATTTTGCATGATCTTCAGGTTTAAATTAATCAGTTTAATAATCAATAATGTAAACAACAAGCTAGTTCACAAGTCATTTTGAGGATTCTAGTAAGCATAACACTTTAAAACTGGCATATGTTCCTAATAACAGAGAAAATCATAAAGATAATGAAGGAAATTCAACAATAACACCTCAATACAAATAATACACAATATGAAAGTGCTACACATGAACCTACATTTTGTGATTACATTGATTATAATAGTGCAGCTGATAGTCAGGCAACACACATTATAGGGGCAATGAACTCTGTGTCTGCAATGTCAGCTGTGTAGGACTCAAAAATTTAAACAATTTCAGAAGTTTACACCATACAAGAAAATTCATCTAAAATTTATTATGGATGGTCCACATGATGCCATTGGTGGGTATCAATTGCAAATGTTGGCAGATGAATTGAATTAAGTGAGATGGTATTACAGTTACAGTTACTCATCCACCTACCTAGATCCATGATTTAATAATAAAAGCACATAAATAATTTGAAACATTGATTATTTGTGTTGGCTTTACAGTTCAAGGATTAGAGTACAGGCAGCCCTTTATAAAGTTTTACTGAAAAATCCACATCCTGTCCCATTGCTAAGAGGATTTTGAAGTGATTTGCTTAAAACGTGAACAGAACAAAGAAAAATACGTTTACTGTAACATTTATTCAAGAGGATGTCACACTATGGGACACTAAGGCAGCTGAGATATGCAATACATATGCTCAATGTGAAAGTACTTTCTTAGAAAAATATTACTCAATGTGTGTACAGGATAAGTTAAGAAAAGAAGTGTATAACCCAGGAGCATAAATATTAAGCAGGGAACACTCAAAAAATATTTCGAAAAATGGTACTAGGAAAACATTTCCAAAACATGATTTCTAAAAATGCTAGAATAATATAAAGCACTGGGGTGAAATAATATCTGACCGTGATGTACTAAGCATCTTGTGTGCAAACTGCCGATTACTACTCAAGAAAAGCTAGTTCATGTACCAGATAATGATACAGAAATTAAATATTAAGCAGGGAACACTCAAAAAATATTTCGAAAAATGGTACTAGGAAAACATTTGCAAAACATGATTCTAAAAATACTAGAATAATATAAAGCACTGGGATGAATAATATCTGAGCATGATGTACTAAGCATCTTGTGTGCAAACTGCCGATTAGTATTCAAGAAAAGCTAGTTCATGTACCAGATAATGATAAACAAAACTTTCTATTAGTATTAGATTCAACTGACTTAGTATATGAAGGTACAAAACAATCAGTAATTACAGCAATACACACTAGTCACAGTATTCAAACACAAACGACAACAGAAATGGTAATGTCAACTATTTATGATAAATGAATAGCAATAATGGAAACATCAGTGCAAAAGAAAATGTGGGTACCAGAATCAGAATCTTTACATGCAGTTCAAACAGCTACCAAATTAATTACAATAGTAACACTCAATTTAATGCTAATACCACTGGGCAACAAAAAAATAAATGTTGGATGTTTCTAGCACTTCATGGGTCAATTCCCACTAATTTTGGGTTGAGAAAAACAAATATGACAATGAAAAATTTTTATTAGCTCTAGTTTCTATTATATAAATAAGGTGGAAGTATTAAATATTAACGGATTGAGAAAAAAGGATACATTTTAATTACATATATGCTGACAACAATGAAAGTGCGTTTGATTTTTTTTAACTGGAAATTACATTCTAAGAGTTCTAAATTGCTGGAAGAATACTTCGCAGATGTACATGTCTGAAGAGAATCATATGGTGGCTTCTTGACTTCGTCGTCTTTTAGCTTGCCTCTTGTAATGGAGTTCTGCAGAATCTCTACACAAAGGCCAACAGTAATCCGCAAGCATTACATCATTCCAACGGCCCAGATATCTTTGTTCCATAACAGAAATGTCCTGATGGAATCTTTCAACATGTTCTTCAATAACAGATCCACAACTAGGAGGGAAAAAGTGTCGGTGGGAGTGAAGAAAATGGATCTTATGGTACATGTTGTATCCAAGGTTACGGTATTTTTGCAGGAGCACTGTCACCAAATGCTTGTAGTTATCATCTCTTTTGTTGCCTAAGAATCCATGAACAACACCCTTGAAGGCTTCCCAAGCTTCCTTTTCTTTCCACTCCAAAACTTGGTCAAATGCAGGATCCTTTACAAGTTCTCTTATTTGTGGTCCGACAAAAATGACTTCCTTAACTTTTGCATCACTTAATTTCGAAAATTTCTCTTTTAAGTACTTAAAGACACGTCCTTCTCGGTTCATAGCTCTGACAAAGTTTTTCATCCAACCAAGCTTGATATGCAGGGGTGGAAGAAGAATGTCTTTTGGGTTCACGAGAGGCTTGGCAACGACATTTTTCTCGATAGGGTGAAGATTTCTCGTAGGCCAGTCTTCTTTAATGTAATGTAATTTCCTATCTCTACTGTCCCACATATATCAAAAGCAGCAATGCATTGTGTAACCCAGTTGCATTCCTAAGAGTATGGCAATGACGTTTAGATCGCCACAGATTTTCCACTTGAGTTCATGATATTTGAGTCCAAGAGAACTGTCATATTTTCATATGTCTCCTTCATGTGAACAGCATGGCTAACAGGAATATATGAAAGAAGGTTCCCGTTGTGAAGTAACACAGCTTTCAAACTAAGCTTGGAGGAGTCTATGAATAGCCTCCATTCAGTTGGATCAAAGATTTCATGAAGCTATTAATGTCGCAGCAAACAACAAGATTGCTTTTCTTCTCAAAAAAGGGAAGCAGTTTCATGTCACGTTTGCTGTACTGTGAGATTCTCACACCACTTTGGAGAAGATTTCATTGCTATAGTCGAGACCCAAGAATTTCTGCCTTCTCCTTTGACAGGCCAAGGTCTCTAATCAGAGCACTCGATTCCGCTTGACTCACTGTGTGTGGTTTATCATCTTTTCCCTCAAAATCAGGGTCACTGGTTCTTCTTCGTTTTCTACTTCAACACTCAATTTTGGGTGGTGTAGGAATTGGTAAAGTAACCGAATGTGGAATGGTTCGAATACCAGATGGAAGATTCGGGTACTGAACTGTTCTTCTTTTCTTCATAGACAATCCTGCCTTTATAGATGGAGTCAGGGAGAAATAGCAGTCAATTGTATGGTTTGTAGGCTTCCGCCAAATCATAGGCACAGCGAAAGCCATAGATCGTTTCTTCTTTTTCAGCCAACCCTGCAGTGAAAATGAAGGTGCGTTGCAACATATATGTGGAGCCCAAGACTTATCCTGGTCTCCTAGCTTCATACCGAAATAATGCTGTTAGGCAGTCTTTGAAAGGGGCGTCAGATTGCGCTTGTGTGAGAACAAGGCCGGCCGCAGTGGCCGAGCGGTCTGCGGCGTGCCAGTCACGGTCGCTGTGGTCAGGGGCTCGAATCCCCCTTCGGGCATGGATGCTGTGCCGTCCTTAGTTAGTTCATAAGCTAGTTCATAAGTAGTTTGCAAGTTTAGTCTCGTAAGCTGCACAAACATTTGAACATTTTTGTGAGGACAAAGTTATTTTATTGCGTAATAAATAGCAGTTCTCCCATGATCGAGAGAATTGAAGTTCACTTTGAATCAGTTTTTTTGGTTTCAAAGAACTATAAAAAATAAATGACAAACGATAAAAAGTGGGCTGAAAAAACAAAGTTAGATACCATGCCGCCCCAATGAACCACAGATATTGTCCAGGTGGGGTAGCTTCTGTGCCTCAGTGATACAGGTATCATTACGTAGATGCAACGACAGTGGAAGGATATCTGTGTAGAGGCCAGACAATCGTGGTTTCTGAAAAGAGCAGTTTTTTTTTTTTTTTTTTTTTTTTTTTTTTTTTTTTTTTTTTTTTTTTTTTTTCTTCAGTAGTCACAGGGACAACAGTCTGGGTGATTGACTGACCTGGCCTCGTTGCATCAGTTAACATGGCTTGTCATGTAGCTATTGTGAATGACTGAAAGCAAGGCGAAACTATAGTCATTACTTTTCCTGAGGACATGCAGCTCTGCTGTATTAATATAATATAAAGATGACGTTTTCTTGGGTAAGATATTCCGGAGGTAAGACAGTCCCCAATCAGATCTCTGGGCATGGACTACTAAGGAGGATGTCATCAAGAGAAACAAAACATTCTACTGATCGGAGCATGGAACATCCTATCCTATAATCGGTTAGATAAGTACGAAAATTCGAAAAGAAAAATAGATAGGTTGAAATTAGATATAGAGGGATTGGCACATTTCGGTGTCAGGATGCACAGGATTTATGGTTAGGTGATACTGGGTTATAAAAACAAAATCAGTTGAAGGAAACAGCTATTAATGAATAAGAAAATAGAAATGCAGGTAAGTTATTATGAACACCATTGTGAACAAATAATACCAGGAAAGATAGACACAAAACCAACATGACCTCAGTATTCCAAGTAGCTCCGCAGATGATGAGATTAAAAGATGTAAAAGGTAAAAGAAGTTATTCAGTATGAGGAAAACTTGATTGTAATGGGGGACTCAGTAGTAGGAAAAGATAGGGAAAGAAATATAGTAGCTGAATACGGAGTGGGAAAAAGGAATGAAAGAGGAGGTCGCCTGGTATATTTTTGCGCAAAACGCAATTTAATCGTCATAAACACTTGGTTTAAGCACTGTGAAAGTAGATTGTATATATAGAAGAGACCAGGAGATATCGGAAGGTAAGCCACAGATTTCGAAGTCAGGTTTTACTCTGTAATACTTATCGAGGGGCAGATTTAGAGTCTGATCATGACCTATTTGTTATGAACTGTAGATTAAAACTTAATGACAGGAAAAAGGCAGAAAAGTAACAAGATGTAACCTTGATAAATTGAAGGATCCAGAGGTTGCTGAAAGTTTCAGAGGGTGCATTAGGAAAGGAATTACTAAAACGGCGGAAACTAATAAAGTAGCAGAAGAACGGGGAGCTCTGAGAAACGTGGTAGTGAAGGCTGCTGAGGAATATAAGGGCAGAAGGACAAGGCCTAGTTGAAACCCTTAGATAACAAAGGAGATACTGAACTTAATTGATGAAAGGAGAAAATATAGAAATGCAGCAAGTAAAGCAGGGAAAAGGAAGTGAAGACGACTGAAAAATGAGGTTGACTGAAAAATGAGATGCACACTGGCTAAGCAGGAGGGGCTACAGAACAAATGCAAGTCTGTAGAACAATGTCTAACTCGGGGAAAGATAGATACCGCCTATAGATACAAGAAAAGCAGTTGCATGAATATCAAGATCTCTAACGAAAAACCGGTAATAAGCAAAAAAGTGAAAGAAATATTGAACGCCAATAAAAGGAAATGAACTTGAAGGCATTACTGTAGAAAGGGAAGAGGAAGTAGATCAAGATGAGACAGGTGATAAGATACTGCGAGGAGAATTTGATAGAGCACGGAAAGATTTGATCGAAACAAGGCACTGGAGTAGATGATATTCCCTCTGAACGGATGACATCGTTGGGAGGGATAGACTCGAACTCGGCAACTTTCAATGAGCACAAGAAGGGATTGGAAAAAAGGCCAGTTAGGCTGCTGCGGAATAACCGTGCGCATTGAAGCGCCGTGCTGCGGTGCGCGCGGCCTTTCGCCGTCGGAGGTTCGAGTCCTCCGTCGGGCAAGGGTGTGTGTTTGTCCTTAGGTTAATTTAACTTAGTTTAAGTAGTTTGTAAGCTAGGGACTAATAACCAAGCAGATAAGTCCCATAGATTTACAAACATTTGAACATTTGAAAAAGGCCAGATAATCCCTCGCTCGAATTCAGCAACTCCACCCCCAGGTAACAGGGCAGCCGAGCCCTATCAGTGAGCTACCAGTAGAGGGACTTCTTGCTGTAAGCACGCCTCGTCACTTCCTCGTCAACTGGCGAGCGCTTCGACAGACTTGGGTCGAGTCTCGCTGTGTTCTTCAAGTTCAGATTATTGAAGAGAAAAATATGCCAAATTGACGCATTTTGCGACCTGTTTATTGCAAACATTGTACGTGATGGGTACAAATTGAAATTTTATAGAAGCATTCCACGATCTGAAGACAATGCATGGCGATGCTGTGATAGCAATTCACAGTGCACTATTAAATTGTTCACTATTGTCAGCGAAAATGTATTTACGCGTTTCGCAAGCGAACATGAGCGCATAATAGTTCCAGAACACTCAATTCTATGAAACTTCCTTCGTGAATCTGACTCACTTCTTGGGCAACACAACCTGATAAATAGCTGAGCAGGTATTCCACACTTCTGTTGTGCATGTTAAAGGTGATCGGAACGTCACTTGTCTCGTGCTGAAAAAGATGTTCTATAAATATGATCCAGTCAAATAGGGTGTTTCTCTAAAAAATTCAAATGTTTGTAGAGCTTATGAGACTTAACTACGGGGTCATCAGTCCCTAAACTTACAAACTACATATGAACTAACTAATACTAAGGGCGGCACAAATCTCCATTCCCGAGGGAGGATTCGAACCCCCGACCGTAGTGGCCGTGTAGACTGTGACTGACACGCCGCAGAACGCTCGCCCACTATAGTTTCACTATAGTTTCAGGAAAATCGGTGTATCGAAACAAAATAATATTTTCCTTCTGTTCTTCAGAGGGTATAAAAATATGTCTTAGTTGAGGATACTCGAAGTTGCTGCCACACTTCCAAATTCATCGCTCTCTTATCGAACGTAACAGCTACAACAAGAACCTCAGTTCTTTTAAGTGTTCTTATAATTTTCCTTAATAAATTAATTGTTAATAGAACACCCGTGCGAACACTCCGCACCGTTAGTGGAAAGACAAAAGAATTGGGGGAAAATAGAAGTAAAGTTGAATGTTCATGCATAGCTTTCTTCAGAATCGACCAATGCAAGTGTTTAAAAGCGCAAATGAAAGAGCTTGATCCGCTGAGTGCTGTTAGGTCAAAAAGAACTGCGTACCTTATTAGAACCGAACATATCGTAAAACAAACCGATTAAAATGTTCAGTTCAGGGACAGAATGATATCGCATTTGAATAAAAATAAAGGATGGAGAGACAGAATTTAATTCTGACATTTGATGACAAACCTGCGAATGAATACCTTTCGTTTAAAGCAAAAATGACGGAAATCGGTCTTATAGAACTATCTGACCGACTGTAGCTTACAGCAAGGACATCCCCATAAGAAATATACAGAATGAAATCGCGTTTGAGTGTAGAAAAATGAAGGTGGGAGTTATGTAAATTCTGATACTTGATGAGAAATCTGTGGATGAATACATTTCGTTTAAAACAAAAATGAAAGAAATCAGCCGGGTAGTTTGGTTTGGCCGGCTGACTTTAGTTTTCATAGATTCTTTTAATATATAAGATTAAAACATCAAAAATTTAATGTGTAGACTGGTCTCAAGTCATTTTGATGTCATAGCCTTAATTGAACTGAAGACTTTGTACAGAGCGTCTGGTTTACTATTAACCTTATTTGTCCACGTTTAGTGTTTCTAATGAAACGGCAAAAGAAATTTCTTCCTTCTTAGATAAGCAAACGCATTTGAAGCTAACATAAGGGCATTGTTCAATGTGTTCTGAGCTCCACTTTAATTTTTTTTATTTTTTATTTAGCGAACACCGTTCTGCTCTCAGGTGGAACATTCAGTTGTAATCTCCTTGGTTACTCTTTTATCTTACAATTATTTTGAAAACAACACCCTGATTTTTTAACTTTCTTACTAGCTCCAATATTTTGTTATAGTAAAGCTTTTATATTCTTTACAACAGTGTTATAGTGCCTAAGTCATTGCATTTTATTTATTACACCAGGATTCACAAAGACTCTCTGAGATAATTGATATTTCCAGTTCGGTTTTCTTGACAGATAAAAATTATAGTTGTGTGTGTGTTTCGATCCATCAGGATCATCTTCAGAATCTTCGTAGTTGCGGCTGCAGCACATCTCGTCTGTTATGACAATTATTGTATGGCAGTATGACAGCAATTGTCATAACATAAATAAGACGTGTTCCAGTCACAACTACGAAGATTCCGAAGATGATACTTTTGGATCGAAACATGCAAAGAAAAAAAAAAGCCTTGCAACTGTTGACTAATAATCATTTCAAATATTAGTGCAGTTGCTGACTCTCGCAAGTCGACAATAGTAAAAATTATAGTGTTTTAGGAGTCCTGTTCCTCATTGCTCTGTCGTTAACTGCGACGTCCACTTTGTTTACGTCTTATTTTTCTGCACTGTTTGCATCTGCAATACCAGGATATTTTCATAGAAGACCAGTATTTTCTAAGATTGGATTACACTTGTCTTCAGTACGTTTCTTGTAGGCAGACCGAACAACCCATTTTACATGTTCCATTTGAAAATCAAGTGAATGAAAATGTTAGGCATATTCTTTGTATTTCCAATATTGATCTAGGGGTTTTGTTTACAATTAGATAATCTAAAACGACGGCAAAAACATGCTATATTTTATGCTTCTACATCCATTATAGCACCATCACAATACATCTAAAAAAATCTTATGGCAATGGTTTTGTCTAACCGCTTTCATAATATTTCTCTACCGTTCCACTCTCTAATAAAACGCAAGAAAAAGGAACACGTGCATCTTTCAGTTTTCAATACAATTTCATTTATTTTACTATGACGATCATGTTTCCCTACGTAGGTGGGTGCTAACAAAATATATTCGTAGGCGAAAGCTGTTGAAAGAAATTTCGCAAATACATCTCGTCGAAACAAATAACGCCTATCATTTAATGATTTCCACTCCACCTTGTGCATCATTTCCGTGACTCTCTGTCCCCTGTATCAGATAATGCGAAACGAGCTGCCCTTCTCTGGACTTTCTCTATATCCTCTGTCAGTGTCACTTGGTGGATTGGTGGGGAACACATAATGCGCAATAACACTCCAAAATAGAATGGACAAGTGTAGTGTAGGCAGTTTCTTTAGGATTGGTGGGATTGGTGGGGAACACATAATGCGCAATAACACTCCAAAATAGAATGGACAAGTGTAGTGTAGGCAGTTTCTTTAGGATTGGTGGGATTGGTGGGGAACACATAATGCGCAATAACACTCCAAAATAGAATGGACAAGTGTAGTGTAGGCAGTTTCTTTAGGATTGGTGGGATTGGTGGGGAACACATAATGCGCAATAACACTCCAAAATAGAATGGACAAGTGTAGTGTAGGCAGTTTCTTTAGGATTGGTGGGATTGGTGGGGAACACATAATGCGCAATAACACTCCAAAATAGAATGGACAAGTGTAGTGTAGGCAGTTTCTTTAGGATTGGTGGGATTGGTGGGGAACACATAATGCGCAATAACACTCCAAAATAGAATGGACAAGTGTAGTGTAGGCAGTTTCTTTAGGATTGGTGGGATTGGTGGGGAACACATAATGCGCAATAACACTCCAAAATAGAATGGACAAGTGTAGTGTAGGCAGTTTCTTTAGGATTGGTGGGATTGGTGGGGAACACATAATGCGCAATAACACTCCAAAATAGAATGGACAAGTGTAGTGTAGGCAGTTTCTTTAGGATTGGTGGGATTGGTGGGGAACACATAATGCGCAATAACACTCCAAAATAGAATGGACAAGTGTAGTGTAGGCAGTTTCTTTAGGATTGGTGGGATTGGTGGGGAACACATAATGCGCAATAACACTCCAAAATAGAATGGACAAGTGTAGTGTAGGCAGTTTCTTTAGGATTGGTGGGATTGGTGGGGAACACATAATGCGCAATAACACTCCAAAATAGAATGGACAAGTGTAGTGTAGGCAGTTTCTTTAGGATTGGTGGGATTGGTGGGGAACACATAATGCGCAATAACACTCCAAAATAGAATGGACAAGTGTAGTGTAGGCAGTTTCTTTAGGATTGGTGGGATTGGTGGGGAACACATAATGCGCAATAACACTCCAAAATAGAATGGACAAGTGTAGTGTAGGCAGTTTCTTTAGTAGAACTGTTGCATCTTGTAAGTGGCTATGGGATGCCATGACCCTTCATTTAAAAGAAACCATGGGGAGGTCATTTACACCAGCACAATGTGAGAATAAATGAGTCTGTTGCGCTCATAGAAGAGCGTAATACACAATAATAAAAATAAATTTGGACGAAGAAGGAAAGAATTTGCATACCAACAGGAAATGGATGATATATTTAAGAATAAGTCCAACATTCACCCAAAAATATTGCTGAATGGTTCTGATAAGATGCATTCGATACTTCCAGCATTCAGTAATCCAAAACAATGCTCAACAGCATACCTATTTTTTGAGGGAGCCATACTGAAGCCATTTTCAGCTCTAGATAAATACCCTGTGTTTTTAAACGGACTTGACAGATTTCTAAGGCCGGGGTAAGCACTCCTCACCCCTGAAGGTGAAAAACCTCGCACTTTTCCTCAAGCGTATGGAAAAGAGTTTGTCTGTGCCTGCTACTAGAGATAATATACACAAGCGAGCAACAAACTCATGAGAAACCTCCCTGCTTTCATAATTGTTCGGTGCAATATAGTGTTAAAATTCGTAATTACTTACTTTTGGTGCAGACTACATTAAGATAGAGAAACATGTCTTCTTTTGCAGAAACGATTGTACTTAGAGTCATAATCCGACTTCTGAATATGTAGTTCTATTACACAAGATCGATTTCAACTTCGTGCTTTGTGAAGTAATCACTGCAGGACTTGAGGACATGTAGTAGCTGAATGAGTGGCCGATGCTGCTAACACAGTCAAGACAATTCACTGGAAATACTACTATATTTAATGGAAATTTCTACACAGACGATCAGCTAACGCCATCCATTCCTTCTACGACGATTACCCACACTTACTTTATCTCATATTGACACCACGGTGACGTCTTACGTAAATAGACATGAGCTGTTCTGTTGATTGAATTACCAGACTTTCCGTATTCGTCGACTTTTCGATAATACGGAGCACTGCATAGAGAATAACTACATTGTCCCCAGTGCAACATTGCAACATACTAATGCTTCAGCATACACTTACTGTGAGAGATAAACAGTTTAGTACTACACCATAGAACCAATACATGGCGCTGTTATTATTATTACTATTTCTTATCTCAACGATAGAAGTGTTTTCAAAAGTTTATGCCAGACAGGCAATTACACACCTCAGTCTTTTCTTTATGAACATAAACTAACATTGAATTTACATAATTCCAGAGTACAGACTTAATTTCATTTTTTGTATGAAAAACTTTATAAACATTCATAGTTTTCGAAAATGACTTCTACTTAAATTTGACATCATGGCTAGTAGAACTGATTTTATTGACAGAGCGATCCAACAAGAATTCTGTTTTTGCTGACCTAGTCCGGAACCCTAAAAAACCATGATATACACAGGTCCGTCTATAACAACCCTTGTGAAGCACGGGCATATAAGATAGTCTGGAATAAATGACAATTATAAGTTGCACATTTCAACCAATTACATTTGTTTTGCTCTTACACAGGTGAAGGTCATATTAAAGGAATAATTAAATACATTCGTACTAACTAACAAGTGTTAACGTAAAATAATTGATTTCAAGCAGGATCTACATGGCTTCGAAATAATCGAAAAATCCGCCACAAACACACACGTGTCACGTGATGGTTACCCCGACTCGTAACCTCTATGCACATGAGTGAATATCTGTCATCTTGACAGCGCCAGAAATATTTTTCCAGGTAGCGTCTGGCTGCTTGCTGCAGCTGCTGGAACACGAACAGCCACACTCCAAATAGCCAGAAATAGGAGAAGGAGCTGCTGGTACACAATTTCAGCGTTGTGCAATGGTGGTCTGCCAAGATGGCCGCCGCAAAGGACGACGCGTGAAATGGCTCCTCGTATAGGCGTCGTTTTTGTCGGGCACAAGCTGATATTGACGGTCAGTTTGTGAAGTCATTGTCGCCTAAGTGCTCAATAGTGCAGTACGTCTTCAGTTAGTCACGTAAATTACGTACATTACTATAAAGTTTAACGAAATTTTTGAGTTGTAATCGCTGGCAGCAAACGTGAGAAACGAGCACCGGTCACACGTGCGTCCCAGCCACGCTACTAGAGAGCATGTATAGGAAGGGAGTGGCCACGACTGATACTGCTGCTTATTGGCTGAGAACCCAGGGCGCCATGTTTTTACCATACTTGGTGGCCTTTGTGTATGTCTCAATAACTACTGTGTGTGTTTCTGTGGGTGAAACAGTTTTCACACTACCTTTTGCACTCGTGACGTCATTGTGACGTAGCGGCACTGTGAAGGCGACCTGAAACGAGACTATCGATTTGTCGATCGCTGTTGCGAGTTAATGTTTAGGACTGTGTAAAGGCCAATTCACACGTCACGTCACCGTCCGTCAGAACATTCCACAATGTATTTCTAATGGCGACGTGCACACTGTCCGTCACGTCACCTTTCTCGAGAAGAATGTTTTAACACAACGCCCGCCTGCTAACATCGTAAGTTAACCTACTTTCGTCACGCGAATTACATGTTGCGATTGCATTGTTTATATGAAAAATATGTCTTAGTCACCTTTATTTTGCTGTTATACTTCGTTTTAATGGAAAATCTCAAATGTTTCATGACGACTTAAATATTTTTGTCAATTGAGTGTCCCCCTAAAATCGAGGTTGGATATCTGAAACCAAAAAATGGTTTATTTTACGTAACATTGTAACAGAAATGACTGAAGCAAATTGTTTATTTGAACGAGATTGTAATTTGATTACGCATTTTACATTAAATAATATTTTAAATGAAAAAGTCAGTTCTAATGAAGGATTTAATGAAAGACCAAACGTTCAGTTGTTTACGACGGTATTAAAGTGTAAGCGGGCACATCGTAACGAATAAAGTAAACAGGCGCTATTTATACTCTTATAAGTATTGTTTGATGTTTTCATTTTTTTATTTTTTCGCTTGAAATTGATGTCGATGTTTAAGCATGTGATTGTATAGCACGTGCAATACTTCCTGCATTTTAATCAGAAATTTTTGTTTGTTGTGTACAATTCTGCCCGTCAACGAAAATCAGTTAGTGTTTAAAAAAGTAGTAGGTAGCCTACTTACTGCTTTTAAATGTCCCGTACAGCACTGTAGTAACCAATCTATGAAACACATATATGCTTATACTTCGTTGTAGAAATTACCAATTTACTAGTAATTATGAATAGCATTGAGCTTTTCTGATATGAATGTGCTAATACGAACAAATGCTACTTACAGTGAGACCGACATTACTGGAACACGTTTAAATAACATTCCAGTCAAATATCCCCTTAAATTACTATAATTTACAATTGCCTGTATCAGGTAAAAAAAAAATCTTCACCTTCCTTTATACACTTTTCTATTGCCCTATGGTGTATTTTCTCAACAGTAAACTAGTTTAGCGAACTGGCTGATCACAGCATACGCCTATTTAAAAGTATTTAGCTTTATCTCATGTAAACAAGTAATCGAAAGGCACACATCTCACACTGGCTCGTTCACAACTCGATAGTCGAAAGCTGACGGGTGACGTCACGATTGCAAAAGGTAGTGTGAAAAGTGTTTCACCCGTGTTTCTGTACTGTAGGGGGTCTTTAATGATTCAGACAACAACTAAATTGTACGGGTAAACACAGCTTGTATTGCGGTAGGCACTGCTGCACTTTTGCAAGTCTTCTGTCGGTTCCCTTTATGTAAATTAACGTGTTGTCCTTCGGTCGTTTACGATAATTTTAGAACTTCACGGCAATTTTTAAGATTAAATGTTGATTTGAAGTTAATTAATGAGCGTAACGAATAATGTGAACCGTAAAGGTGACTTATGGAAACCAACGAATTATTCCTGCCTTCATTAAGTAAATATTGTCTGCTGCCGCCCACCCAATGCAAGAAAGGTATTGATGAAAATCAGTAAATGAATTACTACATGCACAGTTCACGTGTGGTGTAGGGGTTGCATATTGAATTTGTAATGTGAAGGTCTCAATTTCGAATCCTGCCAGCATGCGAAACTTAGAAGTAGATGTTCCTGGAGTAGTAAAACAACTTAAGTCTCCAAACAAAAATAAATCTTCCGGGCCAGATTGTATACCAACTAGATTCCTCTCAGAGTATGCTGATGCAATAGCTCCGTACTTAGATATAATTTACAACAGATCACTCAGCGAAAGATCCGTACCCAAAGACTGGAAAGTTGCCCAAGTGACTCCAATATTCAAGAAAGGCAATAGGCGTAATCCCCAAAATTACAGGCCTATCTCATTGACGTCGATTTGCAGTAGGATTTTGGAACGTATACTTTGTTCGAATATTATGAACTACCTCGAAGATAACGACCTATTAACCAATAGTCAGCACGGATTCAGAAAGTATCACTCTTGCGAAACACAGCTTGCCCTTTATTCATTTGAAGTGTTAAGTGCCATCGCCAAGGATTTCAAATCGATTCCATATTTCTGGATTTCCGGAAGGCTTTTGACACTGTACCTCATAAGCGGCTTCTAATGAAATTGCGTGCTTATGGAATATCTCCCCAATTGTGCGATTGGATTCACGATTTCCTATCAGAAAGGACACAGTTCGTTGTAATTGACGGTAAGTCATCGAGTAAAACAGAAGTGATATCTGGCGTTCCACAGGGAAGCGTTATAGGTCCCCTACTCTTCCTCGTGTTTATAAACGATTTAGGAGATAATCTGAATAGCTCCCTTAGACTGTTCGCGGATGATGCTGTCGTTTATCGGTTAGTGAAGACAACAGAGGATCAAAAGCAACTGCAAAGCGATTTAGACAAAATTTCTACTTGGTGCGAAAATTGGCAATTGACACTAAATAAAGAAAAGTGTGAAGTAATACACATGACCACTAAAAGAAATCCGCTGAACTTCAATTACGCGATAAATCAGTCAAACCTTAAGGTCGTAAATTCTACCAAATACCTAGGAGTTACAATTACGAACAACTTTGACTAGAGAGAACACATAGAAAATATTGTGGGGAAGGCGAACCAAAGGTTACGTTTCATTGGCAGAACGCTTAGAAGATGCACCAGCTCCACCAAAGATACTGCCTACATCACACTTGTGCGTCCTCTCCTGGAGTACTGTTGCCCCTTGTGGGACCCTCACCAGGTGGGACTGACGGAAGATATTGAGAAGGTTCAGAGAAGGGCAGCTCGTTTTGTTTTATCACGTTACGGGGGCGAAAGCGTCACGGAAATGTTGCACGAATTGGGGTGGAAATCATTAAAGGAAAGACGTTATTCATTGCGGCGTGATCTGTTTGCGAAGTTTCAATCACCGACTTTTAGTTCTGAATGTGAAAATATTTTGCTACCACCCACCTACTTAGGGAGACATGACCATCCCAATAAAATAAGAGAAATCAGATCGAAAACGGAACGATTTAGGTGTTCTTTCTTCCCGCGCGCTATTAGAGAATGGAACGGTAGAGAAAAGTTATGAAAGTGGTTAATGAACCCTCTGCCAGGCACTTAAATGTGATTTGCAGAGTATCTATGTAGATGTAGATGTAGATCCGGTAACCGGTAATTTTTTTCAGTATTTGGTAGCTTTTTGTTAGTTCATAGTTTTCGTTTTTAACATGTAGTGCTACAAGGTATGTTTTAACATGACTGTGACACCTCTCCCATGTTACAGGATGTAACATGATAAAAGGGGTATGGGACTATTGACTTGTTGTAAACATTCAGTTATGTATTTTGACCGTATTTGGCTGCATTTCTGCCAGGGTCACTATCTAAATGCACGTCCCACATGCACTCTGGTAAAAACATGACGCCGGCCGCGGTGGCCGAGGGGACTGTTTTGTGTCCCAGCCTCGTCGCCGCTTTTGTGTCTCGTTTCCGTCGTAGGTGGGGGGGGTCGAGTAGAATGAGACCGACACAGGAATAAAGGTAGCACGCTTGTGCAGGTACGGAGGTGAGCAGCCAGTGGGACAGCAGAAACTAGAAACACTAGAGTAAATTAGAACGAGATATATATTACACAGAATGTATACAATACTTAACTTTTACATAGATCAGTACTGCAGAATGCTGATACATAGTTGAGCTAGAGGCCTGCCTAGTGCCTATCCGATAGCCAAGTTTTCACTGGTGCCTATCTGAGTCCGAAGTGTTAACTGGTTCCTATCTCAGTCCCAAGTGAACGATGTCATTCAGTGGTGGCCACGAGCGGAGTTGTAGCAGAGGGCGCTCGTGGCTGTCGTCGGAAGAACGCCACGCCGTGCGTGCATGGCGGCGCGCGGCGAAAGTAGGTGGCGCGCACTTTGTACTTGTGCGACACCACAGACTGAGGCGCTCCAGTCACGGTCTGCACGGCCACTACGGTCGGGGGTTCGAATCCCCCCTCGGGCATGGATATTTGTGCCGTCCTTATTAGCTAGTTAGTAAGTAGTTTGTAAGTTTAGGGACTGATGACCATGTAGTTAAGTCCCGTAAGCTATACAAACATTTGAACATTTGAAAAACATGGCAGACACCGGCCACTTGGCCACTCTCTCCCTATACAGGCTCTCATCACCGCATCAGCCCAACACCACCTAGAGACAAGGCGTTCCTGCTGGGGCACGCACAGTGCCTCGTAGCGGGCAGCCAGTAAGCTGGCGGCTGCGGCCTGGTCCGAGGCCAACGAGAGAGACAGGCCGCAGTGCGCCTGTCAAATTACGTAAGCAAGGTAGGCCTGAGCCGGCGCGATCGCTAGCTGAGTGGCCCCCTGCTACGAGGCAGTGGATTGTGCCCTAGCGCCCGGCCAATCCGCTGTCGATTGCGCTGGCTCGGGCCTACCTTGCTTATGTAATTTGACAGGCGTGCTGCGGCCTGTCCTTCTCGTTGGCCTTGGCCTGGTCGGTATGACGTTGCACGGACTGTTGTGAGGCCTTGTCTCTAGGAGGTGTTGGTCAGCCGCGCCGTGTGTCAGCAGCCGCGCTGCGTCAGCAGCAGCAGCCATACGTGGGGCGACTGTCAGCATTGTGTCAGGAGCCACCAGCTGTCCTGCCTGCCACGCCCACCTCTGTGGTGACAGCTGCAGCCAGCTGACAATGCCATGACACTGCAGACCGTGCTACCATCTCGACGGCCCCACCAGCGAGCAACGCACCAGGAAACATGGCTGAGGAATCACCTGTAGAATTGTACGATGATTTCGCCAACTACATTCAAGAAACCAAAAAGATACCTGGCGCTAAAGCAAACGAATTGATCCCAAAAATTTCTAAATGGGCCATGTGCCAATCTACGCTATTTGGACAGATAAAGGAACTAAGACTGGAAAGTGAAAGGTTACGTCAAGAACCCTCTGTGTCTGATTCGGGAGCATTAAAAGCCCATGTTGAGTTTCTAGAGCAGGAGAACTCTAAGCTGACAGAAAAAGTGTCTATGTCTGTCCTTTCGTACTCCGCTGTTGCAGGCTAAAAAAACTTGAAGCTATGCACAACGACTAAGATACAGAAATCGACAAACAAAAAAAACCAATACACTCTTTATCAGATCCACAGAAAATAAAGACGCAAAAGATGTAAAGAAGAAATTTATGGATGCTATAAACCCGAGGACAGACAAGATCAGGATCAAATCCATACGGACGTCCAACAGCGTTGTCATAGTGGAAACAGATAATGATGATGATTGTAAAAAGCTTCAAGAAAAACTAAGCAGATTGAGAATATTAAATGTGAACCACCTAAGAAGAAGAAACCGAGGATGATGCTGTATAATGAAGTGGACAACAAAGAACTTCTTGAAGATGTGTACAAGCTTAATCTGTCTGTTTTCTTGCAAAAGAAAGAATTTGGAAAAGAGGTATGACTGAGCTTCCAAACCGGATCCAGAGAGAAAACTCTTGTTAATTACGTAATAGAAGTCACTCCTCATGTCTGTAAGCTACTACAGTAGAAAGAAAAAGTTTATGTAGCTTTCCCCACTCTGGTTATAAATGACTATGTGGATGTGCCAAAAATGTTATAAATGTTGTGACTTAGGTCACACCAAGAAGTTCTGTAAGTCTAAAGAACAAGTGTGCTCTCATTGTGGAGCAGGACATCAGAAAAGTGTGTGCTCAAAACTCAATGAGAAAGCTATTTGTATTCCGTGTCGCAAGAGGGAATGTGACTCACCTGGGAAAGACTGTGCTACCTATGCAATGTTATCAGAACGAGAAATAACTAGAACAGATTATGGATCCATCAAAAAAACAAACGTAGAGTGGATCAATCCACACAAGATTCCTATAGCCCCCATAACGGAAGATACATTGCACAGGAAATGGAAACATAAGTGTCCGTCGACGATAACCAGGAATTGGCGTCGTGCCTCTGTCTGGCGCCAAACAACACGGCATTATACTGCCAGAGAAGTGAATGAAACATTTTGACTACCTTCTTCCGCCCATAAGCACAAAGTTTATTGAGAAGCAGTACCATGACCTTATGAATTTCAGAGATGACATGATATTCCAGAAGAGGTTAGACGTAGAAATTGCAAAAGAACTTAGAAGGCAGTGTCCTAAATGGGTAATGATGCAGACGAAGATGTGTAGTATGATAAATGAACTAGAGCAGTTTTGTTTAAGTAAAGCTGAACATTTTGACCACTCAAACACTGCCTGTATGGCTGACAATGGTATTTCCGGAAGTCAAGAAAGCTCTTTCTTACCACGTCCAGAATCACATCGCGTGAAATTCGTCAATTTCGTTCGTGAAGAGACCATGTGGGGAGTACCTGCATTTACTCAAGCTACTGCAGATGGAGGTGCAAGAGATGTTCCTCAGGCATTAACAGCTGCAAAGGGATATCATCTGTCAAACCCAATGGCGCATCTACATGGAGCTTCTACCAAAGGATACGTTATGGATGACGTAGATCATGAAAGAAAAGATATCGCATCGGCTATATCACAAGACGCCCAGGCAGCTTTGATAGTATATGCAGATCCTCTGTCTTTAAGTGAAGTGTGACGACATTGGTAATGTTAGCGGAAGTGAAACTAGCGAATCAGTGAAGTGCAGTGTAGATCACAATTTCCCATCCAATACAACTAATGTTTCTAGAGTCTCTGAGCCTACAAAGAATGTTATTCATTTGATGCAGACGAAATTTATAACACTTTAGAAGTAAATATACAGCTGAGTCGCTTGGAGGAGACTTGTCTGTTTCAGGTTGCAGGTGTAAAGGGGAATTGAATCTGATCGTTTAATACTAAACTGGCATCCTGAGCCAAATGTTGGAAATCAATACACATTTGGCCCAGGATGCCAGTTTAGTATTAAACGATTAGATACACTTCCCCTTTACACCTCTACTGAAATAAGTTTTAGTTTCCAACTTTTCATTTCAACAAAAATAATCACATACTTATCATATTTTATATGAATATTAATAAACCTCATAAATATGTACTTGTAATGTACTTTTCCATGAACTAGTCGATTTTCTGTGATATCATCTTTGTAAATCGTAACATGTTTGTAACATCTTTGAAAACGTGTATACTGCAGTCAGTTGTCACCTGATGATGGCCTGAGAAGTTAAAAACGAGTTTGTGATGAATCTTGGGTACAGAGGTGCATCACAATTCATTGTAACTCGCAATTACAGGCTACTAGCTGAAAACCCGGCATTGCCCGAATATATATTTCTTTATTCCAGCCTTGAGTTGGTACTTCTCCTATGCCTTCTCTCTGTCCATCTCCTGTTTTCTAAAAACATGTTACATTTATTGGAGAATACTCGACCATAAACACAGTTCATTTCAATATCCTGGCTGTTCTGTCATCCAATCAGAATGGTGTTATTATCAACCAATGAGATCTTTCAGAGTAAATCAGCTGGAAATTAACTTGTTTACAAAACATTCATATGTCCATAAATCATTAAAAAAGCAGGAAAGAAATAATCATTACAAAATGTTTGTGACTTGCAAAAGCCTCAAATCATACCATTTCGTGAAATGTGTAACTTTTCGTGTTGGCTCCTTTAAAATCTAAAAAAACCTACTTTTCTCCAGGATACTATTAATATTTCGTGTTTGTTCATTTATTTTGACTGCAAAATTCATTAAATGTAAATTAATGAGTTGTAGAGGCTCACATAGGATGAAGCCACCTGCGATGCTGCACCCTATGAGGTCGCCTGGGTAGTAGACGATCACTTGTAGCTCCATCATCGCCATCATGAAGACATCTGCGGTATTTGTACACACATTTTGCTTGAATCTACAGTGAAATTCGTCATGTAGTTTCGTTTTCAAACAGCTCAGTGGTTATGACGTCGTATCTGCTGATCAATGTGTCGTTCAGTGCTGTAATATTGTAGCTTCTTTCAGTGATATATTTGGATATTGTTTGCAGAATGTGCTGAAAGGAGAGTAATAAAGACTTAACAAAATGTCGAACATAATGCAGTACCTATTTAAGGATGTCACATTTAAGATGTAATATCTCCTGAATTATGTGTCCTAAAAAAAAAAAAAAAAACATTATTTACCAGGTTCATAGAGTGGAATATTAGGAAACTGCCTGCGAAATGTGTTGTAAATGGAGTTGGTAGTAAAGAGGTAGTAAATTACAACCTCATGCTTATTAGGGCCAATTTTCACGCATTTTGTCGTCTTTGATGTCATAGCACCTGAACTATATTTCGAAATACGATATTATTTCGAAACTACATGAAGTGGTGTATATGTAAAACGCTTCCAAAATACGTCGCGAATAGTTAGCAGGAAAGACCTAATAAATCAACGCCATGCGTGACGATGCGGTTTTTTTTATGAACCTAATTGTTTACGACTCCATATCTCATGAACTGTGAGTTGTACTATGGTAAAATTTCTAACGTACGTTCAGTGTTATGTGTCCATACTGTCCAACTATTCTCGCGAATACTGTTAATAGTGTACGAGTAATAAATTGTAACGTCATGTCAAATGCCGTAATTTTACTGCATGAACGCCGAAAAATTAGTAAGTGACAAACTTTTTTCCTTTCATCATGACGTCATATTTCTTGAACTATCGGTCCTATCGCAAAATCCTTTCTTAACTGACGTCTTCTGGCTATAAACTACATTCCTGCCAATTTTCAGCTTCATAGATAAAGTAGTTTTCAAGATTTCGTGTTTAATCATTGAGTGAATGAGTGTCCTTTTCCTTTTATATAGATAAAGATAACTGATGTAATAGGAAGTGTTCAGTAATTCAGTTAGAGTAAAATATTTTGAAAAAAAATTCAGAACGTCGGGATTTTTGAATTATTGTTGAGATAAATAAATTTTATAAATTAAACTGATAATTTCTACTTTTCAAATCAACTTCCTTCAAAAAATTTTAACACTATTGGTAGATAATTAACTTGCATTTAATTTCTGCATTCCCACTCGTACTTGATTGTACATTTTACAAAGTCAGCCAAGTTGGATTCTATAAATGTAGTCAGAAAAATTTTAAAATTCATACAATTTGCATCAAGATTCAACCTAATTATGAATTCAGCCTTTATTGAAGGAAGACACAGAAGTAATTTCGACTTAAGCTGCCACTGGGCTTTGATTTTCCCAAAAAAGGACATTTGCGCTAGGTTGCGTTTTAACCTAAGTTCCCTGCTTACTAGGCTGTTGCGATGACCGCTACACCAGCTGCACACAGCCCAGTGGCTGTGGTTCCATGAACCTCCAGAAAAAAGCTCTTCATGAAAAAAAAACATGAAAAGTGTTTTTAATCTATTATTCTTCGTTTCGTTTTTTGTCACATCATTTAAATACATATTCTAAATATTTTTGTCACATGACAAGTTTTACGTCATGGAGACTGCACATATACGACTCATAGCGCGGCCTGTATATATGTGATGCAATCCGCATGTGCAGTTGAGGTTCAAATTCTCTTCTGAACTCCCTGGACGTAGCATATAGGCGCTCCTGCAGCAGGGAGGGGCATGGGGAATCCAGCGAGCACAGAATAACAGTGCTGTCACAGCCGTTGTCAGGATTCTAGTTGCATGGCTGCGAATATGGCGTCAGCTGAGATTTTTCGAACAGACATTGGTGTTGTCATTTAGGTTGTCATATGAGAATTGATACAAGACTGCAATAAGTGGCAAAAAAGTGTAAATGTTGTCGTTTGGAAATGTATTTTCAATATAAACACTCATATATTAAAGACAGGTATATACCAAATAGCACATATAAACAAAGCTCCATTACTGAACCAATTACGAATAAAAAAAAGTAAATTTTGATTGGGATTTGCTTAGCAAGCTCGAAAGTCCACAACAATGGTTGGCAGGCCTACACACGGTTGGACGTGCTGTTGAAGAGTGCTCGTAAAAGATAAGGAATTTAGCTAGTAATAAATTGTAATTTAAAGTTTTTAACTGATTAAATACGTTCATTGGTGTGCTCTTAAAGCCCACCAATATTTTTTTCTTTTATTTGCTTACTGTTTTAGTAAAAGCGAAAAGTCGGTTTTGTTTACTTACTGCTTTTAGTTCCAAGGGTTCCAAGGGTGCATATTTAGCATGACACCTCACTTTTAAGTGCATTTTCTAATAGTTTCTATACATATCAGTGTCTAATAGATTATATTTGCGGTTAATACATAGTATTGTTATTAATTAAGTAAATCTCGTAATTAATTTGTAAACAATCATGAATTCCAAGTGTATGAGCTCCCATGGGAAAGTTAGTTTAGGGGTTTCATGCAGCTGTTGTGACAAGTGGTTTCATTAAGGATTTAGCGGTGTGGGAGTTGGGGAAACAAACGAGACTCTCCCATTCTTTTGCAGGGTTTGCTCAAGAGAAAGGAAAAAAGCAGAACAGGAGGGGGAAATTAGAGACCTTCAGGCTGATTTGGATAGAGAGAGGGAGGAACTGATGAGGTTAAGGGGAGAGGAGGGTAACCAGAGGTGGGAAGTGATAGCTGGGAACAGGGGCCAGAGAAAGAGAACAGTGTCTGACAGTTTTGTAATTGGCACAACCAATAGATTTGCCCTTCTATCACAGTTGAGTAAGGAAGAGGCTGCAGTAGAAGTAGGAGTAGTTAAGATGCAACAGAACTTCATCAGGAAACCATCATTTAAAAAAAAAAAGTAGAAAGTAGGAAGAAAGTTCTGTTGTTAGGTAGCAGCCATGGAAGAGGTGTGGGCTAGATTTTTCAGGAAAAATTAGGTGACAAGTACCAGGTCACAAACTTTTTCAAGCCCAGCGCATGTCTTAGCCAGGTGGTAGAGGATTTAGGTTCCCTGTGCAAAGATTTCACTAAACAAGATCATGTTGTGGTAGTGGGTGGAGTGGGAAACAGTATCCATAGGGATCAGGGCTACCAGTGTGACCTGGTGAAAATAGCCTCTGTGACGACCCACACAAATGTTGATCTGATGCCTGGTTTCATGCAACATGATCTGCCCCAGTTGAACCGCTCTGTCAGGAGGGTCAATATGGAGCTCGATCAGTTGTGTAGGGCGGCCACTCTTTCAGACATTGGTTTGGTTCCTGTTGAGACTATTGATAGGTGGGACTTTAGAAGGCATGGCCTACACCTCAATACGAAAGGGAAGCGTAAACTGGCTGGATTAATAGCAAAAACCTTAAGGTCACTGCAATTCATGAATGAACCTCTTTTTTAGGCTAAGACCAGGGTCCAATGGGAAGCCCAGGCAGGCATGTGCTAAAGATGCTCAAAACTCATATGAATCTGACAAAAGTAAAGTAAAAAATAATGTTACCATATTTCACAAAAATATTGGGGGATTAAAGAATAAAATTGAGTCTCACAAAAGTAAAGTACAAAATAATATTACTATCTTTCATCAAAATATTAGGGGATTAAAGAACAATGTAGATGAGCTACGTGTTTGTTTAGAAGACATAGAATCGGTGAATGTAATAGATATACTACACATATCTGAGTGTCACATCGTGATGGATATGGAAAAAGTAAAAATAACCAGTTACAAACTGGCAGCACATGTGAATAGAGAGAATAAGGTGAGAGGAGGAGTTGCTATCTATGTCAAAAGTTATTATTCTGTAATATGTTTAGAAACACAAACGTTTTGTATAGAGCAACATATATAAGCATGTTCCTGTCAGCTTGAACTGAATAAAGGTCCTTCTTTTATAATTGTAAAAGTATATAGGTCCCCTTAAGGAAACTGTCAGTTATTTATGAAAATTTTGGATGCCTATCGTGCTATCTGTGAGGTAAGGGAAAACAAATTATTATTTGTGAGGATTTCAATGTTGACTCACTGAAGGAATGAAATAGTAAGAATGGCCTGGATGTCTTACTCAGTTCTTTCAGTTTGTCATCTGTATAATCAATTTTCCTACTCGGGTAGTAAAGAACAGCAGCACACTGATAACTTTTTTATAGACCAAGATAAGTTTAAAACCATAAATTCTTGTCCTGTAGAGAATGGTCTTTCTGATCATGGTGCAGAGATAGTTACAGTAACTGACATAGTTCCTCTCTGTAATTCAAAACAGCCCACCAAAGTTATGCATTCAGTTAACAATTCAAATAAATTTCAGGGAAAATCTTCAGCTGTTAGACTGGAATGAGGTGTATAAGGAAGCAGCTTCTAATTTTAAAAATATCTTACTTCATGATATATTTGTAAGAGTATTTGAAAATTGTTTCCCTAAGAAAATAGTTAAATATAATAAGAAACCAAGCAAGAAACCATGACTTACTAGAGGAATAAGAATATCTTGTAACCAAAAAAGGGAATTGTATCTAACAGCAAGAAAGAGTAATGACCCAGAAACAGTCAAATATTATAAAAACTACTGTGCTACATTAAGTAAGGTTATTAAAAAGTCCAGAAGCATGTGCATCATATCTGAGATTACTATCTCTGATAGCAAAATTAAAACAATTTGGAAAATTATTACCAGGGAGACAGGGCAACCAAGAGTGCATGGAGACAGCATTACCGTCAAAGTGAATGAAAAGTGTACAACTAACAAGCCAGAAGTTGAAAACCTTTTTAATAATTATTTTTTAAATGTTGTGGAGAAAATAGAATCTAAACGTTCATTAGAAGAAGCTAGGCAGTTAATGGAAAATGTTCAAATGTCTGTATAGTCTATGGGACTTAACTACAGGGTCATCAGTCCCTAAACTTAAAAACTACTTATGAACTACCTTACACTAAGGACGGCACAAATATCCATGCCCGAGGGGAGATTCGAACCCCCGACCGTAGTGGCCGTGGAGACCGTGACTGAAGTGCCTCAGTCCCCTCAGCCACCACAGCCGACACAGTTAATGGAACAGGCAATTGATACAATAGAAATTTCACTCACCTCTCCTTCTAAAATTAAGAAAATAATAAACTCTCTCAAGAGTAAAAGCTCACATGGAGTTCATGGTATTTCCAGAAGGGTAATAAATGCTTGTTCTCAAGAAATAAGTAGGATTTTTAGCCACATATGTAATAGTTCTCTGAAGCAGGGTATTTTTCCTGATAGACTGAAATATGTTACTGTTAAACCACTGCACAAAAAATGGGATACGTCTGATGTCAACATCTACCGCCTAATCCCATTCTAACAACTTTATCCAAAATTCTTGAAAAATTAATGTATTCTGGAGTAGCTTCACATGTAGGTAAAAATAAAGTTCTAACAAAATGTCTGTTTGGTTTTCAAAAAGGCTTTTCAACAGAAAATGCTATATATAGTTTCACCAATGAAATATTAAATGCTCTGAATAACCGAACATCACCCATTGGGATTTTTTGTGATCTCTCCAAGGCTTTTGATTGTGCAAATCATGGAATTCTTCTAGACAAACTAAAGTATTGTGGTATGAATGGGAGAGTGTACAAATGGTTTAAATCATACCTAATAGGAAGAGTGCCGAATGTTGATATAAGTAATTCACATAATATGCAAAAAAAAAAAAAAAACAGCTGATGCGTCAAACTGGGGAATAATCAAAAATAGGGTGCCACAAGGTTCGGTCTTGGGCCCTTTGCTGTTCTTAATATATATTAATGACTTGCCATTCTATATTAATGAAGAAGCAGAGCTGGTTCTTTTTGCTGATTATACAAGTATAGTTATCACACCTGACAGACAAAGACTAACTGAAGAAATTGTAAATGACTCTTTCAGAAAATCACTAAGTGGTTCTCAGCAAATGGACTATCATTAAATTTTAATAAAACACAGTACATACAGTTCCATACAGTAAAGGGAATGACACCATTAATAAATATAGACTTTGATCAGAAATCTGTAGCAAAGGTATAATATTCAAAAATTTTATGTGTATGTATTGATGAGGTATTGAACTGAAAAAAACACATTGAAGATCTGCTGAAACGGTTGAGTTCAGCTACGTATGCTACTAGAGTAATTGCAAATTTTGATGATATACATCTCAGTAAATTATCTTACTATGCCTATTTTCATTTTCTGCTTTCATATGGCATCATTTTCTGGGATAATTGATCATTGAGTAAAAAAGTATTCATTGCACAAAAGTGTGTACTCAACATAGTTGCTGGAGCCTGTCCAACATCATCTTGCAGACACTTATTTAAAGAGCTAGTGATCTTCACAGTAGCTTCACAGTATATATATTCACTTACTAAATTTGTTATTACCAATCCCACCGAATTCAAATCAATAGCAAGGTACAAAGCTACAACACTCGGAGAAAGAATTATCTTCACAATTCAAGGTTAAATCTAGCTTTGGCACAGAAAGAGGTGAGTTATGCTGCCACAGAAGTCTTTGGTCACCTACCAAACAGCATAAAAAGCCTGCTAGATAACCAACTAGCAGTTAAAGATAAATTTAAAAAATTTCTGAATGGCAACTCCTTCTACACTATATATGATTTTTTATATATAGATTAGTAAATCTGAAAAAATAAAAATAGATAAAAAATAAAAAAATTAAGTCATGTAATATTTAGTACAAAGTAATAATTTGTAAAGACACCTTTCATTAACCTGACATGTTCCACATCATTACGAAGTATCATATTCATGATATAGAACTAGTACTAATCTAATCAACATTAGAGATGCAGTATTTTGTCAACCGATACTACAAGTGTCCTTGTGATATTTGACATCTGACCATTACCTGCCATTTCTTCAAACTTTATATCTTGTCATCAAAACAAGTGTTCTGATTTAATGTTCTGGATGCTATTTACAATGTAGCTACCTACCTACATTTGCCCACAGTTAAATACGACGACTTTTTAATTTATATCGAATTTTGAGGTTATACTTCGTATAACTGCGGTGACAGTTACTGTAATACACTTCATTCCCTTAACTAACAGATACACTCAATCAGAAATTACAACATGAACCTTGTCATTTCCTTTCTAAAATCCATGTGGCAAGTGTTTATGAGCAATGAAGATGTCAATTCCAGAATCTGAGTACTGCCAGCACCACATTTATTTTCCGCATTTGTAGAATGAAATAGGCTGTTGTATAACTACAAGTCTCCCTTCAGTAATCACTCAATAACACCTATCTAGTCACATGCAAATCTTAAGCATACACTGTATTAGAACATCATAAAATACGCAAATTAACTACATTATATGCATGAAAACTTTGTACTGCATTCCGATGTCCCACTATCACCACTACCAAACAAACCATACTTAAAAGCACATATTTTGGAAAGATATTTAATTTGATGAGCAATTGAAATGTGCATTGTTTGTTAAACGTAGCATAAATAGACGAAAAGACCAAATACAGCAGTAGCATTCAAATAAAGATGGCGGCGGTTTGTTTTGATCTGAAAATTTGCGTCACAAAGTTCAAATTTCTTGAACTTTGAGAAGTGACGATAGTTGAGTAGTGTCACACAAATATTTGCAATTGACACTAGTTTTTTACATGGCGCCTTTTTTGTGGTCAGTGTCAATGCACCTTAACATAGAGAGGCCTTATAATGACAGTGAAATGAAGCTGGCAGAGAGCACAACACCCAATTAACATGGCGGCCGCAAGAGCAATAATCATCCTAGTGCCGAGCACCACCGCTTAGCGCCATCTGGCTACAGCTGGGAACACAGCGTACTTGAGTCTTTAGAGTGGTGCCTATAAAGGGCCTCATCACAAATGTTGGTGCAGTTGGGTATTAAAGTAATTTGTCTCTACTTAGGGTGTAGTGTAGTGTATTACTCATAAGGTATTTATTTCCGTATTTGTGTTAAATTATCAAATAATTTAACTTGATTTTTTTGTTCTCGTCGTCGCCGGTTGTCCTGGGTGTCAGTGGCCAAGTGGAGAGAGACTGACACAGGGAAATAGGATGCATGCATGTGCGGGTACAGAGCCTGAGGTGACCAGCCAGTGTGATAGGAGAAATTAGAAACACTAAGCTAGATTAGTATAAGATATATACAGTGTTTCGTAGAAATATTACAATACTTAACTTCATGGGTGCAGACTAGTGGAATGCTACAGATACACAAGCCTGCCGCTGTTGAGAGCCTTATCTAGTACCTGTCCTATTGCCAAGTGGCCAATACAGTTCAGTAGTGGCCGCAAGCAGTGTTGCAGCAGAGGGCGCTCGCGGCCGACGTCTTAAGAATGCCACGCCGTGCTTGCATGGCAGCGCGTGATGAAAGTACGTGGCGCACACTTCAGACTTGTGTGACACTACAGATTTTGTGTCTTTTTATTATGTATTATTATTAGTGTGAATATTATTCTGTTATTCATGAAATTTGTCATGTCATTTTTCAATAATATTATTACTGCTATACTTGATTGTATCATTGATTTCTTGTCCCTTTTAAAAATCATTACATGTACCATAGAAAGGAAGAAATAAAGATGTCGTGTAGCGTTGGAAGGAATAAATAAATATTTTTCCATATTCAATAAACAATTACCAAATGTTAAATCCTTTTTCACATATTTAATGGGGTTTATAATTTTTTGCCATAACGTAACACTCAACCTAACGCTAGTGGCGTGGTCGAATTGCCAAATGTTCCAAGTTGCCTAGCTGTGGCACTGCTCACCATCGGAGGTTCGAGTCCTATCTAGGAAATGGGTATATTTGTTGTCCTTAGCATAAGTTAGTTCAACTAGTTTGTAAGCGTAGGGACTGATGACCAAATTTTAGCTACAGATAGCAAATCATACTAATATATAAAATAGAAGCAAATTTTCCATCTGTGTGTGCCATTAACCTCTTATAACTCGAGGAGTACAAACATATCGTCATGCGATTTCTTTTCATTTCTTCTTTAGAATTCTGCGATAAACTTAGGCTAAAATGTTAATAGGAACTTGTGAAACAACTAAAATAAGAATAATAATGTTTAATAGTTTTTCTGCTTATGCACTTTAGTCAGCTCTGGAGCCTAAACTATAAGTCCTACATCAGTGTACTAAGTATAGAATTGCATAAATCACAAAGATCTAAATAAATAAATACATAAAAGGCACGAGTGAACCATATTTATCATTTTTCTCTTGTAAAGTGCTGACGCCGGATGGCTTCCGACTATAGATATAGTGATTTTGGAAGATCTGTAGAAGTTAGACATATGATATCACGGCCATTTTATTTATTTATTTATTTTAATCGTTCTGAGTTCTATAATTCTGTACTATTTACTTTGGCGCAGGTCTCATAGTTTACACTACAGAGGTCGCGAAAAAGCGGAAGTGGTAAACCATTCTATGTTATTACATTTATTTTAATTATTTCACATTTTCGTATTGATATTTAATATAGCCTGTGTTGATTACGGAATTATAACGAAGAAATCGAAACAAACCACTTAACAATATGTTCTGCAGTCTTGTTTAAAGATTACCTGTGCAAACCTGGGGCGGGTCAGCTAGTTAGTAATAAAGTATTATTTAGTCCCCTACAAAGCAACAACAATAAAGTATTAAGTCATAATTATGTAATACAAAAAATTGTATCCCAAATTAAAAAATATTTATCGAAATTGGTCACAAAGTACAAGGTGAGTGAGCATCAGAATCAATGCTCACTAGTCAGCAAGCTCGCTGAAAGTAACGAGTAGAATTTTTAAGGTTCCACCACTCTATTCTATCCAGATTTGTGAGAAAACTATGATAGCTATAAAAAAGTTGTTGAAATAGAAAGAAAAGTTCATTTCAATATCTACAACTTTCTCGCTGACGAAAATGTTCTGACCACAAAAAAAAAAAGTAGCAGGCGACTAACTTGTCGTAATTTTAACTTCATATAAAAGCAATAGTTTCAATTATTACAATCGCAATACATACTGTACTTGTTAAGATCACAATTCCACTCCTTCAGCATTCAGCACTCTGTAGAAAAACTATTATAATATTTTTCCTATCCTGAGGGGTTCAAATGACAATGTAACTGAGGCGAGCGCCATTTGAAGAATTACGCTTTTGTCGACCCAACTCTGTGTCTACACTCATTCAAGATGGGTGTAGAACACAATGTAATACAAAGTGTGCAAATGTTGTCAATCAAATGTTCCCTTTATACGGACAATTAATTTACTGACCGGACAAGGGTACATAGAAGAACCTGTCAACCATAGAGCAGGGTGCTTTTATTTCTTGCGTCTTTTTAATTATAATATTTCCATTCTCATACTGCCAACGCCATCTAGGTGGCATTGATACTGTTGTAATTTAGAGGAAGCATTAGTAACGTAAATTATATCGTCTTCACTCAAGTTTACTACAAAACTTGTCTGATGCTCAGTAACATTTTTCTCACTCTATGCTGTCGAAACAAAAAACGTATTTCCTGCTCCACTCTTTGTACCCTTCGATAGGTGTCGACCGTAGCGGCGGCAGTGGCGTCGCGACTTCGATGTACACGGATTATTCGAAATTACTGTAACACGGCCAACTTGGGAATTTTCCGCGACAGATGATACTGTATTATTCAAAATCTGACTGGCCTTGTTATGAATCCGGTCTCTTCCACCTGAAAGGCTGATGGATACTTTTCTTGCTGGAAGAGTGCTCCTTTTGCCGGTAAGTAACTCCATTGGGTGGGTCACGTCTTCTTTCTTGCTATCCTGAGGTGATATAGAATAAATCGCAGCATTAAATATTTCCAATGTCGATCTTTTATCGGATAATGTATTCGATTCTGCAGCATGTATTTTACCTAAAGTGCTTAACTCTTGTGCTTGGAAATCTTCTTCTGGTAATGCAATAATGAATTTGCAGTATTTGACAACGTTTTGAGATTTTTGGAAGGATCATACTGGCATTCCTCGCCATAAGCTCCGCTATCCATGACGGAATTTACTTTTAATTAATTATTTGAAGAGAAATTAATTTATTCCCTCTTATTTTACAATTAAAATACACTCGCACTGGAAGTTATTGGTTGCTAACCAAAGATGCTGCTATTGGAATTTCCACTTATTTCCCACAACTAACCATGGCTGTCACTGAACTCGGATTGTTGTATCAATTATAACTTCTGTGGCTAGGAGAAAGCGAGTTCACTCCAAACAGGCTGCAAGACAACAAAAAAGATTAGAATAACCTCCTTGTACAAGATACTACAGTAACTATGTTTACATGCAACACATCTTCTGTAAGAAGAAAACTGAATTTCGTAAACCGTTTTTCGCTGTCGTGTTTACATGTTACAGCGTGAAGTGGATTACCCAAAGACCTGCCCCATTCAATATGGCAGCTGAAAAACAGAAGATAGTTTATGATTTCAGTCAGCACAATCGCTATTTTTCTTTACTTAAATGCACAGATTCCTTGCTCACTTTAATATTTTACTCCCAGAAGCGGATGTCCTAGCTCACTCAATTTGACGGCTGAAAAACAGCTAATTCAGTTCCTAATTTAGTCAGCACAATAGCTATTTTTCTTTACTTAAAAAGGCAGGTCCACTAAGTTGTGCTTTCGAGTGCTTCAAAATATGCATAGATGGCAGCTTTGAATTTTCTCCAATCTTTCAGTTTTTTACTTTAATATTTATAGCGCACAGTCAAAATTTTCGTGTGTGTGTGGGAGGGGGAGGGCGATTAGTAACGGAGCACCCGTGGAGTAGACGTCCATGCTGGCAACCATACTGCATATAAACAAGAATGTAAGGTGAAGAAGTAATTATCACAAAATTACACTTTCAGTAAAAAAATAAAAAAAAAATTAATTCTAGTGCAGGAGAACAACAAAGTTTTTTGTGACGTTATTAAAGGGAGAAAACATAATGGAAATATAAATATTGTTTGATGTGTCCTTATTTACATATTTCCGCTTGCAGTCGAAAACCTACATTATAAATTTCATTTTGGTCATTAATAAAATTTAGCGTTGTTATGTATTCTACGAGTTTTTACATCATGGATGGTTCCTTATATCCTTACTTTCATCGCTGGGTATTTGGCTAAGCGAAATTGATGTGACGGTCAGTATGAAAACACTGACGTGACAGCGCCGAGACGTGACGGCCGATGTGAATTCGCCGTAACGTGTATTCAACAGGAGTAATGCAGTCATGCTCGACCACGGGCGCCACCATCGAGACGAAAGATTTTTGTACCAGTCGATACATCGAATGTCATTAATTATCGGTTATATAGGTCGAGTGTCGAATTATAACATCGCCGGCCTGTGTCCTACAGGTTTGTGATAATTATTCAGGGTAATAGAACAATAGTATTTGCAGTATTAAAATCGTAATGAGTGAATTAGTGTGGGGGATTAAAAATGGAGATTTGGATCAAGTGAAAGATATTATCGAGAAGAAGGTTGGTTTCAAAATAGTACAATGTCATTTTGAAATTGTTTATTTGTAGTATGTTGACCAAACAGTGTCTTATTTACATAATTTCTTTTAAGCAAATAGATGTTAATAAGGAAATTGATGGACGACCGCCAATTCATTATGCTGCCGATTACGGACAGGGTGAAGTCATTAGTTACTTAGTTACAAAAGGGGCCGATGTTAATGTGAGTATAATTTATACAACTTTATTTTACAGCACTTTTGTTTCCTAAGCCATACAGATTTTCCTTGGTTTCGATGGGTAATTTACTCGTAAAAAAATCAGCATATGTGCACACTCTTTAAGTCATTTTGAAAGTGGGCGTGTATCCATAACGTGTTTGCTGAAGTTGCAGATGATTTGTTTCTCCAGTTTATATTGTTAGGCCACATTATTTATTACCGTGCCAGAGTACTAGTTGTAATTTTTATCGTACTATGTGGTTGTAAGCAATAGGCTGTACAGAAAAATCTTAAGGTTTTGACATATGGATCTGTAATTATTACTTAATCTTTGCTTGATATTTCTAACTTTAAATGGCATCATATGCTGTACTACTTCACAGTTGTAAAGAAATGCACATGGACAGCATTATATGAGCCTGTAAGCGCTGTCATTATTATCTTTCAGAAAGGTGTATTTGATAATGACATTGTATTCAGTGTTTGACACTTATAGTCAATAAAATTGCAGAACAATAGGTTGATGTGGATACTTGACATGGTCCTTTATAATAGGCCCCATATGGTACCTTTATCCAAATATTTACAAGGAGAGCAGTCAGCAATACTAAGCCTGGTAATTCATCGTGTTTTTAATTTCTACCCCAGAAATGGTATTTGAACTTTGTGTGCTCATTATAATTAGTTAAAAACTGCCACAAAAGTTAATGTCAGTTTGTGCATAATCAGTAGTATATTATGGAAGGTGACTCAGTGGTTGAAATTGGTAAAATTTTACTTACAGCCTGGGTGGCATAGTGTGCTTTTGTTTGCAATGATCTTTGATACCACAGTCACGTAGAATGAAAGGGAATATGTTGTTGTGTTGAATGTGAAGTAAATAAATAATGCTGTTCCTGCGTTGTGGTTGACAGGTTCTTCTTATTTGTACCCAGTTAGTAAATTAATTATCCTCATCAAGCAAATATTCCATTGCCAACATTAGCATGCTGTCCTGCTGTGGCCATCAGTAAAAATCTTTTAAACTATCTGATGTATTTGCCACAGTAGTTGCCCTACCAATGTTTTGAAGTCTTTCTCTAATGACAGAGTTATATGAAACATGTCACTGCATGACTGAGTAGTTGACATTCCTTTTGCAATTTTCTCTTTATGCTTTTAAAAATCATCATTAAACATATGATAATCTAGGGCTTTCACATCCTTTAGGCTATGCCATATTTCTTCAGGTTGGTAGGTGTCAAAATTGATGGAATGTGAAAATGAAACAAAGTATGTTACTGAAAATTTGACTGTTAATTGTGACTTATCTGGCCAGCAAAAATTAAGAAACAGATTAAACTTCTCACTCACGAAGTCAGTGTAGCCAATCTGTTGGTAGGCTATCCTCTGTCACTAACCTTAGCCAGTCAGATTTGTAGACCATTACTATTGACTTTTTCATTGATGGGACATTAATTAAAATTTATTTTTACCAATTAGTTATGATATTGCTCTTAGCCTCCCTGACAAAAATACAGTTGTAGCTGATCACTTAATTTGCATTTTGTAGCTAAATTATGTATTTGGACCCCCCCCCCCCCCCCCAGAAATTTGTTTTGACATTGATCTGTATTACAACCCAAGGTTTAGTCTAGGTTGGAAGGCAGCAGTTTGGTTGTAAGTTGGCTGAGCCAGCAAATGTGTATCCCAAAACAAAAGTTGTACCAACAAATTGATCAATAAAATTTTACTAACGTTAGCAGTGATATAATTGGCTAATGTTGGGGAAAAATGTTCAGTTTACTAGGATAATTAATTTACTGATTGAACTGAGGTACATACAAGAACCTGACACGAATAGATCAGGAACAGCATTAAATATTTATTTCTAGGTTGACACAAATGGATTATCCCGCTCATTATGTGTAGCGGCCTACTACGCTTCTCACCAGGCTGCATTGGTTATGTTGCCACCAATGGTAATGACGGCAACTCAGATGACCAATAAATGTTTTTTCATGACAGTGTCAATTAAAAAGGAAATTATTTTTTTCTGAACAGACGAGGGTACATACAAGAACCTGTCAACCATAGAGCAGGTACAGTATTAATTTTGCTGCAAGTGAAACGTGCAGCAATAACATGTACACTGTAGCTCGTGAAAAATATTAATGCAGTTCTACACTTCATTGTTCATCTGTTGCCAACATAAGCAATGGAGCCCGGCGAGAAGTGTCGTAAAATCTTATCTTTACCAATTGACCAGTAGCAAAGTGTAATACAAATAAGCTCATTCTAATAATGTATGTAGTGTGAAAAGTACATAAAAATCACATTTTAACCACAGAAGACAAGTTACAAATACATCTGAGAGGCATTGGGGATGAGGATATGAAATTAATTTTTCATAAAATACAGTCCAAAAAACCAACAAAACGTAAGTGTGAATAATTTTAGGAGTAAACATAACTCACTGCACAAAATTTTACTTCATGGCATAGTGCACTAATGATAACAACCTTTGAATGCTCCATGAAAACTCAATCGAGATTTTGATGTTGACCATGAAATAAATAATTAATATGCCATTCCTGCTCTGTGGTTGAGATGTTCTTGTATCTACCTTTTTCCTGTAGGTACATTAATTACCCTCGTAAAACGAATATTTTGTTGCCAATATTAGCATCCTGTGCTGCCAAATAAAAATTTAACCACTCACTGGATATATGAATCACTGAGTCATTGGTAGGCATGTAAACAAGACAGGTTGTTGTTGTTGTTGTTTTTAAGTTTACATACATCCACTCTTCTGAAGAGAGAAAAAATCAGGTTAAGTAACACAATTAGATAATCAAAATATCCACGGGTACACTGCCGGTCTACAATATTTCGGCGATCATACATGTCGCCATCATCAGGTGAACTGACGGACTGAGCTCCTGGAAACGCATCGGCACGGTACGACGGCTTGAAGGGAACTGGGTTCAAGCCTGGTGCCAGGCGATTTAAATACCCTCCGCCCGCGGAGCGCCCCCTCCATGGGCCGCGGTCACGCAGTGGGACCAATTGTGACGGCATCTGAGATGACGTTGATGTGAGGGCTCTGTCCGCCGAGGTCATCACTACATTATGTTTGCTACATTTACTCCATATAACCCAATTGCTTAGCTTTGCTAAGATTATAGCCACAGTCACGGTTTATGAGGTCGTCACTACTGGGAATTTCAATGGCCTCTCTAATGACGCAGTCCCAGTATCTCGACATCTGTACCAGAATGCTAGTGCATTCCTACTCCATCGCATGATTCTCAGACAAACAATGTTCATCGACTGCCAACTTGCTCAGATACATCAATTGTGTGTACCTCTGGTGTTCAAGGCATCAATCCTTTGTGGTACGCATCGTCTGTCCAGTATATGACTTGCCACATTGACACGGAATCTGGTACACGCTGGCCTTCCTCAAACCAAGATCATCTTTGGCACTCCCCACCAGTGCACGAACTTTATCCAGTGGACAAAAGACAGTTCCAACTTGGTGTTTCTTCAAAATGCGGGCAACGTTCCCCGAGAGTGTGCCGGTATATAGAATAAACGGAGTGCCTACCTCCTCCCTCGTGTTTTCTTCCGTTTCCACAGGTTGTGCTGTAGTGGTTGGGCAGAGAGCCCGCTGAGTCTGCCACTCTGAGTATCTATTTTTTTGGAATACAGTTCTCAGGTGTTCCAATTCCTGGGGTAGACTCTCTGTGTTGGAGATAGTGCGCACCCCATTCCTCTGTGAAGGATGGTGACAGCTGTCTGTGTATAAATACAGATCAGTGTGCATTGTCTTCAGATACGCCCCATGACCCAGGGTGCCATCAGCTCTTCTCTTGACCAAGACATCAAGGAACGGCAATTTACCCTCTGTTTCAGTCTCCATAGTGAATTTGATGTTGGGGTGTATGGAGTTCAGATGTGTAAGGAAGACAAGGAGTTTATCCATACCATGTAGCCAGATGACGAAAGTGTCGTCGACGTAACTGGAAAAGCAAGTAGGTGTCCATTCAGATGACACCAGGGCTTCCTCCTTGAAATTATCCACGTACAAATTTGCGAGCACAGGGGAGAGCGGGCTACCCATGATGACTCCCTCTGTTTGTTCGTAGTATTCACTATTGAAAAGAAAATTCGTGGAGGGCAAGACATGCCTAAAAAGTTTGGTGGTCTTCTCATCAAACTTCTGCCCAATCGTATCTAGTGACTCGAAGGGGTACCCTCGTAAACAACGAAATGACGTCAAAACTCGCCATGATATCAGACTCGTCCAGCCTGAAGCTGTCAAGGTTTTAACAAAATCCATGGAATTATGGATGTGATGAGGGCATTTTCCCACATAAGGGCTTATTATTCCCATTAAGTATTTGGCCAACAAATATGTAGGTGCTCAGAGGGTATTTAAATCGCCCGCCACCGGGCTAGAACCCAGTTCCCTTCGAGCTGTCGTAGTGTGTGGATCTCCGTGCCAGTGTATTTCCAGAAGCTCAATCCGTCAGTTCACCTGATGATGGCGACATGTATGATTGCCGAAATATTGTGCCTGTTGGACACTGTAGACTGGCAGTACACCTGTGGATATTTTGATTATCAAATATGCCGGGAGAAACTCAAGAATCACAACACAAATAGAGTTTGTCAAATCTTTGAACTAAATGCCAATGATGGATAACAGGAATAATGTGAAACAAAATTTGAAAGAGCAAAAGTAGCCCTTGACAGCTACCTACACTGCTTTACCTGGCAGCTACAGCCCCCCCCCCTTTTACACACACACACACACACACACACACACACACACACACACACTCATCAGTAAAGTGCAGTATTATGCTGCTGTTACTGTTTACCCTCTTAGATTAATTAATCCTTCTGCAGTGTGTCATGGCAGTCCGAGATATCATGAAGCAATGTATTTGCTGCTTGACTTGCTGATTTTTTAGGTATAATTGAAGACCGTGATCAACCTGTCAGCTTTGACCAGTGATGTCATACCTGTGTCTCACAAGATACGCTACATAGATATACCAACTAGCAAAACAATGAATGTAAACTTACAGGATAATATTGTAATACCTATATATTTTAGATAATAAATAATCTGTGATTATCCTCATAAATTACAGATTACCACAACAGAAAGTCATCAATCACAGGTCTCTGTGCTCACTTACGACGAGAAGGAACCTCTTTGTTAACCTATACCTAACTATCGAAGAGAAGCTACAGATCATTTTTTAAAAAGAAAATCATAATCTATGTTCTGCTTGTAAACAAACTATTATCTTTAACTTGGATATAATGTCATTGGTCAAAGCCAGCAGGTCATATCGCGGACTTCAATTGACCTCCATTTCTCATGGGTAAGCTGCTTTCACCGCTAGGCATACGTCGTCACCGCATACAATTTTTCTTTTCTTTTAATTAAACAGACGGCAACTCAGGTAACCACCATCTGACCATCATTAGCAATGAACAAGTAGTGTAATTCCTCCACAAAAACGCACATTTGAAATATTGATCAGTATCTTTAATTTAATACATGTGGCTGAGTAAGCATGACGTTAGCTTGTCAAAGCTCGCCCATTTCACATAGGTGGGAAACACACTATCTTATTGGTTGTCTGAACACCACTCCTGATTGGCCAAATGGTGCCCATGTCCAAAGCTGATGGGTGGTATTCTCATCTACGCCATACCCAAAAATTGCCTAAATTTTGTCATTCATTTTGAGATTGGGCCAATGGCATCCTATCTTGAGAACTTTTCATTACTCTCACTATACAAACCGATCCATTTACATTCACGTGTCCATCTTCCTGGCCCACATTCTAATTAAGAAATAGTAATCATCTGGAACCCTCATAAATTGCAAAGGAAATTAAAATGTTGTGAACATTTATTGTGTCATTTATGATGCCATTTCTAATGCAACTTTGTTTACAAAGTGTAAAATGAAAACTCATTTTTGATTGGCTGCCTTCCCATGTCTTGGTGGTCAATGCCAACAGATCGCACCCTCATCTACACCAATTCCACTTTTTCTGGAACTTGTCAGTGGTGATTAGATGGCCAAAGAAATCAAGCAGTCAAGATACCTGGCAGTGACCATTCATATGCTCAAAATAATGTACAAAGATTTAATGGCTTTGTTATTGATTTTTTATTTATTTATTTATTTTATTATTGTTATTTTAATTACTTTTCCACAATCACCTACACTCAGATTAAAATAACTTCGTGATTTGCAAATTGTTCAATATTGTGAACCTGAAAACAGCTGTGCCTATGCATGACTCCACATGTATAGCCAAAACTGGCAACAAAGTGAGTATGTGTTGCTAAAGAAAGAAAAATATTGGCTAACATTTGTCTCCTAACAATCAGGGCATTTAATATATGGGAGTGTGTCCAGCTGGGAGACTTTCTAGGATAGTTCATGCTGTTATATGAAACCACAGTACATGTATGGCACAAGTGTTTAGTAGAACTATTTGGTAGAAGTCAGCTGCATACTGTACTGACTTGCATTGGTGCAGCAATTTTAGCAGCAGTAGACATGCGACATGCCAGGATAAAGTAACAAGTCAGTTGTTCATAAAATATGATAAAATATTACAGTTGCACCACACAGTAATTTCCATTGCAAATGATCTATATTTCAACCAATTATGCTGCCCAGTAGATGGATGAGTGAATGTAAATGGATCAGGTTGTATTGTAAGAAATACCTTCAGTAACTTTGGCATGCTATATTACTTCCTTCATCTCCATCCATTTAATCAAATGACGTCCCATAACAACAAATCAGGCAGAATACAGTTATGTAAATTATAACTTTCTTGTATAAATTTATTCCATTGCTTCTCAGCTGTCATTGTTTATGTCAAAATGGCATGACAACAGCTACACAAATTGTGTGTATTGCCAACTTTAGTGCACTACGGAAGCACCACCAATGCTCCCCCTGATCTTGATGCTGACTTTAACCAAAATGCGTATCAAGGAGATTCGGGCTAGGATGCCAGCCCAGGTACACATTGTTTTATATCATTTATCATAACACCTTATAGGATCTGTCAGTTGTGTGTGTATATATCATAGCTGCAAAGTCTCACATTGTTATTGTTCTCTCAGACATATCTGAAGCAACAGACACCATGTATACTATTGTCAAGATATTCTGATTTGGGTATTGCTTTCTGACCTTCACTTGCATTATGGCTGTGTTCTGTACAATAGAATTACATCTACTTCAGGAGACAGGTTGGTAGCATGGCACCTTAGAACCACGCAGCCATTCACATGTGACAGCACAACAGTAACCGAACAAATTACACTTGATTTCAATGAGCGCATCACAACCTGGACCATGTGGATCCTTCTCTCCATAAGCATTTGCGTAAGACAAATTACTGCCCTGCCCATCTCCATTCAGCAGTAGCTGTCCCTCTTCCTTACTTCTACTCCCAGTTCTTGTCTCATTCCCCATCACCTGTGATTTTTATCGCTTTATTCCACTTATCACCTTCTCCTCATATCACTTATCCTTCCCATTACCTAAAGTGACATCCCACACCTGTTTTCACAAATCTAGTGCCTAATGCTCCATTGTGCATAACTGAAATCTCCACACCAATCTTCAGGTTTCATTCTTCCTTGCTCTCACTGTTGGGTGTCACTCAGGATACAGCAGCCAGAGACGGTGGTCATATGTGCATGATTTTTGATTGTGTGTGCTCTTTTATGATGATGACCATGGCTGAGGGCTAAGTTATGCAAATGTAATTGTATTTTAAAGTGCCTGTCTGAGGCTCAGTGATCGCATATGTGACAAGTTGCAACCTGCAGCATTAAGTTATTGATGATCAGAAAGTATGTATGATGATGTTCACCAATGTTACTTCTGCTGTTTACCAGTAAAAGTGTGATGAGTCAATTTCCTTTGTTGGAAACACTTTTGTGGGCTACCTGCTTTAACTTCTGCAACAATATTTCTGTCCACTGGTAGAAAAGGTCAGTTTAGGCCTGCCTTCTTTTATCAGTAAGATGTTTCCCCACACATTCCTTGTACCATGTTCAGGATTACCTTAATGAGCAATTAGTACAGTGTGACATATTTAAGTGTGCAGCTAGTTAAGATTAAGAAGTTTTGTACTTGTATCCATGTTCAGCCAGTCTCATACCTTGAAATATTTTACACCATTCAAGATTAGCTATAATCTTCTAAAATGGATTATCTGCAGTAAATGGAATCAATGGTCAAGTGACGACATAGGACAAGGTTGCTGTGTGGCTATCATAAAACTAAATGTCATGCAGAAGAAACATTTGTACTTCTTTTTAATAGTTTAATGTTTCCTTGTGTGTTGGATATTACATTTTCACGTAGGGACAATTTTGACTTGGCCCTACACAACATAAATTATGTTTAAGATGCTGAAATTCCTCTGCATGGCACAATGTCAGTCTGTTAATTTTTTGCCTATACCACAGTATTTCTCTAAATGTCAACAATTGCTTAAGTTTTTTATTTCATATTTTTTCTAGGCAAAAGACAAACATGGAATTAGTGCTCTTCTTGCAGCTATTTGGGAGGGACATACAGACTGTGTCAGATTACTTTTGGAGAAGGTAAGTGTTAAGTTGTGTACTTGTCAATTATTGTGTTCATCTGAACAAGATTTCAAATTGATGAAACGAAAATTATAGAGGGAAACTTTCCTGGTGGGATAAACAAAAATAAAAAATAGAAAAGAGATGACTTACCAAAAGGACCGGCTCATTGATAGAAAAATAAAATCACACACAAACACACATACAAGCTTTCACCACCACTGGCAGCTTCTTCAGGAAAAAAGGGGAGGAGAAAGGGAAGGATATGGGTTTTGAGGAAGTGGAAAAGGAGTCATTCCGATCCCAGGAATGGAAGGATTTACCTTAGGGGACAAAAAGGAAGGTAAACAAATACACACACACTCAGACATATCGAAACGCAAACACACCTAGACAGACATTTGTAAAAAGCAAAGAAGTTGGACAGAGATACCAATTGAGGCAGAGGCTCTGTCGACAGAACCGAGGCAAAGATGCTAAAGATGGTGGGCGGGAATTTGAATTAGCGGAGATTGAGACCAGGTGGGCAACGGGAGGAGAGAATAAGCTGAAGGGCAAGTTCCCATCTCCGGAGTTCTGAAAGGTTGGTGTCAGTGGGAAGTATCCAGATAACCCGGACGGTGTAACACTGCGCCAAGATGTGCTGGCCGTGCACCAAGGCATGTTTAGCCACAGGGTGATCCTCATTACCAACAAACACTGTCTGCCTGTGACCGTTCATGCGAATGGACAGTTTGTTGCTGGTCAGTCCCACATAGAATGCTTCACAGTGCAGGCATGTCAGTTGGTAAATCACGTGGGTGCTATCGCAAGTGGCTCTGCCCTTGATCGTGTACACCTTCCAGGTTACTCGACTGGAGTAAGTGGTGGTGGAAGGGTGCATAGGGCAGGTTTTACAACGGGGGCGGTTGCATGGGTAGGAGCCAGAGGGTAGGTCTCAATATCCGCTAATTCAAATTCCCACCCACCATCTTTAGCATCTTTGCCTCGGTTCTGTGGACAGAGCCTCTGCCTCAATTGGTACCTCTGTCCAACTTCTTTGCTTTTTACAAATGCCTGTCTAGGTGTGTTCGCGTTTCGATATGTCTGAGTGTGTGTGTATTTGTTTACCTTCCTTTTTCTCCCCTAAGGTAAGTCCTTCCACTCCTGGGATTGGAATGACTCCTTTTCCACTTCCTTAAAACCCATACCCTTCCCTTTCTCCTCCCCTTTTTTCCTCTTTTTCCTGAAGAAGCTGCCAGTGGTGGTGAAAGCTTGTATGTGTGTTTGTGTGTGATTTTATTCATTTCTATCAACGAGCCGGTCCTTTTGCTAAGTCATCTCTTTTCTATTTTTTATTTTTGAACAAGATTTCAGATTGAGATGTTCATTGTCTTCGCATCTATGATGTATGACATTACTGTGTCTGTGGATATCAAATTCGAATTTATCTGATTTGCTATTTCATATATTTTGTCTAAACCACTTATTTCATATGGATGTATTCTTGCTCATATTTACTTTCAAAATACTTTATTTTACTCCAGTCATGTTGCAGATGATTTGTTACATTACTTTCATCCACAGAACACTTTTAAAATCTATTTGTCAATTCATTTTTTCCTTTTAATTCTGGTATGACTGAATTTGAGTAACAAAGCTTTTTTCGCCATTACTATTTTCAAATCCATGTCAAACAAACTGGAAAGTTAACAAACGGATTGAACTGTACAAATTAGGAGAGCTTTTGTATGCCAGTATTTCTTACAGTACCTAGATCATATAAATAACACCTCTTTTTGTATGTTCTATTCTTTCATGTAACACAAATAGTTAATTATTTTTAACTTTGTCTTTATATGGCAATTAGCTTTTTCTGAATAGATATTTTCCACATCTGCAGGGCCAATTATATAACTTGTTTCTAATTTTAATTATAAACAAAGAGTACACTATCATCTGATTAAAATTACTTGCTAGATGACGTTTGTGGTGTGGCACTACAGTGTTACCACATGGGCAACAGGCTACCACTCGACAATGGGCGACAGGGGTCACTTAAATTTCTGGTCAGGTTAGTACAGGGTTCTAAATACAAAATCAGTTGGTGGTAATGCAGGAGTAGGTCTGATAATAAGATAATAGGAATGCAGGTAAGTTACTATGAACAGCATAGTGAACGCATTATCGTAGCAAAGATGCACACAAAAACCAACACCAACCAAAGTAGTGCCAGTTTATATGCCTTCTAGCATGGCCAGTGATCAGGATATCAAAGAAATGTATGAGGAGATCAAAGAAATCATTCAGAAAGTTATGGGAGATGAAAACTTGATTGTGATGGGGGACTGGAACATGCAGTAGGAAAGGAAACAGAAGGAATATGGACTGGGAAAAAGGAATGAAAGATGAGATCGCCTTGCTGAATTTTGCACTGAACACAATTTAATCATCACCAACACTTGGTTTAATCATCATAAAAGAAGGCTGTATACATGAAAAAGACCAGGAGACACTGGAAGGTACCAGATCGACTTTATAATGGTAAGGAATATATTTAGGAACCAGGTTCTAAACTGTAAGATGTATCCAGAGGAAGATATAGTCTCTGACCATAACTTACTGGTTATGAACTGCAGATTAAAACTTAACCCTTCAAGCACCAAGCACGGGCAAAAATTGCCCGTACCCTTTACCTTTATTAAAAAATCATAATTAATATTCTTCAATGTTTATGGGCTTTTTTCTATTTGTCTCTCACCTTATAAAGTACTACCCTACACATTTTCATGGTTACAATTTTAAAAACTGATAACAAACTATAACAATTTTATGCCCAAGGTCACATTTTGCCCTGGGTCGGTAGTCCGTGCAACAATAATTATTCATCGCCCTACAACCTCCAAGCATGGGCAAAAATTGCCCCTACATTTTTCTTACAATAAATTTCGCTTGGCAGTAATAATTGTGAGTTTTTCGTGCCTTGTTGAGAGTCTGATTGTATGCATTTAATATTCATTGTTGAGACTAACTATTGTTACTAGCAGTTTGTCACAGTAGGGCAAACGCCTTTCTTGTAAAGTAAATTTTCTAAAATGAGTTGTAGAGGGTTGAATGCCGCAGAAATTCTTGCTGAACTTTTAGTAGACGATGAATTATCAGACTTCAGTGACTCTGAATCGGCTCACACAGAAATAGAATAATTTACCAGGACACGAATATTTTGTTATCTGATTTATAGTCAAATTTATTGGTAAGAGCCGTATATAGAGACACTATGAGTAAGACAAGAGCATATCAGCTATTGAATATTTTTCATTTTGATGATAAAGGAACCAGGACAGAAAGACGTGTAAGTGATAAATTTGCGCCGCTGCATGAAGTTTTTGAAGCACTGAATGGAACATTTCCAAGCTACTACAAAAGTGGATCTCACAATACAATTGATGAAATGCTATGTCTTTTCAGGGGTCATTGTCCTTTTAAAGTTTTCCTCAAAGACAAACCTGGAAGATATGGTATACTTGTTAGAATTCTTAGTAGTGCAACTGAATGATTCATTATAAAAATGGAAGTGTATGCTGGAAAAGACAGTAGACCTACCAGTGAACAAGATCCTCTTGAGGTTGTGAAAAGACTGGCTACAATACCACAACCAACTGTTTCTACGCTTCTGTGGAATTAACGGACACTCTGTATAAAGATTACAAACTCACATTGGTTGGGATACTCAAATCCAACAGAAAACATATACCGCAAGAACTTAAAGACGACAGCATGTAGAGAGCTGTATTCCTCCAAATTTGCATTCACAGATCCGTCCACTTAGAAGCCTCCAGTAACAATTGTCTTACATCACAAAAAACCTATTGATGTTGTCAATACAACCTCGTGATGCAAGAGTAGACAGTGATACACCAAAGAAGAAAACCCATGTAAACCTATACTACCAATGACACTAAGGGAGGAATGGATGCCATAGATCAAATGGCTAAAACATACTCTACAAAAAGGGGTACGAGAAGATGGCCACTGTCCATGTTCTACAGCCTACTTCATATAACTGCAATAAACTCGTACACAGTGTTCAAGATAAATGTGCCGAAGTGGAATGAAGGGAAATCAAATGCAAGGAAACTGTATCACCATGAATTAGGCCTTGAACTTTTGAAACCACACGTAGAACAGAAATCCAGGGACTTGAAAGGACTCCAGTTGCCCATTATTTGTGCGATGGGAGAAATCCTTGGAAAGAAGCTAGAGGTGACCAAAACTGCTGCAGATGAAGAACCAACTAGTAAAGCAAGATGCTACATATGCTTTAAGAATGCAAGTAAAAAGAGAGCCAGGGACAACATCACAAAAACCAAGTTAACATGTGCAAGCTGTGGTCTACATCTGTGTAAGGGACATTCAGAATCAACCATTTTGTGTGCAGGAGGTAAATGTCATCTGTAAATGTTAGAATTATCTCCAAGTGAAGAGAGGCTTGCTTTTTATTCCCCCCCCCCCCCTTGAAAATTTTCAATGTACCTTAAAACATATTTGTACAAGTGTTTTTATTTCAGTTTTTGAAACTTCCTGTCAATAATTAAACTGATATTACATTGGAAACAGAATTACTTAAAATAAATACATTTTTACATGATTTACAGCTTTTTTGTAACACAGGCAAAATTTGCCCTTGGTTGGTGTTCCATGTAACCTAAAATACCTTGGTGCTCCTAGGGTTAAGAGACTGCAGAAAGGTAGAAAAGTTAGGAGATGGAACCTGGACAAATTGAAGGAACCAGAGGTGGTTGAGAGTTTCAGAGGGAGCATTAGGCAAGAATTGGATGAAATGGGGGAAAGTTATACAGCAGAAGAAGAATGGGTAGCTTAGCAACATTGTAAATACTTAATTCTGTTCCTGCTTTATAGCATATAGATTGTCGTATGTACCATTGTCTCCTCAGTAAATTAATAAAGCTCAAAAAGCGAATATTAAAAAAAATTGCACAAAACTCTTTTTTTTTTTTTTTTTTCGTAAATCTTTCCTCCGCTATGTACATTTGATCAGAGTAATATTGCAGATGTGTTGCATAGCACAGCTATAGCAAGGTTTCGACCTCCAAACGATATATATTGAATCGATACATTTTGAAACGAAATGTATGGAATAAGGGAATGTTTCTGAACCGGGGATTCGTGCACTACGTGCCTTTATGTACTAACTTTCACTTTAAGAAAAGTTCTCTCTGTAGTACAGCCTTAAGAAGGTTAGTTTTTTTAAGTACGTGAGGGCGCGTAGCATCCAAATCTACGGTTCAGAAACACTGAAACGTATTCATGATCTATGGAACAAACAAGTATTAATCTAAACCAAGCTAGGTGACACAGTGGTAACACACTGGACTCGTATTCGGAAGGATGGTGGTTCAAATCCACCTCCGGCTATCCAGATTTAGGTTTTCCATGATTTTCTTAAATCACTCCAGGCAAATGCCGGGATGGTTCCTTTCAAAGGGCATGGCCGATTTCCTTCCCCATCCTTACCCAAAACTCAGTGTGTTAGCTTCGTCTCTAATGACCAAAGCTGCCAACGGGACGTTAAACACTAAGCTTCCTTCCTTCCTTCCTTCCTTCCTTCTTGAAAATCAAGGCATTAATCTAATATAATCTACAGTAGTATGGTCGATATATATCATTTCAGGCCTAGCTACTTTGAGTGTAAGCTTTCTTGTAAATTACTCAGAAATCTGTACTCTTATGTTCCTGACTAACCACATTCTTTAAAATCATGACTTATTCATAAAAATCATAACATTCGCCTGTTCGATACGTATCATTTTGATGCATAACCACTTCAATATATATTGTTTGGAGGTCAAAGTCATGTTATGCAGCACATCTGCGAAATTGTCAATTTCACATTAAATTTGAATCTTTTTTTATTTTTTGTACCGTCGTTTAAGACGACCTCGGATTTTAGGGCCTTTTTTATGATTCAGCCATCGTCTTATCTGCTGAAATATGCGGTACTTCATACGAGGTGTTTGCCTGATGATTTTAACATCTGTGATTATCACCTTTAAGTTTGACACTTTTCTTTTCTGCTGAGAGAATGTGTTCTACTATCGTTTTACGTAAACTTTCACTTAGAAAATTACACACACACTTTTATATTTCTGAATTTTTAAGTAGTAAATTATCATTTCTGTAACAGTCACATAATACATTACTCAGTATTTGTAAAAGCATAAATCATTGGTGTTTAACTGTTTCATTTTAATTTGCATTGTATTCTTGCACTGAAAGCATAAAAGATACAAATACATCAGTAATCAATGTTAGTGACTTTATACCTCATTTCCTGCAACACACACAACTCCTACTCTTTTTCTAACAATATTGAAAGAAATTCCACTGCCAATCAAATTACTATTTACAATAGCAGCTGTTCGGTTATTTGCTGTATTCTGTTGAGATCGCAGATTGAATATTCAAAAATTATTTGTCTTATTTCTATAATGTGTTTTGTAAATTAAATAATAGTGGCCATAATTTGATCCACTTATTATGTATCACATACTCTCATATGTCTCCCATAAAACAGTTACTTTGATTTAGCACGTGTGAGCAAAAATTTGAACATCTAAAGCTCATTTTTCATTTGGGTTACATTTCCTTACTGTTATGACTTTAAAGATGCGTATTTCTGGAAAGATAAAATACATATCGGTAATGGTAATAGAGGGAACTTCAAAATTTTTTTGTTGAATAAGTAAAGATCATATTATGTGCCTGTGAAAAAATTCAGGTACAAACGGTAACTAATGGGTCATGCCAAAAAACACCATTGAGGAAAGATTATCAGCTTTTATCCTGTCAAGTTGCTGGATTGTGTGAAGGCGGCTTATCACATAGACTTCAACATAATAGAGAAAAGACTCTAGCTCTGAATGAACACAAAAAGCAGGAGAGAAAAGAGGATAAGAAAGACCATAACGGACATATACTGCCCATAGAGGATCTAATCACAGCATGTGGGCCTTCTTTGTTCCCCATGGTCCCTGTTGATGAAGCTTTCTGATATAGCTGACATGTTTCTAATTGATATAGTATGTTTATTCCAACACTGCCTATACAAGACTTATTCTCAATGCAACAGTGAATTTTATGAGCAAATTGAAGGTGTGGCCATGGGTAGTCCTTTGAGTCCAGCTACCATTAATTTATTTATGGAATATTTTGAACAACAAGCACTGCAGTCAGCCAACAAAAGTCACTCAAAGTGGTACCGGTATGTGGATAATACTTTGTGATATGGAATAATGGTGAAGAAGAATTAAATGACTTTTTGGTGCACCTGAATAGTATTAATCCGAGGATACAATTTACTATGGGGAAAGAGAAAAATGGACAGTTTAATTTTTTGGCTGTATCAGTAATCAAATGGGCAGATGGGACCTTGGGGCATAAGGTATACAGAAAAGACACCCACACCAATCATTACCTTCATAAGCATTCGAACCATCATCCTAGGCAGAAGAGAGGTGTCATTATAACATTGGTTTGTCGAACTAATAATATCTGTGAGCCTGATTATCTGAGAGATGGATTAAACCATTTGCGAACAGCTTCCAGGAAAAATGGATACACCTATAAAGAGAGAGATCAAGCTGTCCATCCTAGAAGAAAAGTGTCAGAGCACAAGCCACAACAACTGTCAGCTGGAAAAGTTTTTCTTCTTTTCATCCACAAAATTACAGTCCTTATTGGGAAAGATTTGGCTAGGTTTCAAGTGTAAACCATCTTTATACCTACTAAGAAAATTAGTGAACGTTTACGATCAGTGAAAGACATACGACATCCCCTAGCAACACCTAGGTGTGGCATGATATGTATAGGAACAACAAAAAGAAGTGTATTGGAACATAAAAGGAATTGTCGACTGGGTCACACAGGCCAGTCAGCTGTTTCAGAGCATTTGTTTACACAAGGGTGATCATGAAATAAAATTTAGTGAAACAAGTTTGCTGTCCAAGACCTCACATTATTATACATGCATCTACAGAGAAGCTATAGAAATACAGAAACATCACAATAATTTTAACAGAAAAGGAGGAGGTTTGAAATTAGATAACATATGGCAGTCAACTTTGAATCAATGATATGACAATCGATTACCTCTAATTGAGAAAGATGACACTGGTCAAAGATAGCTTCATAGTTGGCAGCACGTCACAAGTGGTGACGCTATCTATGCCATCTACATAAGCAGGACCTCCAGCACCTAGTAAGAAGTCGTCAACTCAACTCTGAAGATGTTGCCCGCAGTAGGCAATGAAATGTCGGGAGTAAGAAGTTTTATTGATGGACCACGGCGTCTTACCCCAGAAGCTTTGATTAATGATTCCATTACATGTTCAGATTTGTTTAGACAAATGCGGAGCTTGATGGCCTACAAGTGGAAAACTTTGACAAAGCACAGGAAAACACTGTGAAACTGTTGCATCTTGTGTGACAAACTCTTAGGTTTTAATCACTTTTTTAGGAATGATTACATCACATCCACACAAGTCTAAATTAGGCAAAAAAGCATCTCTTCACTGATTCGCCAGGTCAACAATAGATTCCTGTAATATGATGCACATACAGTCACCAGAAGTATTTTTCTATGGAGGAATCAGTTGACTTGTCACCTTGAGATCAAATGTTTGCAGATCCCATTTGAGAGCCACTTCCTTTCATCTGATAATTGGATAATATTGAGACACATACATCACAATAGGTGTAAAACTGGTTACAGTGAACAAATACAACAATTCCTAATTTTTTGAAAATAAAAAAGAAAAAAGTTTTGCACTGGGGAAAAGTGTTAACCAGGGATTTCAGATTTGCAGTTCACCACAATAACCACAGAACCAGTGCCCTTGCTGTAGATGTTTCTCTGTTGTTTGGTATGTTCTACCTCTGATGTTCACTGTTTCTATTTTGCTTCTTTTTCCATAGTTAGACACTTTTTTGTGTTTACATGCTTGATCTGTGATCAGTTTTTGATGGGCTGTCCAATGTGCCATACAACTACTACTACTACTACTACATCTGAGGTGTATGCAATGGGAATTTTCCCTTGTAAGTTCACCTCTGTCTTTAAAATGGCATGTCTACTTCTTGTTGGTATGTATTCCAAAAACATTAACCAGTTTCAACTAAACTGCAGTCTTGCCCCCTTATTTGGAAATTAAAAGTGGATTCTTGCAGTCTGGCAAATGAGTTAGAAATATATCTGAAGGAGTTGCAGACACTTAGTAGAGAGTGTTAATACTTTATTATTTTTATATTTGCACAACAGATTTCTTATTAATTTTAAGTTGGTGGACATTTAATTAATTAGCTGCTGGTTAATTAATTAGGCCCTATTTAATCCACCCTACCAATTTGACGAGTGGTGTAAAAGTTGTGCATCATCCCAACTGTGAAATCTGCATTTAAGCAAGGCCATTCCATCAAGATACACCTCTACCGTTCTAAACAATGGACTGTTTACTGTACTTCGATGAAATTCTTTATCTAAAACATTTGATCATCAAGCTTACCAACCATGATGGCACAAAAAAAATTATTATTTCACAGAACTGTATTGGACTTGACAAACCAGCCTCATGTATGTAGACCCTCTTTCTTTTTGGACATGGCCTTACTGTCACCATTTCTTAATTGCTGTTTATTTTCACATTCCTTCTCTTATCGTTAATTTAAAAACAAATCAGTTTAGCGATTCCTGTATTCAAGTTTTACATGTCCAATCTCTTAAATTTTCATGTGCACCTGAAACTTAGTTCAAAAACTGTTTCTGTATGTATATGTAAATCTGAGAGACTGCCCTGCAGTTCACTCAAGTACCTCTTCTGCTGCACTCATGAGTAGCATGTACAAACAACTAAAATCAAAATCTTTTCATGTGAGCTCTGATTTCTGTTGTAGAAATGACATTTTCAAATGATTTTACCAAATTTGGTAGTTTTTTATTGGCTGGCTCACTAGTTTTGGATTTTGCCCATTTTATAAGCATATATTATAGAGAACAAAATGTGTTGTGTGGGTGCATCGAATGTGTGTAATAAAGGTATCAGTAATTATGATTCATTTGGTAACTGCTTCAAAATTTATGTGAGCTGCAAGTTGCAGCATACTATAAATATTCTATTATTACAGTACAAGGGTTATTTTTCTCTATGCCATTCTTGGAACTTTTTCTGTGCCCTCCAGCTACCTTGTCTAGTAAAGGGCACACACTGAGCAGTAGTATTACAAAAGTGGGTGGATTAGTGTTTTATAGGGAAGTTTGTTAATTGCAATCCCTAGATAATTAGTTGGATTGATAACCTTTAAATTTGTGGGATTTATCATGTAAGTCAAATTTGATTTCTCAATTTTTCCTGGTGTATGTCGTATTCAAAAAACTTATGGGTATGCAGCCAGGTGTGGAAGTGGACCGATATTTCGACAGAAGTACACCCTGCCATTGTCAAGGCAATACTGTAGTGAGGGAGCATTGTGCAACGACATTTAAAAACTCAGTTCTCAATGACAACAGAATGACAATACGCACCAAGCAAGCACATAGCACCATCACACAACCAAAGATGAAAACCAACAGCAATTTCGATAATAAACATCAGTTTTAGCAGATGAGGTGGCACTCATTTTGTCCATCTGTTTTTGGACAAATGAGTGAGTAGGATTCCACATAGAATTCAAACAAAAACCTCCACCCCGTTCAGCAGGTTATCCGCAATACATCAGACCGCGACGGTCTTAATTGTTTGATCAATATGACATGCCACAGTTGGGATACAGTAGACACCGGCCTTACACAAACTCAAATCATCCTTAACAGACCGTAACAGCAGCTTAATTTCTTAAGGTGGTCACAACGCACACTTCATGTCGTATTTACGTAAAATATGACCAGTCTTGTTAGAAATGCGGCCAACATATGGAAGAAAGGGCATTGCCTTGGGTGCCACGTGTGTGGTATCAGCTCTAGCCCATTGCACTTTTTGTTGATAGCACACCTCTCTTTTAACTTGCCCTTCTCTGTAATCATTTTGGCAAAAAGTGATCTCCAGATGGAACAATTTGGTAGGCAAACTTTCCGTGTTTGAGATGTCAGTCGCCCTGTGCAGTAAGGTATGTAGATCACCACCACATTGAGCTGGGTGGTGACAACTATTAGCCTGCAGATACAGATTTGTGTGCATTGGCTTCCTCTAAACAGCATGTCCCATCTGAATTGAAATTTTGTGTCTTAATACCTCTTATTGTGTATAGTTGTTCGTCATACTTTACACCAAACAGGTATCTTGTGGAAATTATTTTGCAGTTTGTTTTGATTTTATGAAGACTACTAGAAGGCATCATCAGCAAACCATCTAAAAGGGATGTTTATATTGTCTTGTGAATCTAATATATATAAAAAAAAATGTTTGTCTGTTTGTATTTTATTGCGGCTGTACTGTTCATCTGATTGTGATGAAACATTGTCAACATATTACTTGCCCCATTAAAAAACTGTATGACAAATAGTTCAGGAGATATGACTTAATAAACAATGAAATGCACGGAAAAATGTTGCTTCATGCGATGTCTGATTCTAAACCACTATACTGATTTCAACCAAATTTGGTACACATGTTCCTTCCACGAGGTAACAATTAACACAGGGGTAAGTACTGCTTACCATGTATAGTTCAGGAGATATAATGTAATAAACAATTATATAGTTGAAAACCTGTGGCATCACGCAACATGTGAATAAGTATACTTTATTCATCCTAAAATGTTCATGACATTTTGGACACTTGACGTTCAAAACAAGATGAATGGTCCATGACGGTGGATACTTTACATAGGGACTTGTCAGATTCTACAGTTGTATTCCGATCCTGATGAAATTTTAAAATATGATTGAACAATTCAGTTTATCAGTGCAGTATTAATATATTCAGATTCCCTACAATCATTTCAATTAATTAACGTGACTAAACAGTTAATTTTCAGATTTCGACAAAGTTTCTAATGAAATAAAATTTCTGAAAATTCTAACAGCTCTCTCTGGAAGTTACATTACGTTTTTCAGGGTTATCATCTTCAGACAAACATTTAAAACATAAATATTGTTCACACCATGTGAATTTTATGTAAGCAATTTAAAGTTAGATTTTTAATATGCTTCAGTGGAAAGCGTACTTCATTCAGATTTTTAAATGACAGTTTTTTGCACCCTTAAGCTTCAAACTATGAGCAAGGTCACTGCGGGCATATTATTTTGTATGGTGTATGGCGGAGGGTACTTTACTTACAGACTTCGACAAAATCTACAGTTTTATTCCAATCTTTATAAAATTTGGCACACTGCACCTTGAAAAACACACTTCGCTGTCTTCAAGTTTTCATTTGGAGAGTAACTTGCAGTGAACTTAGACAACACTGTACTGATCACCATTAAAATTAACAGTACTTTAATTTTTCTACTGATAAATGGAGAAGTAAATGGGCTGAGAAGGTAGAGGAGTTAGACATAGGGGTGAGGCCATTTCCGGCAGATAAAGGGAGGGTGGAGTTAGGCATTCAGAGGAGGAGGAGGAGATGAACAGAGAGAGGGGAGAGGAGGAGATGGACAAAGGAAAAAGGAGGTGGGGAGAGAGAGAGAAGGGATGAAGATATGAAGATAAGAATAAATAAATCCTGAGCAATGCTGGGTTTTCAGCTAGTAGTTTATATAGATTATGAGCAGCAGAGGGTCTATAAGACTTCCTTGCAGAACACCAGATATTACTGTATACAAGCATAGAATTAAACATTGTACCAGATCTGGGATTTTAACCTGGGACTCTTGCACAAATTTTGGATCTATCCTTCAGCCTATATTCATCATCATAGATAAAGTTGAAACTGGATTTGTCTTATTCGTTTTGTCTGTTTTTATTGCAGATAGTTAGATCTTATCTGTATAGTAACTGGCCTAATGTTTCACTTATGGGTGTATGAAGTTTTACATGATTATTAAGTTGTTGTTGTTGTTTTTCCTAGGTTAGACAAATCAATCATATCTCCAAAATATCATTTGTACGTTTGTAACTTAATGTTTTGCAATGCAGGGAGCATCAAAAGAAGGGACAGCGCCAGATGGAACAAGTTACCTAGCATCAGCAGAAAAAGATGAGATAAAGCAGCTGCTCCAGAAATGAACCATTGGACATTTACAAAATTGAAGGTTTTCTCTGTCTGAATAAGCTTTTATCTGAGATATGAACAGTATTTTCCTGATTCTGTAAGAGATGTCATGTTGGCACAGGAGACTTGCATCTTAAATATTTAAGTAACTTTTATACAGTTAGCATTTTAATATTTGAAATTTTCATTGATATAGAGGATGAGTGGAAGTATTTTTATACAGTGTCTGTTCATGTATATCCCTCCTTTCCCCATTTATTTTATTTTAGTCTGTGAATACAGCAAAACCATTATATCCAGAACTGCTCAAAACAAATTAGTTTTGTCCAATCACAAGGAAACATTACTCAAAGACTTTGTTTACATATCATTGTAGCAACAGCTTCTGTCTCGTTATTTTGTTTTTGGAAGGGTATAATTTAAAAGTTTGATGGAGATGCGTGTTGATGAACCATGTCGCTTGCTGCTATTAGAAGTGCCTTCTTAATATTGAACAGTTATTTAAAACAGATTTTGATAGAAACTGTCTTTCTCAGTAGCATTTTTCCTTATTCTAAATTTTCAGATCCTTTAGAAGTGTACGAATCCTCCAATTTGCAGTGAGCCACATGTAAGCTGACCCTTATCAGGAGTTCCTAATTTTTCTAAAATAGTCACCTCCCATTCTTTAAAATGTGATCTCGCTTACTTGTGATGTTTAGAGGCCTCTCTTTAATTTCCATGTTTGATTAGCATTGGGTTTTAGAACTGAAAACAGAAATCCAGACTGTAAAATGTGTTGCTCATGACCATTCCCATTTGTTAGTTGATGTTTTGATGTACTGAATACCATAAAATATAATTAGTAGTGGGGTGCATTCAGGCTGTTGATACAGAGTATGGAATCTTAGTGCCATGTGAGTATAGTTATTGGATTTTAATGTGAAGTATATGGTTTATTATTGAAGTACTGGTCAGTTAATAGAAATGTTGATAATTTTCAATTTTTTCTTCTCTTTGATGGCATGAGTAGTATCATCATCCCATTCTTGTGTTGGAAGGAGGATTGCCATAGAAAGGTATAAAGAGCTTTCTAACTATTGTTGGTAATTTATACAGCACATTGAAATGATCTACCTGTTAATAAAAGCAACACAGCATTCTTTTGTATTCCAGATAGAAACTATTCAGTTGTTCTGGCTCTTAATGCAAGTGAAGACTTGAATACAAAATATTCCCATTTACAGTACATATTCTTTGTAAAAAAAGTAATTCAAAATAAAGTTGCTCATAAATAAATTAATTCAAACGATTTAGTGCTTTTCTACTGTGCATAGACTTGGATAGCGCTGTTTAAGTATCTTCTATTTATGTACATTGGGTGACATTTTGTTTCTTGTATTTCACTTACAAAAGTTTGAAATCCATGAACAAAGATAAAAGAATCTGTTGGATTGGATTTTACACTATGCGTATCATTGTGTTTCAACAGACAGGGAATTGTCTGTGTCATCATCCAGGTTTTGTCTTTAAAATATAAGACATGAAAAGCAAGTTATAAAATGGCAGTCCTCCATTGTAAGTGAAATATGCAATGTTCTCAGAAGTGTTAGTTATTTCGATCCCTGTGATGCAAGTTGATGCAAGTCTTGAAACAGATGGCACCATGGTATGTCTTATAAATTACTTATTTGGTCTTAGATATTTAACATTTCTCCATTTTTGAAAAGTAGGTGGTACAGAAATTCTAAAACACAGATAAATCGTTCATCAGCATTATCGGTAAATATATTCCTTTTTCTGGTGATATGAATTGGATTTATCCCCTTGGCCTACTCTAGTTTCAGAAAAAGTCTGAGTAAAATTCTGGATTTAGATATATTTAGCTGTAAAGTGTCAGTAACATTTGAGAGAAGAAAGAGAAACATATATACTTGCAGTTTTATATACAATATACATATATATAATTTATGTAATGCTTTATAAATATTATATATTTAAAAGGATAGTCTATGAAGTACTGAAATTATGCCTCACTGTTTTTAGCTGCTTGTCTTTAACCTATTACATGTCCTGTTGAGTGCTGTTGAGTATAGTATAATGCCAGATTCTTCTCTTTATAAAAAAAGGTTTTGTAACTAGTATAATTTTGGTACTAATATGAACATGTTTAACTTTATTTTTGTTGTAACTTTTGTTAGAAAAGCCCAGTTGTTCCTCATGATAGGAACTTGTCTGGGATAACGTGATCTGAAAGCAGATTTTGTGATTGTTCCTATCAATAACAATTTTGTTTTATTTTTTAGTACTGTTTCATGTTTATATGTGTTAGTAAAGACAGGGAGGAGAGAGAATGGAAAGCTGGCTGTGGCAGTGTTTATCAGAGAAACAGTGACTGGTAATAACATCAGAGAATATGTTTTTTGACATACATTTCTCTAAGTCAACATACGAAAAGACCAAAACTGTTAAATGACTCCATAAGTCAAAATAACTGTAATTTTTGGAGTGGTTTTGTTTTCGATCACACTTATAAGTCTGGAATTGTTTTTGTAGCTTTTTGTTATTGAAGCTTGTGATTCCTTTTAATGTCTGAAATAATCAATGTGTTGAAAATGCCACTATCTGAAACTGAAGACTAATCTCAACTTAAAGCCTGGTCTTGCAGCTATAAGTATGTAGAACATTTTTCCAGTCTATAGCAAAAGATGTCAAGCTGCTTTTATTATTATTATTATTATTATTATTATTATCTATCAAAATATACTTTAGGAAAATGAGAATTAAAACTACACGGCAGTGTGCAAATTAGGGTGCCTTCAAAAACTGAAGCACCTCTCTTTCCACTTTTTAACTAAAAAATTCCAAGCTTGAAACTGAAATGCAGCATTGTCACTCTTCTTCATGTGCATTAGTTACACAAGTTATTTTTTAGATAGTGGTTCATTGCTGAATAAAATATTGTACTACCAACAGTTAACTGGCTGGGCTGAAATAATGATTCTTCCATATGTGAAGTCAGTGGCAGAAGTGTTTGTACAGGTTAGTCACACCACCATATTGGTTAGCTTTTTTCTGTTAATTGAGTCATATCCAAGAATATTCTCAAAAACTAAATTTGTCTGCCATTTTTATGTTTTTGTTGTATAATTTACAGCTAGCTGACAGGAAAGCATACAAAGGATGTGTATTTATATGACTGTATGTTGTCAAGAATATTTTTTCTTGGATATGGCTGTCAGCAACTTGCCATTTGGTGAATGATTAATCAATTATTGTAAACTTTTGTTAGCTGAAATTTACTCTCAGTTATGACGCTGAAGATAATGTCTGAAGTCTTTTCCAGCTATGTATAATTCTGGTTTTAAGACTTGCTGTTAATCACAGTTTAGTAATGATATATCAGTTGTTAAACATTGGTGGAAAACGTGAAATAAATCCCACAGGTGATTGAAAGTGGTGCCGCCCTGTGAATAAAAAGCATTAAGTGTTGTTTGTTATGAAAGATATCTAATCTATAGCAATTTATTTTTTGTTCATGTGAAATGACTGGACTTATATGTTTGTATAACGATATTAATTAGAAATAAATTTATTATTCTTTTGAAAATTTTGTGATGCTTATTGTATGTGCTTTTAAAGCACATGTATTCCCCATTACCTTGGTTACAATTTCAGATAATCTGTGGGTGTTCTGTACACTCAACATACATTTTATGACAGTATGTCGTGCAGACTAGAAGATTGGGCAACACTTGCACAGTATTTGGAATAGTTAGTTACAATAAAGCCAGCAATAGTATAAGACTCAAAATTGGGGGGAAAAACTGATCATAACTTTGGATCCATTAGTTCCTTAATCAGGAAGAAAAGAGGAATAGTCAGTGTGAATATGAGTGGTTTACAAGTATCCACAACCAGGAAGATTGTACAACTGCCTGCCAATGCAAAAGTTGGAGGCTATTTCATGTCTGTAGATTAAAACTTCAGAAAAGATAAGAATTTGAATGAAATCCAGGTAAGTTCAGGGTCTGAAAGATAACAATCAACTGAAATTTGCAAAGGAATGCAAATATCATAGGAGTTCAATTTAATTGATGAAAATAAAAAATATATAAATGAATTAGTAAGAGGGAAAACAAATGTCTAGAAACTGAGAGCAGCAGAAAGTGCAAAACAACAAAGTAGAAATGACTAGTGCACAAATAGTGTATAGAAGCATCAATAACTTGAGGAAACATAAGATTCTACTTACAGAAAAAATTGGAGGCCTTTGGAGAATAAAGCTGTCTAAATATCAAGTGCTTAAATGAAAAACCGCCGCAGCGGAGTGGCCAAGCGCCTTGAAGCGCGCTATGCTCGGATGCAGAAGGCCGTTTCCCATTGGGATTTCGAATTCCTCTCTTGGGCATGGATGTTTATGCTGTCTTTAGTATAAGTTGATAAGTAGTTTGTAAGTTTATGGACTGATGACCCTGCAGCTTAGTCCCATAAGCTTAACAAACATTTTGTACAAATGCAAAACCAGTACAGTTAAAACGGAAAAACAGTAAGGTAGAAGAAATATATGGTGTCTGTTCAAGGGAAATGACCCTGGGGACAATGTTATAGAAATGAATGAATGAAAGTGAAGTGGGAACTAAAATACTACAAGAATTTGAAACAAGACGTCTAGAGTAGGTAACATTCCCAAAGATCTGCCAATAACCTTAAGAAGAGCCGGTCATGACTAAACAAACCATTTCACTTGGTTTGCAATATTTTAGACCAAGGGTGGGGGGATGTAATCTATACTAATAATAAATCTGTAAATGTAGGCCTGTCGCTGTCCCCTTCAATCCTGAAAACTACTGGACGAATCTTCATACGGTTTTCACAGGAAACATGGGAAAAGGTTGGGTCAACATATAGGCATAATTTTATCAAAATCAGATGACGGAAAAAAAAAAAGATATCGTGAATTTAAGTATTTTCAGTAACCTCCATGTCTGTCTGTTCAACTATTAAAAACCTCTTATCTCCAAAATTACTTCACTAATTTGCATGGGTTTTTAACGGGTAACCTGAACGTAACACAGGATAACATATAGACTTAGTTTCATAAAAATCGGATCACTGAAAAAAACGAAAATCGTAATTTGAAATTTTTATCTACAACCGTCATGTCTGTCTGTCTCTTTGAACACATTTATCTCCAAAACTACTCGACGAATTTTCATGGGGTTTTCGCACGTAACTTGAGCATAACGTGTGGTTACATAAAGGCTTCAATAATTAAAATTGGATCAGAGATAATGAAAATATCATAATTTAACCATTTGTTTAAAAGCCTTTGTGTATGTCTATTTGTTTAAGGTAATCTCTAAAAGTACTACACGAACTTTCATGGGTTTCCACAGGTAAATTGTGAATAGTTTGGAGAGTAACATAGGCTACATTTCATCAAAATCGGATCAGAGGAAGGAAAGATGTCGTAATTTGAAGTTTTATGTGTATACTATGCTTATAAGTATGTGTAGTTCAGCAAATCACCAAGAATACTATACGAACTTTCATGGGGTTTCATAGGTCAACTGAGAATACCTTGGAGCAACATATAATCTTCCTTTAATCAAAATCAGATTAGGGTAAGAAGAAATATTGTAATTTGTAGTTTCTGGTGTATGCTGTGTATGGTGTAGTATAGCAAAGATCTGATGGAGGTGCTGTTCATAGCATAGTATACCAAATAACTAATAGATAGCGAAGTTGTATTTTTTATTCACAGAAGGGCTACGATTTTCCTTATGGCAGTGGTGTTATGTGTTGATGTTGGCAAGGGCCCTTGAATCCTTTTTGAAAAATCGGTCACGTACAATGAGGGGAATAATTCTTTGTGTTGATGATGAAATAAATAAATAATGTTGTTCCGATAAGTAAATTAATGATCCCCCTAAAGTGAATATATAGTTACCAACGTTAACATACTAAACTGCTGCACTGCAAGTAAAATTTAACACTGGTACGACAAAAAAAAAAAAAAAAAAAAAAAAAAAAAAAACCATAACGACGTTCCTTCGCATCTATCGATGTTTTCATTCACGAGGAAACACGAATTTATGTAGTTTCCTTTCTGTTTTGGGTGCGTACTTATTACATCTTGAGTCTAATCTGTTTAGTAATGCCTAGAAAACTGGATAGTACAGTACAGAACAAACATAGGCCCTGTTAGTTACGTAGTGCTCCAAAGAACTAATAGTTGGCGCTGCTGAATTTTTCAATTTTTTTTTATCTTCTATTTCTTTTTGATGATTATGCCATAGAACAGCAACGAACCACTAAAGGTGCTGTTGGTTTTGTAGTGCTGCAAAGAAACAATACATGTTCATGTAGTGCGTATTCCCTCAGTGACAGAAGTATTTTGAATTAAGATCCGCAATCTTATCTGTGCAAATACAAACTAACATTGAACAGAGAGTTGCTGTTTACACATTGTATATTCACAACTTATCGACGTTTCTTTGCTTCTTTTGACAGGGAATATTTGAATTAAAAACATAACGACATTCCTTCATGTCTATTGATACTTTAATTTACATAAGAATTCTTTGAAATAAAAATCGTATTTATGTAGTCCCCGTTTTGTTTTCTGTGTATCCTCATTACATTTTGAGTGCATTCTCTTTAGGAATGCCTCGAAAACACCATAGTACAGGAAAGAACAACGTGAGGTGACATTAATTATATAGTACACCAAAGAACTAATTATGGCATTGCTGTGTTTTTCTTTTTCATTCTCATAACTATGGTGTAATACACTACAAGAAGGGGTACAATTTTACTTATGGCGGCGACGTTGTGTGCTGATGTTGGCAAGAGCCATTGAATGATTTTTTAAAACTTAGTCACGTAGAATGAGGGGAATAATTCTTTATGTTCCCGATGACATAAATAATTTATGTTGTCCTGGTCAGTAAATTAATCATCCTCCTAAAGCGAATAGTTAGTTGCCAACGATAGCAAACTATATCGCTGCCACTGCAAGTAAAATTTAACCCAGGTAGGGCACAATTTGTTTTAAGTAACTAACTGTATCCCATATGCTTTGCACTGTCATGGAAAGAAAAGAAGTGCATATTTCGACGGGTATAACTATTAAATTGTGCATGGAAGAAATATCTACGGAATGAGCATTGCGTTCAGTGCATCTTCTCAACATTAAGTTGGAATTACCAAGTGATATTGAGACAAATCCACTCTTTCCAAACATTTATTTCCTCTTACGATTGGTTTGTACTGCATTGGCTGCAAAGAAGCCCCACCTCCTTTTCGCATAACATGAAATAATTTCTAAGTAAATGTGTCACAGAAGCAACAAGAAAGTTGAGGAAGCGTCGCTAAAAGAGCCATTTACACATAGTCATCCGTCTTAACCCAACAAAAAAGGACCAAGATAAAGTGAGGCGCCCATACGTTTGGAAACAGGTGTATTACTAAAAAAAAATACTGAGGTAACTTTCGAGATTTGAAGGCCACCCAGGACAATAGGCATGGAACAGTGTGAAAAAAATAGCTTTTGAGATTTGGAGGCCGCAGAATGAGGTCAAGAGCAGTCCAAAAGAAATATGAATTAAAGTGTTTTTAAGGACATATTTGTTGCCCCCCCCCCCCCTAGACAAGAGGCTTGGTGCATTCTGCCCCTGCCCCCTTTTAGTGCACCACTGTACTGCAATGTAGCTGTAAAGATGCTTACATTGGGCAATTGAAAAAGGTGTGTTGAGACCATTGTAGCCTTGCCATAGCTTAGAATATCCATTGCTTCCGTATGACGCTGAAGAACTGATATGGACTGGACGAGGCTGGTAGTCGTGGTTTAACACCTTCTATGCATCACGTGCATACTATATTCACGGTCTTGATGCACGATGGAAGATGGTACACCATGTTGTGTAGCTTCTGGAAGGTGCATCTTGGATATGCGCTCTCTCAAGCACCGAAAAAATTCCAGCTGAACTAGTTTGGCTTTCTCTCTTCTGTCAGTGTCAACAAACTCTCCATGTGGGCACAGCGCCTCACTGTAAAACGACTTGGCCAATGCCCAAGGTTCTTCATTGCAAATTAGCACTGCCTTTAACAATGATTCCACTGTTACATCATACCATTGTTTGTTGGGTGGTAGCCAGTGGTTTTATTGTGGTTAGAACCACAAAATTGGGCTAGCTGGGTGAAAAGATCCGCCTTAAAGTGACGTGGTGATATGTAGTGAATATCCAAATCTCACCAACTATTTGGAAGCAAGAGCATAAGCTAAAGTATCAGCTGTGAGTTTATCAACAAGTGCAGCTTCTGAGCAATGGGTATAATGATCATTCATTGTACCCTTTAGCTGCTGTCGTCGAGCATCTGGTGTGTTGGGTCGCGCACACCCTTGCGGCTGCCTAATTCTGCTACCTGTGCTAACGGGTGTCCCCACGTCCTGCTGCAGGTGGCTGAGCCAGCCGATTGGCAGATCTCACCCTGTGCTGAATATTCCTGGTCGCGGCTGTCCTGCCTTCTGAGTGTGATCCCAGACATGCAGTGTAGCTGGACACTTTTTCCATGGCTTTCAATCTGCAGATGTATTACTATACAGACATTCACTACATTTACAGGCGACACATCTTCCAGAAGACGAAAACCGAATTTCGTAAACCGTTTTTCGCTGTCCTGTTTCATTGGTATAGCGTGAAGCGGATTTCATAACCCACTTAACATGGCGGCTGAAAAACAGCTGATTCAGCTCTTGATTTAAGTCACCACAATCGCTATTTTTCGATAATTAAATACATAGATTCAGTGCTCACTCTAATATTTATACATCTCTTTCACTGAATAAAATGATACTTTATCCATATGAGCCGGAAATTCTTAACAAGAAAACACAATCTGACAAGCCAAGAACGTTTCAAAAACAGTTGCGTTTTACAGCGTTTTACCTCTTTACAGAAGTGGATTTCCAGAATCGATTTTGGACTGTTTACATGACCAACCAAACGTGGATTTGGGAAATCGGTTTACGGAATCCGGTTCTGGGAGCCCATGTAAACGGGGTCATCATGAGCATTGAGACTGTTTATTGGGAATTCCACATCAAATGGCCTTATTTCGAAAGATTTTACCGCTCGACCATAATGGATTTCGAAGAAATTTTATAACAACATTTGCACACGTCCACTACAAACGTTGGTGAATTTTGACAATCGTAGAAGTAATACTTCTTTAAACACTGGTTTGACTTCGTGCGCAGATTGAGCGAGAATTTATGGCAACTTTGATCTATTATATCTTGGGCAATATTTTGTTGAAATAAATGAAATTTGACCACCTTCTACAACTACACGCTTTCTCATCAGAATAATAAAGAAAATATTTTTGTGAGTCATATTCAGCCAGAAAAAGTTAGGCTAATTTCCAGAAAACTTCGGTGTCCAACAAGTTCTCTTAAGTTCAACATCTTATATCTGAGGGACTACAAGTATAACTAACAACTATTTGACATTTAAGTCCTGCACTCAAGTCATCAAAGTCGTATTTTACTGGCTAGAAATCGTTTTCTTTCCAGTCAAATGTGTCACTAAAGTGTGCTCTTTTCCGAACCAATTTACGCTCACTATTTTCAGAACATTTTCCCGCTCGACCATTATGGATTTCGAAAAATTTTTATATGAACATGGCCTCTCTGTACGTTGGTGAAGTTTCGTAATCGTCTAAGTAATACTTGATGAGATATAAACTCTGGTTTGACTTCATGTGCGATGCTGCGCGGATTGAGAGTGAATTTCCGGCGACTTTGAGCTATCTGGGGCAATATTTTGTTAAAATAAATGAAATTTGGCTATCTACTATAAATACACGCTTTCTCTTAAGAATAATAAAGAAAATAATTTTGAGAGGCATGTTCAGCCAAAAAATGTTAGGCAAAGTCCAGAAAAAAGCTCGTAGAAGAATGTGAAACTAATACTCACAAAATGCGAAACCGAAATCAACAACGAAGGACCACAGACGCACGTTCGAAATATGCGGCCGAAACTATCAACAGCTATTGAAAAGGTGCAAAAATACAGCTCTGCATTTGGAGACGTCCACAGGAAGCAGGGGCTCGTCGCTCTGAAAGCTTCAACAGAACAGACGGAAAGTCCCAGCCGCGCGCCTAGGGACACCCACAGCACCAGGGGAAGGCGGCAGAGCCGCGTCTGTAGACGTCCACAGCAGTCAAAGGGTTAATAAGTACCTCCGTCCATGAGGGAGGGGGCCGATGACTTCCAAATCTACATGTAAAAAACGAGAGGTGGTATCCGGAAAATCGGCGAACAGGTCTTGCACATGGCGGCTAATGTCGCTATGTTGACACTTGAGACAAGCCTTGACCCATTCCAGATAGCCTCTCTGCATGCTGAGTCACAAGAAGTTCTGAGGCACCACACAAAATGTCGAACGTACTGCTGGATGACTTAATTGGTGCACAGTATTAAAAGCTTGTTTTCTGAAATCTAATGACTGACAGGGGTGAGGTTGGCCACGAGAGACATCACAGAATAGCCTTGTTGCTTCCCCTGGAACGTCAACAATCTAACTTAAGTGAGGTCAAAAAAGTTTCATATGTTTGTAAAGCTTATGGAACTTGACTACGGGGTCATCAGTCCCTAAAACTTACAAACTACTTATGAACTAGCTAATACTAAGGACGGCACAAATATCAATGCCTGAGGGGGGATTCGAACTCCCGACCGTAGTGGCCGTGCAGAATGTGACTGGTGCGCCACAGACCATTTGGCCACCACGGCCAGCTAGTGGGGTCATATTTCATTCATAGATGGTAATAATTTCAACGATATTGATTAAGAGAATCAATGTCTCATGATAATTAAAATTATTTTTTGATCGATTTTTCAAATAGTAATTTTTAATAAATGAATACATGTAATCGTAAATTAAAATGTCTATTTAATTTCCCTTTGATAAGCTGAAGTTAAATTATTTTGAAGTCATTGTCTTGTTTCATATAATACATATTTTTTATAATAAAAACATAATTTTTGTTTTTTAATAATATGAACTGTGTAACCGATTTTTGTAGGCATGGATTTCACTGTGTGTATTAGCAAGGACAATCTCAATACTTTGTTGAGTTACGAGATGATGAGCATTATTAAATTCTTCAATCTTTTGAGATCATTAGCGAAATAGTCAAATGTGTGGTGTGTAAGAAGCTAATATAATTGACCAATGATTCCAAAAGACGAACCAAAGACCTTTTAATATGGAGGTGAAGCTGCGATTGACTCTGGAGGTCTGTTAGATACAGACCATGGTTTTCCAAGTCAAAAATAACATTGAAAGATACAATTGTATTAACATATTGTTGGATGTATAGATATACCAATTGATTGTCTGTAGAGTGCCTAGAGTCTCGAAAAACAGTTATAGACTGGTATTCATTTTGTAGGGAAGTGTGTGTTGAATATGTGAAGTAGTGGTGAAAATTAAAATAGATGCATCCACATTTGGGAAAATGAAGTACTAGAGGGGGTCACCAATTGTTGGGTTGTGGGTATGGGGGGCTGTATTGTTGGGGGATGAATGTTCTGACATTGTGTTAAAATGGTTGAAAATTGAACTAAATAAGTAAAAGTTCAACTGATTGAAGAAAACAGCAGAGGAATCACTACTTTTGTTAGATTATTTCTCCTCCATTAGGGCTTTAGGGGAAAGGGGGGAACAGACATTTAGTGGTTAACCATAATGCTGATCTTAGGAATATTGATATATTGATGGAGCAAGCACAAATCCCATTTGGGTAGACAAAAAGGTACTGGGATGCTATTATGTCAGTGATAGGTAAAGAAAGAGAAGAGTTCAACATTTTCAGTCTCATTTGGACGAGTATTCATGGAGACATAGTGTTCGCCGTGGCGGCGCTATGGTACGATGCACGAGGCTGTTCCCCATCAGGGGTTCGAATCCCCCCTTGGGCATGGATGTTTGTGTCGTCTTTAGTATAAGCTAGTTCATACGAAGTTTGTAAGTTTAGGGACTGATGAACCCATAGTTACGTCCCTTAAGCTCTACAAACATTTGAACATAGTGTTGCTGAGTATAGAATGGGATACATATAAATCATTAACTATCATCATTTTCTGTGATATAAAAATTGTATCCTGTCATTTACTTGACATGCCCAAGTGGAGAATGGGATACCCATAATCGTTAAACATTGTCATTTTCAGTTATTATAAAAAGTGTATCCTGTGACTTACTTGAGCGAGATACACATAAATACATTATTTTCGTTATTTTAGTCAACTGTGGAATTTAAGTGTAATCATTAGTTCATTGAGATGGCATTTACAATGTCTCTGCTGAGAACTCCATAATTTACGCGATCATCCTATTCATTCATGTAGAAAATTTTTATTTACATATTACATTATTCATAAAATGCAATTCTGTCAAAACTATATATACACCAGTATCTGCGTAATGTGTATAATCTCTATTTCCGTTCTATCGATATTTGTTTTTTTCGCTTTCAAATGTTAGAAGTGCTATATCTATGCCTTATGTGTGGCATCATTTTTCAAAGCCTGCTGGTTGTATCCTGTGTTTCACTAATCCCCTTTAATGAAGATGAGGCATCTTTCACGTACACCAAGAGTTCATCATCTTCTTGCTGGGCTTTTGGTAGTGCAGAGTAATCAGTAAAACAGGAAATGGTGTTGATCGTCAGAGACAATCTGCAATACCACTGTTGATCTTTAATATGTGCCTAATATCCATTGTGAATCGGGCCACATATTCTGGATAATAAAATAGTCTGGTTGAGTAATTAGCACTGTTCCACTTGAAGTGCATATCAACACGTTATGATTCGTGTAAATAGGGGGCACTCGCATTTCCATGTGCGGATAGAAGTATTTCACTGCTTGTTACGCGGCCTGAAGCTCGCGGTCGAATGTACTTCATTTTCTTTGTGAAAGCGACAGTCTGTGCAGGTAGAAAGCCAGTGGCTGCCACTAGTTCTCTGCCCATTGTTGCAATGCCAGACAAATAGGCGTTTGACTCATGTTGATAACTAATGCTAGTGTTGCCTTTAACTCGGTATGTGCTCTAGTGATTTGCGAGAAGTGCTGAGTTAGCCATGGTTTGTTTCGTAGTTTCAAATGCAGCGTACATAACCTCATTCTATTGCACTATGGAACTGCCTTTCACCCTGGGCCCTACAAGTGCTACAGTCAGCGGTTCTTGTAGCTCTGTCCTTTTACGTAGGTGACGGTGGTAAAAGTTCGACATTCCTAAGTAAAAGTAAAATCCTTTGATTGTAGTGGGGCGAGATAAATATAAGATTGCGTCCACCTCTTCGGCAGAAATCTTGTGGCGCAGGAACGTCCCTTCCAGTTGTCCAAAAACGTATTTTTGCACACCGGAAGACTCCATCTCGTTCTAGTCACTCAAATAAGCCCTAAGGTGGTGTCATTGTTTTTCTGCGTTGCTGAAAACACTAAGATGTCGTCCAGGCATACAAAACAGTGTGGGAGTCCCTGGAGAACCGAATCTATTAATGATCAAAATATCCACGGGTGTACTGCCGGTCTATAGTGTCCAACGGGCACAATATTTCGGCGATCATACATGTCGCCATCATCAGGTGAACTGACGGACTGAGCTCCTGGAAACGCGCCGGCACGGAGATCCGCACGCTACGGCTGCTCGAAGGGAACTGGGTTCTAGCCCGGTAGCGGGCCATTTAAATACCCGCGCCCCGCGCTGCGGCCGCGCAGTGGAACCGATTGCGCCGGCGTCTGAGAAGACGTCGGTGTGAGGGCTCTGTCCGCCGTGGTCGTCACTTCGTTGCGTTTGCTAGATTTACTCTTAATTAACCCAATCGCTGGTTCCCAAGCTTTGCTAAGATTATAGCCAGAGTCACGGTTTATGAGGTCGTCACTTGTGCGAATTTCAATGGCCTCTCTAACGACGCAGTCCCAGTATCTCGACGTCTGTACCAGAATCCTAGTGTGTTCATACTCCATGGCGTGATTCTCCGACAAACAATGTTCAGCGACCGCTGACTTGCTCGGATACATCAATCGTGTGTGCCTCTGGTGTTCAACGCATCGATCCTCGACGGTACGCATCGTCTGTCCAATATATGACTTTCCACACTGACAAGGAATCTGGTACACGCCCGCCTTCCTCAAACCGAGATCATCTTTAGCGCTCCCCACCAGTGCACGAATTTTATTCGGCGGACAAAAAACAGTTCCAACCTGGTGTTTTCTCAAAATGCGGGCGATCTTCCCTGAGAGTGCGCCGGTATATGGAACGAACGCAGTGCCTACATCCTCCCTTGCGTTTTCATCCGTTTCCACAGGTTGTGTTGTAGTGGTTGGGCGGAGAGCCCGCTGAATCTGCCACTCTGAGTACCCATTTTTTCGAAATACAGTTCTCAGGTGTTCCAATTCCTGGGGTAGAGTCTCTGCGTCGGAGGTAGTGCGCGCCCAATGTACTAGAGTTTTAAGTACCCCATTCCTCTGTGAAGGGTGGTGACAGCTGTCTGCGTGTAAATACAGATCAGTGTGCGTTGTCTTTCGATATACACTATGACCCAGGGTGTCGTCAGCTCTTCTCTTGACCAAGACGTCAAGGAACAGCAATTTACCCTCCGTTTCAGTCTCCATAGTGAATTTGATGTTGGGGTGTATGGAGTTCAGATGTGTAAGGAAGTCAAGGAGTTTATCCATACCATGTGGCCAGATGACGAAAGTGTCGTCCACATAACGGAAAAAGCAAGTAGGTTTCCAGAAAGATGATGCAAGGGCTTCCTCCTCGAAATTCTCCATGTATAAATTTGCGACCACAGGGGAGAGTGGGCTATCCATGGCGACTCCCTCCGTTTGTTCGTAGTATTCGCCATTGAAAAGAAAATACGTGGAGGTCAAGACATGCCTAAAAAGTTCGGTGGTCTTCTCGTCAAATTTCTGACCAATCAAATCTAGTGACTCTCGAAGGGGCACCCTCGTAAACAACGAAACGACGTCAAAACTTACCATGATATCTGACTCATCCAGTCTGTCATGTTTAAGCGGCATTACATAGCCCAAAATTCATGACCTTACTCACAAACAAGTCAAAACATGGGAGTCTTGGGTATGTTGTTTGTGGCTACTGGTATCTGGCCCAGAACTATGAACAACATGGCACCATGTGGAGCATAATTGTCCCTCCAAAGTGGCACAGGATACCTGTCTGCACTCTTCATGAGTTAAACAATCGATAGTCACCATAAGGGCGTCAGGATCCACCTTTCTTCGGCACCAAATGTAAAACTGAGAACCACAGGCTTTTTGACGGCTGTATTACTCTTTCACATATCATGGAGTCAAATGCAGCCTCCACTACTGCTAAAGAGTCTGGAGCCAAACGTCTAGGTCTACATGCTACTGGGAGTCCATTTGTTGTTTTAATATACCGCACTGTGTCATGCAGTACTCGGTTGGGCACTCTAGGGAGTGTGGTCAAGTTCGGTTGGTGGCTCAGCATTTCTGCAAACTGTCCTACTGAAACTGGCGCTAAATCAGCACTATGTATTGTTGAGCCAGGGAGGCGGGGGGGGGGGGGGGGGACTGGTGACTACTAAGTCACTAGTTTACTAGGCTAGCGTTTTTGACGTGAGGTAGTAGACAATACTGCAGCAGAAATCAGCCCGAAGATAGATTCAGTGACGTCCACGACGGTAAAGACACGAGCGGTGTAGTCTAAGGTTGAGCTCTTATGTGCTCGGTACGGTATGTCGCAATTGAGGAGTTGTTAGCGGTCGTCAGATGACAGGTTGTTGGGGCTGGTAACAATACATAGACATATGAGGTACGATGGTCAGGTCTAATCCGGTATCCACAATAACTTGATACCGGGAGCTATGTCGGAGACAAACAGGCACTTGGAGGACATCAGGCTGCCGGTTGAGCCTACTGCCGACTGCTGGTCCCCTTTGGTTGCGAGCAGGGTGGTGAGCACTTCATTGCTTGATCGCCAAACCGGCGGTAGTACCAACAAATTGGCGCATTGCTTTTTGAAGTTGTGGTTCCAGTGGAAGAGCTGCTCCTTGAACACCACTAGTAACTGCCTCTGCTGTTGTGGGCAATGTCTCGTGACAGCAATGCGCTGAACTGAGTGCACAACAGGTCGCATTTTGCCATGAACGAGTAGCTGTCAGCCTACGCTACTGTTGCAGGAGAGATCACGCTGCTTTCCTATGACGCATCTGTAATGACTGGCGAAGGTGCAATAGCGTCTTGGATTCGGTCGGCCAGTGGCATATTGGTCTGCGAGGTAACTATGAATTTTATTTCTGGTGGCAAACAATTATTCAATAGCGTGACTTATCAACTTTACTGCATACATATCACACGTTCTGGGATGATTTTCTGTACTCCATCCCTTCCTGAGTAAGCACTGGAGGTATGCGATCTTCATGGACTGCAGCCACTCGACATATTAATTCCGACTTGAGCTTACTTTATGAGTCCATTGCGGACGGTGCAGTAATTATATCCTATACTTCTGCAGTGAATCTGTGATCTAGCTTGCTTACTATGAGTGTGAATTTAGTTGCGTCTGACGTTATCACGCAGTAACGGCAACTTGCTTCTGATTTTCAAGTTATTCTTGACCTGGCACGTTCGTCTTTCATCATAAGCTGCAGTCAAGATTTTGACAATTAAGTTAGGTGTCACCACTGTAGGTTTTGTTTTACCAACAAGCTTTTTCCGCGTTATTCTTGACAGAGTGAAGAGTTGGCTAATATTGCTCTTTATTTGCATTAAGATAATTGCAGGCCTTGAATCAACACCAGAGGCAACTAACTTTTCTAGTGAAAGAAACATGGACAAGAACACTTTTTAAGGTGCAATAAAGCTACATACAAATTACGAAAAAGATTGAATAAGCAAGATACACAGAATATTACAGCGAAGCTGAGTGTGAAACTATAAGACATCGCATTTCACTGGCCCCTACACTATCACTTCACAGCAAACTGTAGCACTGAATTCCTCGTTCGCTGCTGCCATTCAGGGCACTACAGCACCCTTATTCTGTTATTATTTAAGCTATAAAAGAAAACACAGCCACAGTTGGAAACAGAATATTTGCACTTTATTTTAATTCAAAATGAAGTAACATAAGCAAGTCGTCCCTGAACTACCCAAAAGGAAATAGAATTTGCATAAAAAAACTGTACATAGCAATCTTGCCAAAGACATGCCCTTTAGTGAACATATTGATTGTAATTGATGTCTTCCAACTTATTCAATAAATATTACTTGTAGTACATAAAAGTAGTACAGTGTACCAACTGTCTGGTGCATGTCATGGTCATACTGATAATGCTGATACATCAAGGTCACCGGTTTCCACTTCAGGGGACCTCCTCAGGTTCCACCTACTTTCTTGGTATCAGATTACACAATAACACTGCATCCAATCAGAGCACTCTGATAAGGGCACCGGTCTCCACATGTCAAGAAGATAGGGAGGAATCCCCCCCCCCTCATCGCTATTCATATCAGGTTACACAGTTACACTATGTCCAATCAGACCACCCCTTTCCACTCCCCTGTTTATTATAATCCACAATCCAATCAGAGCAGTCTGATACGGTCACCAGTATCCACGTTTCAAGAGGAAGGTACATTTTATATGAAATAAAATTTCACACTTTCGAGAAGTCTCCTTCCCATGGGTTTTTCTTTAAATAGTCCGACTCAGATGCAGAGATTACTGCAGTGCAAGCACAACCAAAAACATGTATGACATATTTCTCGACTGCCAAGGTTTCTGCGGTGTACATAATCATTTTTCTCCAAAGGAAATAGTATATCAAATGACTGATGGTGCATGAACTTCAGTAGTTGATTTTGGCGTCTTTATTTTGATGGATGTACGTACAGCAAAATGGTTATTGGAAAATCACAATGGTCACTATATGGATTACACAGGTGGAGATGGTGCTGGCTGGACTCAGCTCAGTTATTCTAACTCAATCATGGGTTTTCCTGAAAGGGTTGAAGAAACGAAGGTGGAATTAAGACTTGTTACCTAAATATAGTATGCATAATATTGATGACAATGGCTGCCTCTCACATCCTATGCTGTGGGAGGACATTGATATTGATAAAAATGACTCAATGACTGGAGAGAGAAATCTGAAGATTTGAGAATAATTGTGCCACAAATATCACTTGCACAATAGAGCAGACAACAACATTGAGCACAACCGACCTGTTATTAAAAATTCTCACAAAGTCCTTATGTATGTAGAAATTTAATGAAAATTGTAATAAATAAAATGTTTATCTATGTTAAATTTCTTTCTTTCTCTCTCTCTCTCTCTCTCTCTCTCTCTCTCTTCTCTCTCTCTCTATCTATGTATCTCTTCCTCTCTCTATCCCCAATAAATCACCTGTCTGCTAAAGAAAAATGATTGGGAAGCAGAATGGTTGAGTGGAGTAAACTACAGACGTGTTGTAACCGACTGGTTCTGCAATGATGCTGGTAACAACTCTAGGAACAAAAAGGAACACTACTTCCTGATAACATACTTCCATTAATTGTTGGCCAAATTGAAAAGGAAAAAGAAACACAGTTCTATCCCTCTTAACACATCCTGACGGAGTTCACTTTGAGCATGTGTATGTATTTTCTGAAACACTATTTAAAAGAAAATGACAGCTGTTACAGTATATTCTACACAATATTAATGCTGCTAACTACCACATATTAAGCGAAAAGTGACATTCCACCACTTGAGAAGACAAAAGTAAACAGCATATTTATATTTGAAGGGTGTACGAGAAAAACGGGGTAAGTAAAAAAAATGAATTTTGGGATTATTACAGTTTCAGAAAGCTCTCAAAAAGCTGTGTTTATCGGTTTTTATTTCATGGAAATCGGGTGGATATTCTCAAAGTTACAGTGCTTTAAAAATATAGTGCCCACAGGAAAAAGGAGGTGAATCAGTGTGAAAACAGGGAAAAAGGGGGGAATTCGTTTAGATTATATTAGATTAGTTGATTCGTTCCATAGATACATGTTTAGGTGATTCCCTTGGATGTGGAACATGTCATTTTCTATAACCACATCGGCAGCATGATCACAGCTGTTTTTTACGTTCCATAGTGTATGATTATCAGGTGTTAGTAGTTGAATATGTGCTGTTGGATAAAAGTTGCATTTTTTACAGAAGGCTTTGGTGTAAAAATCGCCTTTCCTGTAAGATTAAGAAGAGCTGACTTACCCCCTTTCTCCTGTGGACCCTTCATCTAATGATGTTGCAGTGGAAAATCAGGATCAGATTAGCAGATAGTTTTGTTTTGCTCAGCATATGAATGTTGATGTATTTTACCTGAATCAAAAACATTCCAGGATTCCAAAACAGCTAATAAAAGATAATGCTAACCTAATTATTGATTTTAGGCAGGATAACATTAATTTAAAAAATATTTATTAAGTTCATGTAGGATCCAATATGACAGTCAACGAATTTATAGCGACATGCACATATTTGTCGAACCACACAACTTTCGGGTTTCTGGTTACTGACAAAACAAGGAAATTGAATGAGTTACAAAATATGCTAAACTTCCAGGATAACATACGTCTTAAAAGGTAATGTTCCAATACATTAGTGTACAAGTAGTCTGCATGAAATGGACAGGTTCATGCATATAACTTGCCACCATTTGAAAGAAGCTAGAGTCATTTCACAGATAGCAGAATTAATTAGTCTCATCTTTTAGATTAGATCAGTTGGTCCATTCCATGGATCCATGCTGAGGAGATCCTCATGGATCTGGAATATATATATATATATATATATATATATATATATATATATATATATATATATATATATATATATATAATTTTTTATTTTTATTATTTTTTGCATGTTGATAATATAATAATACTAATACAGGTACATACATTTTTACAAGCTGATAATATAATAATACTAATAGTACAGATACATGCATAATTTCGTTCTGTTTAAGAATTCGTCAGTGGAGTAGAGGGAGTTTGCCATAAGAAAGTCTTTTAGGCTCCTCGTAAACTTATCTTTATTTGTAGCTAATTTTTTATGGTTGTTGGTAAATTATTGAAAATATGTGTTCCTGAGTGGTGGACCCATTTTTGAACTAAAGTAAGTGATTTTAAGTCCTTATGTAGATCATTTTTGTTCTTAGTATTGTAGGTATGAACTGAGCTGTTTATTGGGAAAAGGAATATATTATTTATGACAAAGTTCGTTAAGGAATAAATATACTGAGAGGCAGTAGTTAATAAACCCAGTTGTTTGAAGAGGCTTCTGCAGGATGTCTCTGAATTTACACCACAAATAATCATATTACACGCTTTTGTACTCTGAAAATGTTTGCTTGACTTCAAGAGTTACCCCAAAATATTATACCATATGACATTATGGATTAAAAGTAAGCAAACCTTTTTTTATTTTTATGTCTCCAATGTCTGATACCACTCATATTGTGAAGAGAGATTTATTAAGTCGTTTCTGCAGATCTGTGGTGTGCTCTTCCCAACTGATTTTATTATCAAAATGTAATCGCAGAAATATTATACTTTCAATTCTTCTATCTGCTCTTCTTCATACTTTATGCACATACTGGATGGGAATCTCTTAAATGTTCTAAACTACACATACTGAGTCTTTTCAAAGTTTAATGTCAATGAGTTGACTTTAAGCCATGTATTAATGTTAATGAAAATATCATCTACATCTACATGGGATACTCTGCAAAATACATTTAAGTGCCTGGCAGATGGTTCATCGAACCACAGTTATACTATTTTACCTCCCATTCCATTCTCGAATAGTGCGCAGGAAGAATGAACACCTGAATCTCTCCGTTCGGGCTCTGATTTCTCGTATTTTATTCTGATGATCATTTCTACCTATATAAGTGGGAGTCAACAATATATTTTCGTATTCGGAGGAGAATGTTGGCGATTGTAGTTTCGTAAGTAGCCCACGCCGCAGCGATAAGTGCTGTTGTTGTACTGATCCTGTATCATTTCCATAACGCTGCCGCCCCTGTATCGTGACAATACGAAACGAGGTGCCCTTCTTTGGACTCTTTCGATGTCCTCCGTCAAATCCACCTGATAAGGATCCCACACTGGGCAGCAATACGCCATAAAAGGACGGACAAGCGTAGTGTATGCAGTTTCCTTAGTAGTACTGTTGCATCTTTTAAGGGTTCTGCCAATAAAACGCAGTCTCTGGTTCGCCTTTCCCACGATATTAGCAGACCTTTCCAGAAATATGCTCCACATGCTATTTATTGCAATACTTATCATCTGCAAACAAAACGAATTCTGCTTCTGGCAGTGTAACTGATGAGAGGTCATTAATGTATACAAGAAAAAGCAATGGCCCTAAGATGGATCCTTGCAGGACACCACATGTGATTTCTTTCCAATCTTACGATAACTGTTGACTTAATTCACTAGTCCCTTGCACTGCCATCCTTTGTTTCCTGTTAGCGAGATACAACATGAAACATTCTGCAACGATTCCTATGACACCATAGAATTCTAGTTTACTTAAAAGGATGTTATGGTTCACACAATCAAATGCCTTTGATAAATTACAGAATATTCCTGCTGCTTGTAATTTATTATTTAATAAATTAAGTACATTCTCACTGTATGTGTAAACAGCCTTCTTGATATCTGAACCATTAAGAAATCCAAACTGTATCCTACACAATATGTCACTTGAGGTTAGGTGGTTGAGAAGTTGCTTGTACATTACCTTTTCTAGAATTTTTGAGAATGCCGGTAAAAGTGAAAATGGTTGTTGTTATGTTGTTTAGGGGGGACAAAACTACAATGGTCATCAGTCCCAAAGTGAAAATGGTCTAAAACATTTAATGTCAACTCTAAAAGCACGCCAGCAATTCAGATGTATCAGAATTATATAGTCATATTAGGAACTCCGAATCCCAGCTTGAGAAAAGCGATAAAAATGGAGGCAGTTAAGCAACGACTCTCTCAACAGAGTTACCAGTGTTATTGAATTAAAAAGGCAATAAATTGAGTGGGGGAGTGAACATTAAATATATATAAACTGCAAATAATGGTTTGTTAGTGTATTGTGGTATGTTGGCCACAAGCAAAATTATCAAAGCACATAAGCTATGCCTGTTAAAATTGGACCAACAGCAGTGGGAACAAATGCTTTCAGATACGTTTAAGCCAATTTCCAAGTCTGTGGAGGCTTACCAACGTTAGGAACGTGTAGAGAAGAGGTGGACATTCAAAGAAACTGGAAGAGGGATGATGGTGATGATTCTTATGATGATGCAGCTATTTGCAAGTACATTACTGTGCATGGTGTTGCACAAATAGATTGTACATATAGGGTGTGTAAAGATAAACCATATAATCTTGCTAGTTTATCTGCGTACTTAACACAAGATACGATACAGGTCGGTACAATCACATATGTACCCACAAACTCTGGGTTTATTGGAGTAATATCACTAACTGTAAACACATGCTGAAATGTTGATTAAAAACCAAAGAGGGCATATAAAAGCAGAAGGCAATGGTAAGTACAACAATAGTATTAAGTCTGCTTTAGCCAGTAAGTCAAATATGGTAAAGATATTTTTATTGATATATTGATATTTAAAATAAGAATTTTAACAATCTTTTCCTCAGTATATATCTTTTGATGATCCAAACGAAATAATAGAACGCTGACAACCGCTTATGGTTTCAACAGTGGTGGGTAATACAGCCCATGTGAATGAAATTGTATCAGTCATTCCAGAACTATGAGAAAGACATATCCTTGCAAAAGTATTGTGACAGTTCTTAATGAGATCCATAAACCAGCACACAAAACGTATTTATTTAATAAACAAGCGGATCTTGTAGACACGAGATACTATTCACACAACAATAAAGGTTTCAAATACATTAAGGTGATTGATACATATTCCAAGTTTGCCTGGACCCTAACTGTGAGAGGTTGCATGTGTGTTTGAATGGTTTTTGCAAATTGGTACAAATCACTTTCCAGAAGGAAGGAAGATTAGAGTTTAACATACTGTTGACAGCATGGTCAATAGAGAAGGAGCTTACGCTCAGAGTTTTTGGGTAAGGATGTGGAAGGAAATTGGCCATGCCCTTGCAAAGGAACCATCCAGGCGTTTACCTGGAGTGATTTAGGGAAGTCATGGAAAACATAAATGTGGATAGCCAGAGGTGGATTTGAACCACCATCCTCCCGAATATGAATCCGGTGTGTTACCCCTGCGCCACCTCACTCAGTCTCACTTTCCAGACAATCTTCAAAATGATCATGGGGATTAATTGTACAATGTTCATTTCAAGACTCTAATCTAACACTATAGAGTAACCCATTACTCACCATTCAGTCATAAGAGAGCTAGTATTGTGGGAATGTTTGAACAGAACTATTCAAGGCAAAATGTGGATTCAACCTTCGTAGGTCGTACAAATGCCTAGATATCCTACCACAAATAATTGAAAATTGCAATCGAACGACACATCATAGTATAAAAATGAGGCATATTGTTTGAGACAATTGTTTTCCAAATATCGTTTATATTCGTATTAAAATGATTGGCCCGTGCAAACAGAAATTCAATTCCAGTGCGCATTTCAAAATACAAGACCACTTTCGAGAAATTTTATCTATCAAATTTGTCAGTGGAAATATTCACAATCTCCAAAGTCCAACAGACAAATATAAGAACATGATAGTAAAGGTGACGTTATCACAGGGAGTTTTTTTAAGAAGAACTACAAAAAAGTACTGAACCAATAGTGTGTATTTCATGGAACGTATCTCGAGATGAGAAGGTAATGAAGCATATGTAAAATGGCTTGGATTTTCATCAAAACAATTGGGTAAAAGCTGATAATTTGCTTATATAACAAGGTCTACAAATGACAATAGCTCAGTAGGTGGACTTACATGTTAGGAAACACTTTATCAAAATTATTAAGATCCCTGCAGGCTTAACATTCAATAACATTGTAATAGCAGTCTGAAAAGTCTTAAAAAAAAGAAAAAAAGGGTGAACAAATTACAAAACATCCCATCCAAACAGCGGTTACAACAAGAAATGTAATGAAAAGACGTGTTAAAGCATTGAAAATAATTCTTAGAATGTCCAAGACATGTGCTGGTATAATCCCTTTTTTACTCCTTGCATTGGTATGGTTTTCAGAGAATGGATCACTGGCAGGTGGTGCAGTGGCTATTATGAAGGCTGTGAAGAATGCTCAGAATGCAAAGAGACAAATGTGGCCAAAAGGCATACTGAGATAATGGGAGCTATAGCGACTGGTAAAGAACTGTATCTTATAATGGTTTTGGGTATCCGAGACTACTATTATGAAGTTTGTGATACCACACTTTTTCGTAGTATTATACATTGATATATATATATATATATATATATATATATATATATATATATATATATATATGTGTGTGTGTGTGTGTGTGTGTGTGTGTGTGTGTGTGTGTGTGTGTGTGTGTGTGTATGTGTGTTATATGAGCATTTTATAACACCACTGTCTGTTACACTGATTTAATCAATTTGATTATTTGTGTCTCCTAATAAATTAAATTAATTAATCAATTATTGAAAGTTGTGATGTTGGGCAATAATGTGTTTGTTAATGAAATTAATAAGCAACATTATCTGATGTCTTTTGTATTGTACTGATTTTTTCTGATACTCAACTTAAATTCATATTGTGTAATTACTTTAATTTAGCTATTATAAAAATATAAACAAACCTGTCTACTACTCTAGTTGTAAATTACTTACAGTCTTAATTTCCGTTTTGTTTTGATACAAATTACTAACTTTATTATTGTCATAATTTTGTGTATATCTTCTTTATGAAAGATTCATTTCTGTTCCACAAACTAACTATTTAATATGTTATGCTGCAACTTCCTTTTTCTAGAATGTTCTGGAACCAATGTAACGTATTAATACGCACGAATTGCCACGAATACAGTCAGTTATGAAGTCATTATGTAGAGCACAGTTAGTCTTACTTTGGCATTCAGCCAGTCAACTCTTTGTATACAACACGTAAAGAACCGTCTACAATGTTATAAGCCATCGTACAGTCATCTATAGCTTTGCTAAAAATGTCAGTATGTTTTTGTGCGTCTTCAACAAAAGTGAAAAATGAATGTATTAAACAAACATGTCGTATTTGAGATTCCAATGGCCAATAAGAACCCGATGTCTTGATAGTTTTGATAATAATGTACAGGCAGGCGAGCTATTCAAACTACTGGAACTACCACTGAACGATCGAGACAATAAGGTGATGTATGACTTTTATTTATGAAAACACCTTTAAAATGTGGTTCAAATGGTGAGTAACACCCGTTATAATCGGAAGCCTTACAGGAATGGCCTTGGGCTGTTCACAACAGTAAATGAATAAAGTTAATTACAAAATTGCTTGACAGACCTTTGACGATTATAGATATACTCCATTTCGTCAAGAAACTCAAAATCCCAAAGTTGAGTGGTGTGTCTATGTCATATAGCTAACCAAGGAAAATGTGAAAATTCAAGGAATGTGGAACAGTTAACTTTATTGGGCGGCTCTGGTACATACTAGGTGGCATACATGAAGAAAAAACAGAAACGTAATATTATATGGTTCGTTTGGAGGTTCTAAGCCACATGTAGAACTTTAACACTATTTTTCTTCAAGCGAATGTCATTTATATTAGAACTTTAATCTGTTCCTGTGAAAAATTATATTTATTATTCCTTCTGAGGAATGCATAATACAGACTGTAATTTTTTTAAGTCATGCACCATTGCTCCAGACCCGTACATTCCACGATGTCTGCCAATAAAAGTAAGGTGCATATGTACCATCCTGTAAAGTATTCTAATAATGAATGTGCTTTAATGATGTACTCCTTCACTTAAAGGCTCGAGCTCCAGTATTAAGTGCAGATTACTTTCCACCAATTGATTCAAACAATGGTGATTAGTGTATCGCTTTGATTACTCTGGAAGCCTATAAAAGCACATAAAAAGTTACTGAATCGAATGATAAGCTGCATTGACAAAGTTGTGAGATCGTGAACATTCTTCCACATGCTTATGATACAGTATCAAAGAATTAATTGTGGAGGTAAAATTAATCTTTAAAAGGCATTGAGCTACATGCAAACATTAACACAATTTGGACTGAGATTACAGCAACTGAACTTCCTATTCTCTTTAGCCAAGAGAAGTCGATTGGCTCGTTACCTGGATTCTCAAAAAGGCAATATATGGAAAAAGAGTCCTGATAATGTTTAAGAGTCAAAGTGTGCAATTAACATTGAGCCTGGGAGTGCTATTAGTGTTGAATGCAATATTACCACAAATGCATATCTCAGAAACAGCTTATACATGTTTTGAGTTTTTCCCCAAAGTCAGAACAGGATATAAAATAATTGGAGCACCTGTTACTCCAATATACCTCCCAGTGATTGTGCAGACATTACATTCTCTAGTGTGTCATGTTTTCGACCTGAACAACAAACTTGTGACTTTTTGTGGTGATAATATTGTTCTACAACTTCATTTGCAAAAAGTAAGTTGATAAAAAATGAATTAATGACTTGCTATGATCAATGTGTCACTTCACAGCAGAAGTGCTACAAAGTAACGTGTAAGAATTAAAATTACCTCAAAGTAATAGGGCTTAAACCACGATATGTCATCATCCCTCAAGATAACATTAACAGTTTTATTCAACTACTATATAATGTAACAGGAAACATTCCGCACAAACCATTTTGCATCGACAACATTCCACAATAGTAACGAGATATGAATCGTAATTCGGAACCTGGACGATTTCTCATTTCTCAGAAAAATCTTTCTGCACCTGGCTGCGAAATTCCTTAAAAAGGAGTAAATACCAGCAATAACATCGTAACTTAACGCTGAATGCATTTGTGTTCATGTTTCAAGAGATCTGATTTGAAATGAATGCCATTGAGGTTGACAAAGTTCGAAACTTTGTAATAACTACAGGCCTTAAAACAGCACCTTTAGTGTGAGCATCCCATTAAAAGTAATTATGGGCTTCTTTGAAGATAACGAGAGGATTTTAATGAACGCAAAGTTAAGTCATATACTCAATTTGGAGACGACGATTAGCAACTAGTATTGGAGAAATTTGTTCGCCAAGTGCCACAGGTTACAGTACCAGATGAAGAACGATTAAAACTGTTATTTGTGGTTACCATTAAGTTTACTTTCATCAATTTCCTCTTTTACCACCTTCAACATGACATTGTTGCGCTATAAAGACATCAGTTCAGTTTCAGATGCATAGATACGCTGCACTGGCTTTTCAGATGAGCAGGGTCCAAGCAGGTGCACGGGGGGAGGGGATTATTAGTTATTGGGAGCTCCAATGTTAGGCGCGTGATGGAGCCCCTTAGGCAGATAGCGTCCAGATCTGGAAGGAATTCCAACGTGCACTCGGTGTGTTTGCCGGGGGTCTCATCCGAGATGTGGAGGCGGCCTTGCCGGCGGCTATCAAGGGTGCGGGGTGCAGTCGACTGCAAGTCGTGGCTCACGTCGGCACCAATGACGCTTGTCGCTTGGGTTCTGAGGACATCCTCAGGTCCTACGAGCGGCTGCCGGAATTGGTGAAGGCTGCTGCCTTCGCACACGGGGTGCAAGCAGAGCTGTCGATTTGCAGCATTGTTCCCAGGGTTGATCGGGGTCCTTTGGTTTGGAGCCGAGTGGAGGTTCTGAACCAGAGGCTTCGCCGACTCTGTGACAGTCATGGCTGCAGATTTCTGGATCTGCGTTATCCGGTGGGGAATTGTAGGGTGCCCCTAGATAGATCAGGGGTGCACTACACTAAGGAAGCGGCTACTCGGGTAGCAGAGTACTTGTGGAGTGCAAATGGGGGTTTTTTAGGCTAGGCGCTAACTCTGGTGAGCACTCGCCTGTCAGCATTCAAACAGCGAATTCAGGCCACGTTCGGAACAAAAATTCGAACATAAAAATATTAGCCGCGAACTTACTGAGTATTAGAAACAAAGTTCCCGAATTTGCAGCGCTGCATGGAAGTTATTGCGTTCAGATAGTTTTAGGCACCGAAAGCTGGCTAAATGATGATGTGGCAAGTTCAGAAATATTTAGCGAAGCGTGGAATGTATATCGGAAAGATAGATCTGATACAACTGGAGAAGGAGTATTCATCGCTGTGGACAAAGATATTGTTTCTACTGAGATCGAGGTTGAAAGTAACTGTGAAGTTATCTGGGCACACATAACAGGTCTAAAAGAAGTAAAGTTAATAGTTGGGTGTTTTTACCGACCCCCAGTGCTGCTGTGGCAGTTTTAAAATCATTCAAGGAAAGTCTACACCAGGTAGTGCATAGGTATCTGGGCCATGTAATATTAGTCGGAGGTGACTTCAACCTTAAGAGTATAGATTGGGACCTCGCTAGTTACATTTCAGGCGGTACAGACAAGCAGTCTTGTGAGCTACTTTTGGACACATTCTCCGAAAACTGTCTTGAGCAGTTAAACCAGCAACCCACGCGCAATGGAAATATTCTAGACCTTATAGCCACAAACAGGCCTGACCTTATTAACGATGTCTGTGTAGAGACAGGAATTAGTGATCATGATATCGTCATAGTGTCGATGGTGACCAAAGTTCATAAACCAGTCAAGAAGGCTAGGAGCGTGTTTTTGTTGGGAAGAGCCGACAAGCAAATGTTACAATCGCACTTAGAAAATGAATGGGCATCGTTTAATTCCGGGACTATGGATGTAGAGGAATTGTGGACTAAATTTATGTGCATTGTTAATAAAGGGTTAGAGAAATATGTGCCAGTAAAGACGATTAAGGATGGAAAAGATCCACCGTGGTATAATAATAATGTTAGAAAGCTGCTGAGAAAGCAAAGGCTGTTGCACTCTCGATTCAAAAAAGAACACGCAAATGATGACAGGCAAAAGTTAGTAGAGATTCGTGCGTCTATAAAAAGATCGATGCGTGAAGCGTACAATAATTATCACAGCCATACCTTAGCAAAAGATCTTTCCGAGAACCCGAAAAAATTCTGGTCCTATGTAAAATCGATAAGCGGGTCAAAGCCCACTGTCCAGTCACTAGTTGATCATTCCGGGGCAGTAATAGAAGAAAGCAAACGGAAAGCTGAAGTTCTAAATTTAACCTTTAAGAAATCTTTCACGCAGGAGGACCGCACAAATATACCATCATTTGATCAACGTACTAATTCCGAAATGGGGGACATAGCAATAGGTATTTCCGGTGTAGAGAAGCAGCTGAGAGAGCTAAATACGAAAAAGTCTCCTGGTCCGGATGGAATGACAGTTCGGTTTTACAAAGACTATTCTGCGGCATTGGCCCCCTACTTAGCTTGCATTTATAGCGAATCTTTAATTCAGCGCAAAGTTCCTAGTGATTGGAAAAAAGCGCAGGTGACTCCCGTGTATAAGAAAGGAAAGAGAACTGACCCATACAATTACAGGCCAATATCGTTGACATCAGTTTCATGTAGAATTTTGGTGCATATTCTCAGCTCGAATATAGTAAATTTCCTTGAAACGGAAAAGCTTCTTTCCATGAATCAGCATGGGTTTAGGAAACATCGTTCATGTGAAACTCAGCTTGCCCTTTTCTCACATGACATCTTGCGAGCCATGGACGAAGGGCAACAGGCGGATTGTGTTTTTCTCGACTTCAAAAAGGCGTTCGACACGGTGCCACACTGCAGACTGCTAACGAAGATACGAGCTTATGGAATAGGTTCACAGACTTGTGACTGGCTGGAAGACTTCCTAAGTAATAGAACGCAGTACGTTGTTCTCGACGGCGAGTGTTCATCAGAAACGAGTGTATCGTCAGGCGTGCCCCAGGGGAGTGTGATAGGACCGCTATTATTTTCTATCTATATAAATGATCTGATGGACAGAGTAAGTTGTAATTTGCGGCTGTTTGCTGATGATGCTGTGGTGTACGGGAGGGTGTCGTCTGTAACTGACTGTAATAGCATACAGGTTGACTTAGACAAAATTTCTAGTTGGTGCGAAGAATGGCAGCTAGCTCTCAATGTAGAAAAATGTAAGGTGATGCGCATGAGTAGAAAAAACAATCCTATAATGTTCGAATACAGCATCAGTAGTGAGCTTCTTGTTGCGGTTGCGTCGTTCAAATATCTAGGCTTAACATTGCAGAGTGATATGAAATGGAATGAGCGTGTAAGGACAGTTGTGAGTAAGGCGGACAGCCGACTTCGGTTTATTGGGAGGATTTTGGGAAGATGTACTTCACCTGTAAAGGAGACCGCGTATAAAACGCTTGTACGACCACGTCTTGAGTATTGCTCAAGTATTTGGGACCCGCAGCAGATCGGTTTGAAGGAAGACATGGAGGCAGTTCAGAGGCGAGCAGCTAGATTTGTTACAGGTAGGTTCGACCAATGCGCGAGTGTCACGGAAATGCTCCAGCAACTCAATTGGGGATCGCTGGAAGAAAGATGACGTTCTTTTCGTGAATTTCTGTTAAGTAAATTTAGAGGGCCGGAATTTGAAGCTGAGTGTAGTACGATCTTGCTGCCGCCTACTTACATTTCGCGTAAAGATCACAAAGACAAGATAAGAGAAATTAGGGCTCGTACGGAGGCATTCTTTTTTTCCTCGTTCAATTTGGGAGTGGAATAGGAAAGTAAATACCTAGTAGTGGTACAGTGTACCCTCCGCCACGCACCTTACGGTGAATTGCGGAGTATGTATGTAGATGTAGATGTAGAAGAGGGAATGTGAAAAGGTATTTCTGAACTCTTACTCTTTTCCGTATGGTGACCTCCAAATCTTCTCTTTGATATTTATGTTAGATTTTGCTCTTCATATTAAGATCCTGCCTCCAAAGGGCATCATTTGATAAACCCAATAATCAGTGACGTATCAGGTCATGACAAGCAACTCCTTGTTTTAGGTAGGCCTATACATTCTAAGCAGATTATGAAGACTACTAAATCTGAATACAGAAGAGCAGTCAATCCGACAAAAACTGAGTATTTTAGAAAACTACTCAAAGATATTAACTGGAAAGATGTTCGAAGTACTCGTGACTGGAATAAAAAATATAACATATTAATTAGTAATGTCAGTATCATGATTGAAAACTGTTTTCCTCTAAAAGTGATTGAAATTAAAAATAAGTCTTTAATAAGACCATGGAATACACAAGGAATAAAGATTTCCTGTAAGACAATAGGGAAAATATATGTGTCAGCCAGGAACAGTTCCAGTGCTGATGATTTAGCTAAATACAATGAATACTACAAAATATTAAGAAAAGTAATTTAGATATCTAAACAAATGCATTATGAAAATTAGAAGGTAGCAATGTCACCCAAACAAAATAAAAACAATATGGGATATAGTCAAAGAAGAAACTGGTAGAACCAGAAAGAAACTAGAGCACATAGCATTAAGAGTATATGATACATTAGTAACTGTTGAAGATCTGATTCTTACATGCTACTCCTGGTACCATCTAGTGACATGAAGCAAATCTGATGGGCCAGCATGTCCAGTACAAGCTGCTCCCTCTCGGGAGGTTTGGAACTGCATTGGTCAGTGCCTAACTGGCCGTTTGTTCAGGGCGACGCAGACAGGTAAAACCGGTCGTTGCCGGCAGCGGACGTTCCAGTCAGACAGGAAGAAGGCTCTGCAGTGAGCAGATGCATGTCTCCGTAGTCGAGAACTGCACTTCTAATGCACCTTGTACATTGTGTTTATAAGCTAAACATATACAAAGTCAAATAAAGTATCATAATTTAAAGTCAGGTTGTTTATTATTTGAGTGGAAATAAAGAGAGGTCAGTGAGACCTCTCACCCTATAAGCTGAGAAATTAAATGTACCAATGCAGGACTAGAGGCCTACAAATGTGAACTGAGTACAATATTTGGTCCTCCGGGCTGGATACAGTCAGCGCGGCGCGCGCGTGAACGTGTGTTCTGGAAACTTTAAACGTGTAATAATCGCGAGTAACTAGCCACATGCGTTATACATAATCTCGTCACATGGACAAGTGCTACCAAGGATTTTAAGACCTGTTAGGGACTTCGAAAACAGCAGCCTTAATATCAGATTTCGTTCACTTTTGTCGCCTTCGTTTGGGACATGGATTCTGCCAATCTTCATCTGCTGTGACCCTCACACCTTACTGCCACCGAAACGTCGCACTACCAGAGACTGCCACGCTGCCAGCTTTCGTGACATCCCTGCTGTTCTGCTCATCACTGACCTGTAGCGCCGCCTGCAGCCTGGTGAGTGCAGCTGTTGGCTTCCATTTACCACCAGTTCTCTTCCAAAATGGATTCCTCTGAGAGAGCAAGGCTTGTCAAGCAGAGAGGCTCTGTAAAGGCCGCACTCGCACGCATAGGTAATTTAACACCATTAAAATCACTACTAGAGTCCAATAAGCATTTTATGGGTACACTTTGAACCCTAGTTGACTCTATTGGATGCCACACCTTATCAGTATTTACTACTTCTTTTTAATACAACAGATTTTCATTAATTTTCTCTCGGGATAAGCAATCATTTGAAGCTACTGTTAAGTGACACACATTATGGACTGCTTCCACTTCCCTCTATTTTCCAACTCTAACTCTGCATTCCCTACCTGCTCACTTGTTATTTCTACTTCTGTCTTACTAACTACTTTACCATCGTCATCGAAAATAGATTCATATACCTGAACTTTCTCGTCCCTAGATCCTTCACTACTACTTGTTCTTGAACTCTCATCACTATTACTTACTTCAAATAAACTATTTATTACCCTACCTTTATCCTTAATATTTCACCATAATGCCTGACACATTGGTTCTTCATGTTGTCTTGATGATTGCCGATTATCATTAGGTACAAAGTCATCAATAGAGAAACATTGCTTGCCCCATAACATGCACTATATTGTACATTTGCGACACATTTCAGTTCTTGTTCAATTCCTACAAGTTTTGAATCCATATCCTCAAACTTTTTTTTACCACAGATACAGAGTTTTCTTTCACTTTATCCTTTACCGTGCCCAAGCTACTTTCCAATTCTGATTTTACCTGGTCAGTTTGATTTTCAAGTACATCCTTATTCTCCATGCACGTTTTTCTGACAGAATGAAATCTGTTATGACAAGCACTAGCAACAGTTTCCACTCTTTTTTCACATAAGGTAATTCTGTTAAGGTTATTTACACAGGACCTATTAATTTCAGTCAATTTCAGATTGATATTTTCTTCAACAGATTTTATTCTCACAATACCTTTCACTTCTCCAGTTTTCTTCTTGTTTAAATCTACAAAAGTATTATTTAATGCAGCAAATTCATAACACAAATTACCAATTTCACTACTGATTTCACTCTCAATCTTAGGTGTTGTTTCCATCCAGTTTCTGGTTTATATTACGATTGTTTTCATCCATTTACTGGTTGTTTCGATTTTAGCTATTTTTAACATGACTGAGTTCTGCAATTAATAGCTTTGCCAAACCAGGCGGTTCATCTGATATTGACTTTACAAAACCATCACAATCTGGTTCAGCTACATTACCTGTCATAATGAATGAAGCTTTCGCTTCCCCATCCATCATTCCACTTACATCAGACAAAGATTGATATAATTCAGATTTACACCACTGTCTCCTACAGTATCTGAATCTTCGCCAATTCTGCCCACCTTATCAAAGCTAATTCTTTCTTTATATCATTAGCCCTAACATTTGCTTCCTGCTGTCCATCGTCCACCAGTACATTAATTTTTTCTCATTTATCATCCATTGTTGATTGTTAAGAACTTTACCTTAGAAATACGGCGTTTTCTCGGCGACGATCGGCGTTTTCGGCGGTGTTTGCAAATTATTTCGAAATAACATTATTCTTTCTTGCGTATCACTAATGATTTTCTACTGTTCACTGTGACACATTTGCATTACAACATCTTTGCTGTGTAATCGATAGCAGGCGCGTGAGTTACGAACGGGCTGTGAGAGGCCCCCACGATAGAGCCCTGCATCCGCATGGTGGAAGCGCGTGAGTGCCACTCGCAGCCCACCACGCAGCTCTCACGTGCACGCAGATGTTGCCGAGCGCGTAGCCGCCCCATGCGCCGCACTCGCCGCATGCGCTGCAGCAATCATGTGACCGGCACGCAGTTGTCAGCCACTGCCGGTTCGGCAGCTGCTGCAGGGTTGCCAACCGTACGATCTGGATCGTACACGTACGATAATTTAAGACTGTATACGAGCGTACAATCCATCCTTCGGATAGTACGTCTGTTGCACGATTTTACGAAACCCTAACTACTGCTAAGGTTTTATTTTTCTTAATTTTTATGGTTATTTAATTTTTGAGCAATCTATTTGCCAGTATGTTGAGTGTGGGATTTCCCAACTGGTAGTATTGGTTGCCTTGGGCCATGAACAGTATTCTGTCATCAACATGTCGACTGCTGAAGACGTGAGTAGCAGTGAACTCTTAAGAAGGCACTGCGCGGAGAAAATTGGAAACAGGTTCATGATTGTTGTCTGGGTACAACTATGAAATCTACAGCAAGTGTGTTTAAATTTAAGAGTCCAAAGAAAAAAACATAGATAATTTCTGCGAAACTAATGCTGAATATAAGGATTGGTTGTGGGCAGATCAATCTAACACTGAGTCCGTAACATACTTTTGTGTCTGAAGAAAAACGTGTCAAAAATATTTGATGATGATGATGCAATACATTTTATTTTATTATTTTAATTTAATTTAATTTTTATGTATTTATTTTGTTTTTTTCAAAGAAAATCGAATGATGAAGTAACTCTTTTATATAATTTTATGAACCATATTTAACTTTTATACACTACATTGTGATGTTTTTTTATTTGATTTAAATCAGTAGATTAGAATGTGAAGATGTTCACATGATAATCGGAAATAGACTATTCTGTTTTTTCCCCTTCCTCCTCCACCTAGAACGAAAAACTTACTATGCCCCAAGAATGTACGATCTTCTGACGAAATGTACGATAATTTCGATGCCATTATGCTACCCAAAACGCTGACGGGTTGGCAACACTGAGCTGCTGCCCCGTTACACTGCCTGCTACAGCTAGTGGCTACGCTGGAGACGTTAGTGCATCGATCATATGCATACGCACCTGTGCACGCGCTTGTCATATCATGTGGGAAACCATCAGTCATTTTCGGCATCATTCGCCACTACTTCCGAAGTGTATTCACTCTCTCATTTGCACACCACTGGCGCACACACTGCGTGCGAGCCATGCGGATGCAGGGCTCTACACCTCGAGCGTAAACGTGTATTTAGGTGCCAGCAGAGACTGGCTCGCTCTAATTTGCTCTGCATTCTTAGTTGGATTAAGAAGGAGGCCTCACCTCCGATTGTGTTGGGCAGAGACATCACCTCTCGCTCTTGCAAACCATTCTGTGTTAGAATAAGTAGTACCTGTTTGATGTTTAGTGGCTTAACCTCACGATTAGCGGATATTCATTGTACTAATAATGTTTCTAATACAGAAATTTTTTATTTCAGTGATATTTTACCTTATTATAAAACCTCATATTTGATAAATAATTGCCCTGTTTAGAGTATGAGGGAATGAACCTGCTAGAAATAGAGTTAAATGATCCCTATTAATGTAGGTTAAATGTTCACATAAAACTTTTAGAAGAATGAGTGGAAATTATTATTAATATTATTTTTATTAGTTTTTCATGTGAGACTGGCAACCTTTATCCGCCTAAGTCTACGATGTTTGTTACTAATAGTTTATAATTATCAATTTTCAAATTGAGATCTTTGTGTGACAATTTTTTCATTTACTAATATTTTTCTGTTCTCTTTCACACAAACGAGTGAAGGAGGATCACATGCATGAACTACTAAACAAAGTTCAGAAGAACAAATGTATCCCACAAAATTGGTGGAGATGACAATTTCTCTGACCAGCAAAAACAACAGGTTAGCAGCTCGCTTTATTCATCCCAGTAGCCTATCTGCTTGTACTAAGCCCAACGTAGCGAATGGTTGCCAACCAAAAGATAGTTGAAGTTTTCTCTTCCTATGTAGCATAGCGGTTAGAGTTGTTGATCAGTGAACTGCGTTCAAGTGTATTGTTACAGGGCCACAGCAAGTGTGCTACTGATACATGACCTTTACTACTTGTTTGTGTTGCGTGTGACGCTCAGGTAAAATTCTTAACTGACATATTAGAAAAAGGAAGATAAAGGGCAGAGAGTAGACGAAGAGGTAGTTGATATCTCAATAGAAACCAGCGACATGGGAGGCAAGAAGTTTTAGAAAATCCTTCCATCAGTAAATTGTGTGAACAATTACAAGTCATTACCAACACCATTTCCGCCGCATTTTTCCAATATACATAAAAAACAGGAAGATATGTCGAACCAAGTAGGCGAGATAAATAAAAACAGGAAGACATATCGAACCAAGTAGGTGATATGTCGCATAAAATTGAGACAATTTCTCAAACCCAAACACAAACGGTAAAAAAAATTAACCTTAGACAAGTACAGGAAGACGCAGTAAGAAAACTGAATTCAGAGGTTTCCGAATTAAAGCGTAGTCAAGACACTCTCAAGGTCGCAGTAAATAACTTGTCTATTGCGGTCGACAAGATATAATTTGAACAAAAGCAAAAAAATTAATGAACATTTTGTACAACAAGGGCAAACATTTACTTCTGAGTTTACAAACTGGATATCGGCATGGCCCCCACAAGGGTGAGGCTGGGTGAAACCATGGGTCCAGGGCCCAGTGCTGAAGAGTCCAGTCCTAAATGAATGAATTTTTTGGTTACTGAAACCAAAATAGAAAAAAACTTGTTGAATATTCAGATTGAAACTTTCATTCTGCAGCAGAGTATGCGCTGATATGAAACTTCCTAGCAGATTCAAATTGTGTGCCAGAACCAGGACTTGAACCTGGGACCTTTGCCTTTCGCGAGCAAGCGCTCTTCCACTGAGCTATCCGGACACGACTCACGGACCATCCTCACAACTTTACTTCTTCCATTACCTCGTCTCCTACTTTCCAAACTTGACAGAAGTTCTCCTACGAAATTTGCAAGACTAACACACCTAAAAGAAGGGATATGATAGAGACATGGCTTAGCGACAGCCGAAGGTATGTTTGCAGAATGAAATTTTCACTCTGCAGCCATGTATGCGCCGATATGGAACATCCTGGCAGATTAAAATTGTGTGGCGGACCCGGGACTCGAACCTGGGATCCTTTTAATCTGGCAGAAAGTTTCATATTAGCGCACATTCGGCTGCAGAGTGAAATTTTCATTCTGGAAACATCCCTTAGGCTGTGGCTAAGTCATGTCTCCACCATATTCTTTCTTCCAGGAGTGCTTGTCCTGTAAGGTTCGTAGGAGAACTTCTTTGAAGTTGGGAAGGTAGGAGGCAATATACTGGCAGAAATAAAGTTGTGTGGATGGGCCGTGAGTAGTCTTGGGATAGCTCAGTGGTTTCTGGCAATACATCAATGAAACACACTGGGCAGTTCTCAATCACCCGAAGTACGAGCAATACTTTTCGAATTTTCTTCGCAGTGCATTCCGTGATCTCCCTTGCAGCTGGATCATTCTTGCAGAGAGAAGCTGATTTACGTCCCATATTACCAGATTATCATTGATCATTACAACAGTAACCCACAAATAATTTCGAGAAGACTTGTGTGTATGATCTACTGATGAATCGCCTCCGCAAGGTTTTTATTCTCCTGATGTTAATCAAAAGCGATCGCCAGTCTTGTGAGGACATGCTGGTCCGACAAAGTCATTAATTTTATTACAAAAAGGTCACAATTATTCTTTTGTTTAATAAACAATTGTAGTAGGTACTTATGACAAACCAGGTTCGAGTCCAGTTCCAGTGCACAGTTTTAATCAGCCAGGAAGTTTCATGTTGAATATTTTTCACCCAAAAAAAGTTTAGAAGATTCTACAGGCAATTGTGGTAGATACTTATGATAAACAGCTTATCTTAAACGATTACTTCGATTGATGCTCTTAGTAATTGCCACTGGTTAGTATGATACGTGTGTAATAACTAAGGAGACCAACCGTACCGATTTTTTCGAGACAATCACGATTTTTGTGTGTCTATCCTGAATTTTTTCAAAGGAAATTCGGTACACACTTATTGTTCCGGATTTAACAATTATATTCCGATTTAGAAATTTATCTCACCTGTATCGGTCTAGTTTATTATTAGTTTTAATTATGATGGGACAAAAGGTTCATTAGATGGTACTCATCACAAACCGTCGAAATCATTTCAAACTGTTTCCACTGAGCATATGCGCACAAACTATACCAGTGAGAAAATCAGTGAATGGACTGCTAACACCACTCTTCCATGTGAAACATGGATTGATTTGTTTCTCATTTCAGATAGAATAATCTGCCATCCTCAAATGTGATTAAACTAGAGCAGTTTCTCTTCTACGTTTCTGGAAATAATGCTGTTACTGGATGGGTATTTTCCCCACATGAATAATATATGGACAGGTGACAAAACACAGCTCGCCATAGAAACTGTGAAAGGAATCTTAGTAACAAGAGTACATTATTATGAAACTTGTGTAGAATTTTTTCACATGTTGTTGAAAAATACAGACTTTCTGAAGAAAATTCACTGCAGTGTGAAAGACAGTTGTTCTGATCGCATTCCTTCATCATATTAAGTACTAATAAAGTGTTAATTAATATACTTTTTGTAACAAATTAAACTGATATTTTGTAATTATTACTTTCACTAAAATCTTCTAATATAATGAAAATTTATATACAAATTACAAAATCTGTAATGTGTCCCAAATTTGGATCTAGAAAATGTGGTTATGTCCCAAATTTGAATCTAGAAAATATGGTACCTTAGTATTAACACAGTATGCAATGTTTTCTCCTTGTGGAGTACACTCACGGAACAGCGATGGTGCTTATGCTGCTGAACTGAATTATGATGTGATTCTTTCTTAGAAATGTTGAGAGTTTTTATTCTTTCTTCTGTATTAGGGCTGGTCATTGGGAATTGTTGAAACAAGTTGTCCTTTTATCTAAGTCTTGTTGCAATCAACGGCTAAAAATACTCTGCAAAATTTTGAAGCAACAACCTTCAATCTTCAAAGTTTTAGATGTGTTCCTGCTCTTATTAACTCCATCAGCAGAAAATATTGATTTAGATCTCAATAAGTACTTGACAGCTTTCAAAGACCTCTTGATATCATTTTGGCGCAATATCTTGACCACTGTTGATCAAAAAACGTCGTTGTACAGAACAAAGGAATTTTCCTCAATGTAGCAATGCCAACGATTAATTTAGAGACATTGTAACATCACTTTGAATGACGAAAAAATAGTTGCTGAGGCAGTTGACATTTCATCAGACATTATCAATAGGTAACCTGATGCAAATGAAATGACTGCTGAACGACTTCATCTGTAAGCATCAAATTAATTCAGATCTTTTTTTATGCAAGATTTGACAATAATATTTGCTAGCTATGAACAATTTTTTCATCTACTTTCATCCATTTTTTACTTTTGTGGACCTAGAAAGTAATGAACTGAAAGTTAAAATCACCAATCCCATCTCATAGTATCCTTCAGATTTAGCAGATAGTGACAGAGTCTTGGAAATTCTACCCACGTAGACCGTCTTCAGTAGGCCTGTAGTCTGTCAACCATAAAAGGATCCAATGAAGGTTGGTTTTCATCAAGTTTATGAGAAAAGTTTCAAGCATTTTTTTTTGGCACTGAGTGGAACAATTAGACATTTTTGTACGATTCAGGGCCAGATTAAGGTAATCACAAGTACTGTGGCCACCGTGGTATCCCGAACTAGAGACGCCATGATTGCCTACAAAATGTTTCACTATTTAACGAAGCTTCTTGTTTCCTAGTAAAAGGGAAAAAAATCTTCGAATTTAGAATATTAACAGGATGGATTGTCACTAATCTCGCCATCGAGAGACCTTTATTGTTTTGTCTACTTTTGCTTTAATGGGACGTTAGTGTTGAATACCACGGCAGTCTTACTTCTCGTGACCCAGTGACAATACACATTTGTCGTCCAGTCGGCCGCCGATTTGTGTCGAAATACCAGAAATGTTTGAGGTTGCTGACAGGCGCAGTTCGCATTTTTGCGTTCAATGCGGCGTTTTTGCCCACAACATTGGGTAGTGTCTGCAGAGGCTGCCCTCAGCTGGTGCAACATCTGCAGTTCCCTCCTTTTCTACGAATAATTTCTAAGTAAACTTTTGTTATTCGATGAAAAAGTCTGGATACTTATTCATATTTGCCATGAAATTACTATCAACTTATAGAAATACTACATCAATTAGACCGGATATTGCAATAATGTTCTATTTCGTCAGCCAGAGGGGACTCCAGAAATATGCGAAAAATATTATACCAGATGTTATGAAGGCCTTTCTTAAAAATTCGGAAAATATTGATCAGTTTACTATAAAGCCATAAATAAGAGAAATATAGAATAGTTTTAGTATCACTGTAATATTAAAAACACCTAATACATTGTTACATTCCAATTTCTCAAAATTTATGTTGTGTTACTTTAAGGTACAAGTTCATTGTTTTAAGCACAGATTGGTATATTTTGTTGAATATTTTCCTTGTTTTAGCTTAAATTTCCCGCATTTTGTGCATATTTGAACATATACATTTCACTTGGCAAAGCCAAAACGTGAACTATCCGGGCGGTAGTACTGTCATGATTAAATGCAGGAGAAAGATAAACGGGGGTGATACGAAATTAATCTATTCTGAAAAGTACAGCTTAACATGTTACACGCCATTTAGAAATCTTTGACACTGGAGGGACCGAAAGGCCACATTGGCCCCTTTACCAATTTTTCCCATGTGTCCTGATCAGCCGGCCGCGGTGGCCGAGGGGACTGAGGCGCTTCAGTCACGGTCTGCGCGGCCACTACGGTCGGGGGTTCGAATCCCCCCTCGGGCATGGATATTTGTGCCATCCTTAGTCTTAGTTAGTTCATAAGTAGTTTGTAAGTTTAGGGGACTGATGACCCCGTAGTTAAGTCCCATAGACTATACAAACAATTGAAACATTTTGTCCTGATCAAACCGTTAAATGAAATGAGTTGACTTCTGTGATTTCTTCATTTTTATATAAAGTATAGTGCAACCTCTTTTAGAGTGTTCTACTTCAAATAGATTCCTAAATATTAAAGATTACTACCTAGAAGGACTGCAGGTCCAATTTGGTTCCTCATAGCGTTTCTCTGTATTTTCGGTATGTTTCCTTGTAATACTGTGTATGATATAAAACCAACTGTTGTCTCCTTATTGTTTCAATAATGCCATACATTCTAGCACTGATTGCGGTAGGGTAGCTGGGCATGGCGGTTATGTTTGGATGAGTTATGCCTGAGTGATTGATTTTGAGAGTGAGTGTGATCTTTTCTGATGAAGGTCATGGTCGAAAATTTACAAGTTGTATGAATGTGAATATGAGTTTGTTGGCAGCTCAACGATCATCTTTATATATATATATATATATATATATATATATATATATATATATATATATATATATATATATATATATATATATATATACTATCAACATTCCAATCTGGACCTTCCATTGTTAAAAAATCAATAAAAGTACATATGATGGTTAAAAGGAATTATCATTCACAGTCTGGCCATATAAGCAATAAAGCAGTTTGGGGTCAATTTGGCCTCAGAGGTTCTTACACGTAGTAGCTTCCATGCGATCCTTCCAGTATTAAATACCAAGTAGACTAGATAGCAGCTATAAAAATATGATATAATTAGTTCCTTTGCCCATTTTACTCTAGTTGTCATTCTGGATAGGGATTCATTCTCAAGTCATGCCGTTGGTACAACAGTTGACATTACTTCTGGCATGGCTTGAAAGAAAGGAACTTACGGGATCAGCTTTCGGTGTAAGGTAGTGATGGATATTTTTCTTTACGCCAACTTCATGCGAACATTAGATTTTAATCAGTGTACAGCAATTCGGCCTTACATGGCGCAGCGTCTGCCAGAAGTACGAACAAGAGGTCTTTTACGCTAAACTAGAGCTTACTGGGGCCAGGGCGATAGCTCTGCTGAAGTTGCTCCTTCGAGATTTGCATTTAATAAAATTTAATATTGCCTCTATTGAAATACATCTGCAACTTCAGTTCAACTTATGTTGTAAAGCTTCACATGTTAGAATGTACATCATAATTGGCTGATTACCCACCTCCCCGCCCCCCCCCCCCCCCCCCCCCCCGAAACGAAATTCTGACTATGGGTCTGCTGTGGCCATTGTAAGTAAGAAGCTTTGCATATGAAATTTATACCTTGTTATGTTGTTGGATATTTTAGGGGGATAAAACTACCTTGTTATACCAAGTTAAGGCACATAATAAATAGAGCATGATTAAGATATAAACGTGCAATTATATACAACAGCACACAACAGTAGAAAAAGATGTGTGGGGCATCTCTGATTCTGGGTTCAGGGTCCACAATCAAATGTGGGGGCCATGGACATCAGAAAAGAACAAAGAGTTATCTGAAGAAATAAACTCTCAGGTAAGAGAAGATGTGAATTCCATCTCAACAGAATACGGAATACCAACAGTAGATTCAACTACTCATATTAACGAAGTTAAATCTCAAATCACTCAGGGAGTAAATGAATGGCGTCAGGAAGTGACTGAGCAATACACATATTTGGTTACGAATTCTCTGGTATTAGAGAGATAGTTCAAGTTGATCTTTCCACGCCAAACCGTGACGAAAACATAGTTGGTGCGAGCACACAAGAGTGGGTGCCAGGTAGCAAACCATTTCCGGGAACGACCAGGGTACACGAATCGTATTCTTTACCAGCAGCCACGTCATTCTTCATGAACATCATAATGGAGGAAAATATGATTAAACACAGGCACTACCAATCATCCATGCCTGACAAAATATGGAGTACAACACATAGTGTTTATACGTTCATTTCGCGGAGTATTATACACAAACTGGACCTAGTTACCAAAAAAAAAAAAAAAAAAAAAAAAAAATAAAAAAAATAAAAAAAAAAAAAAAAAATAAAAATAAAAATAAAAAAATAAATAAATTTAAAAAAAAATTAAAAAAAAATTAAAATAAAATAAAATTTAGAGGATTTCTGTTAGGTGATGCTGCTCTATGTGCCATGGAAACCACAGAATCGTACTCTACTTATAACGAGTTCGAGAAAATGTTTCTATCCAAGTATTGGTCTCCTGAAATACAAGAACGATTACACAAGGTAGTGTTTAATCCAGAACAATTCAGTTATAGTAAAGGAAGACTCAGGAGATATTTCGGTAAATACCTTAACAAGACTAAATACTTGGACGAGCCCAGTTCTCAAAAAGTTTTATTACATATTCTCAAGGGCAAGTTGCCTGTAGAAACACGTGAAAAATTAATCACGTCTCTTACTCGAGTCTTGATACATTTATGACTCGACTCTTGATGCATTCATGGTCATCCTTAACGCAATTGATTTGATGCAAGAGGTTGTGTGGGGGAGGAATTAAAATTATAGTCAGCTAACAAGGAACGGAAGTTCCCCGAGTTGGGAGCAAATTACTAGTGAATCTTGAAATGTAAAATGTGTTGTATCAAAATTATTTAAACATATGCTTTAAAATATTTTTTGTTCAGTATAATGAAACTTAAAAGAATATTCTGTACTGCATAAGTTTAGCCAATTCAGTATTTTATGGGAGAAAACTTATCTTAGCTGTCTAATGTACTTAAGAAATATCGGTATGATTGAAAATTTGATTTAAAATAATTTTAGTGATACATTATTGATTGCTAAAACGTGTCAGGAAATTTATAAATAAATCGCCTTCCACATTAGAGGCCATGTAACATCTTTACTGTATGATCGATAGCAGGTGCGTGAGTTACGTATGGGCTGTGAGAGCCCCCCACAAGCGTACACGTTCGTTTAGGTGCCGGCAGAACCCAGCTCGTTCCCATTTGCTCTGTATTCTTAGTAGGGTTAAAAAGGAGGCCTCACGTCCAATTGTACTGGGCAGAGGCATCGCTCTTGTAAACCATTCTGTGTTAGAATAAGATGTATCCGTTTGATGTTTACTGGCTTAACCTCACGATTAGTGGATATTTATTGTAATGATAATCTTTCTGATACAGAAATTTTTTTGTTTCAGTGGTATTCTACCTTATTATAAAACCTCGCATTTGTTAAGGAATTGCCGTTTTTAGATAGAGTCTGAGGGAATGAACCTGCCAGAAATTACATTCATATCTATTATTATGCAACAGTGGTGTCGGGAGGTTCTGTAATGGATGGAGATGGGAATAAATCCCACCATGCTTCGTTACAATTTCTCAAAGGTGTTTGATTTTGTCAACCACAACAACTTTTTAAGTAAATTGGAATTCTATGAAGCATTGGTGCAAAATGGTTAAAGCCTGACAGGAAACAAAGGGTGTCATTTCAAAGAACTAGTGATTTAAACCGTGTCATCATCAGACTGGGAAGAAATTATATGTGATGTCCTATAAGAATCAATCTTGTGACCATCGGATTTTCTTTTGTATGTACATTAACGACCTCTCATCAGTTACACTACTACAAGCAGCGTACTTTGTGGTATTGCAATAAATAGCACGTTCAGCATAGTTCTGGAAAGATCTGCGACTGATATTTTCATGGACATTAGTAAGTGATTTAAAGCCGACACAATAACATTAAACTTTGAAAAGACTCACTACATGCAGTTCAGAAAATGTAAGTGGTTTTCACCCAGCTTATGTATAAAGTATGAAGAAGAGCAGATAGAAGAGCTTGAAAGTATTAGATTCCTGTAATTATAACTTGATAATAAATTCAGATGGGAGTAGCACACCACAGAATAGCAGAAACGATTTAACAAACCTTTATTTTGCAATTTGAGTGTTATCAGACGTCAGCGATATAAAAATATAAAACAGCGTGCATACTTTGCTTAATTTCATTCTATAATGTCGTATGGTATAATATTTTGGAATAACTCTTCAAGTGAAGCAGAAGTTTGTAGAGTTCATAAAATACATATTATTTGTGGAGTAAATTCATGGTCTTCCTGTGGAACCCCTTAAAAGAATTGGGTATCTACCTTCTGCCTCTCGGTATATTTATTCCTTGATGAAATTTATCATAAGTAATATACCCCTTTTTCCAACAAACAGCTCAGTTCATACATACAACAGTAGGAACAAAAACAATCTACATAAAGACTTAAAAACACTTACTTTAGTTGAAAAAGGGTTTCACTACCAAAAACCACACATTTTCATTGATTTTCCAGCTACCATAAACTATTTATTTACAAATAAAGATCAGTTCAAGAGGAGCCTTAATGGCCAACTCCCTCTACTCCATTGACGAATTTTTGAATTGAACCAAATAATGTATGTATTAGTATTATTATATCAGCTTATATATATGTTCCACTTTCGCGATGATTTCCTCAATATGGTTGTTGTTTGGATGTTTTTGGGGGACAAAATTGCAAGGTCATCAGTACCCCACCTCAGTATGGATCTACGGCACGAACAACTAATTTAATCTACTCAGATCGAGTGCATGAGTTTAAAATCGTAAATAAAATTATAAGTAATAGCACAATTAGAGTACAAACCTGTACCATTACCTATGACTTTCTTTGTGTTCCATATATATGTGCATGCTATCTGCTATACAATATGATAAGTATTTAAGTTGCAGTTTATTACGTTACCTAAACTGAGTGTATGAAGTTGTAGTATATAGTCTTGCCCAGAGAAAAGTGACTAACGATTTCCAAAGAGCAAAACTTTTTGTTTTTGTTTTGTTTTTTGAAGTAGTTAATGCAGACATAAGATTTTGACACCGATTGCAAATTATGAAATAATTGTAATTGAATGTTTATAAACTTACTTACAGCCAGTATAGCACTGCTGCTGCTGGGAATGACATCCTAATTCAGCTGTGCCTTGGAACAGACTAATGGGCATTCCCACCGAATTCACAGTAGGGGGAGGGGGGGTCAGGGTCTGTGGCGGTGAAAATTATGAGTTTTTACCGCAAAAAAAAAATAAAATAAAATAAAATAAATAAATAATAATAATAATATGTGGCAGTACTGTACTGTTCTCAGGTGCCCATCACTTTACCGCTGAGGTAGTCAAACTCTTGCCATTGGTAAACAAACTTTGTAGAACAATACATTTTGCAAAGGGTACACTAATATTGTAGTAGCAACATGCATATTGGGTTAGGTGTCTGGCAGAACTCATAGCAGCACCATTCTCGAGACAGACTTGAGAGCAGCAATAGACATTCCAGATAAAACTCTTGGAGCAAAATATACTCCCTGCAGCAGACTCTGATTCTGGTAGCAGCATTTCTACCAGCAACACTCTGACGACTTCCATGCACACATTTGCAGTCGACTCACTTACATGTTAGAACTGTGGTAAGACCAATCAGCAGCCTCAGCGAATTATTTTCATTAAATTTAGACAATTTGATGACAGATATAAAGGAATTTGCGGCATTTGGTGCCTAAGGCAAAGCAGTCAACAATCCGAAGATTGGTTTGAATACCCTGGTGCTTTACTAGGAATGGTCCTTTTTGGAGGTGGCCACAGTGGCCGAGCAGTCTGGGGCATGCCAGTCATGGTCTGCACGGCTGCTGCGGTCGGGGGTTCGAATCTCCCCTCGGGCATGGATGTTTGTGCCGTCTTTAGTACAAGCCAGTTCACAAGTAGTTTGTAAGTTTAGGGACTGATGAACGTATAGTTAAGTCCCATAAACTCTACAAACATTTGACCATTTTTATACTATTGCCTCCCCCCAAACTTCGAACTGACTTACCTAGCCAGTTATAGGGGGACCTATAGTTTAATGTGGGTTCTGAACCATGGTGCTACACGATATTTTTCACATCAGCGACACTGCCAGAGGTGAAAGAAGTGGAAACTGACAGATAAAAACCCTAGGACCTGGTGGGGATCGAACCCATGACGTTTGTGCAACCAAACCACACTTTTGTTGCCTATGGGCATTGAATTAAATCTATAGGGAATCCATAAAAGATTCTCGGTTTACTAGCCACGTTATGTCGGATAAAATCCTCGAGCTTTCGTTGGCAAGCCATCGTCATCAGGAGTAAAATCACTGACTGTCGGTGTTAGCAAGGTGTCCTGCTTATATAGCTGCAGCGCTGCATCTAGAAGTTTCTGGAGGGCTGGAGAACGACTGCGCGGGAAGACAACGTGGGCCGATGGGCCGTGGTAGAGCATGACGTCACGCGGAGCGTGCCGCCAGCGCCACATTTGAACCTGGCGCTCTCTCTTCGCTATTAGCACGAGACCTCTGTTTTCGCTCTATGTCCAGGACCCGCCCCCAGGCCCTGCTGAGTGTATATCCCTGGTCTCTGTTGAAATTGTTGACGTTTAATCTAATTTCATCCGCCTCTTTTATAACAATGTTTGGAACAATGGCGTCGCTAAAGACTCTGAGGACATTTATAGGGAATGTTCAAATTAGTGCCAGCCAGGATTCAAACACGGAACTTCTGCCTGCTAGGCAGTTGCACTGACCTCTACGTCACTGACACACAGTGGCCACTACAACTGCAGGGACTACCGTAGTAACACTCCTACCAAAGAGAAAGTTACAATCTATCCACATACTATTAAAATAAATTAATACTTAAGTTTTAACTTCTATTACATCTGACTTATAGTAGGTTTTAGTGTAGTTTTTTGGACACAGAAAATAAATTAATACCTCAGTTTTATCATTCCTTACTGGACTAAGCAAACTGATGTGACATGAGATGACAGCCATGGTGAGTAAGTGGTTATAGTCAGGTACTGGTGAAGAGTGTCAAAGACTGCCAACTCGAGATTTAAGGGTACGGAACATGACGTGTTCTGAGCTTATTTGATATTACCCGTTTGGGAGTCTAACAGGGAGTATCACACAAGGAATGCCAACACGAGTATTGACCTAGTACAGGAAGCATTTAGTGACAGAATGGGTGAATCAAAAGAAATTAATACATTTATTATCTACACACTGTAATGGAGACCGATTCTAAACTCACTTGAAATCTTGTACATTTTTCAGTCATCAAAAGATTTTATTTATTTATTTTTTTTTTTTTTATTTTTGCCAGAAGACTTTCTTTTATACAAGCTGTTTATGAAAAGCAATTATCTACTGAGTTATTCCTATTCGAAAAATGAACTGTGTCAGACAAGCTTTAGGTTTCTTTAGGTCTATAGCGAGGAAATATATCTGTATGATCTTCTTGACCTGCTGTACCTTACTACGAAACATTGGCAACAGATTATTTCTGAGTAAATATGCTTATTATTTTACATGTATGATTTTCTTTCTGTATGATGTGCAATAATTGGCGTAGATTACATTTGCTTTGTTTCCATTTTTCATCATTTCGTTATGTCAAGTAAAAGAAATTGGCAATTGGCAATAGCCAATCCGATCCCAAAATAGTCAAATAAATGTTGTAGGTCTCACTTGTTACTAGATGATGCGACTCCCACATTACTATCCTACTTATTAAATTTCTTCCAGACTCAACAATAGCAGCTTGTTAAAACAATCCACGTTAATTCTCATTTAGATCCTCAATTGCAGTTGTTCATAGGGTCTTATGTTCCTTAATAATAGGGCATATAACCCCTGGTCTTCATCCCTTCTTCCCAAAGACGGCTGAACCAAACAACATCTGGGTCTTTTCGTCATCAACCTCCTCTAATCTTAAGGATTACAGGTTCTACAAGATCAACAGCTCAAAAAACAACAGTGTCTTACAGTGAAACATACTATACACACATAAGTTCAGATGACTATATGCTTCAGCTACTGCCATGATATAAAACGAAGGGTTCAGCTTATATTTTAGAACAATGAAACATAATTCAATGACAGATAGGCCTACCCCAGATGACAAAAATCACATAGTAAAATTTACATTAAAGATGACTTAATGACAGCAACTTTAAGCTCTAAGAAAATTTAATTTAAATAAACTGCCTTAGAAGAAATCAGACTGTGCCCTCAGAGTTTCGTGGGTATTGTGATACAAAGGGTTCGTTCAAAGAGCTGCAGGGCTGCTACCATACATGCGCAGTACCGAAATTCGTGTTCAAAGAGCAATCAATCCTGCGGCATGCTGCAGCCTACCGGCTGTTCAGACGAAGCTCCCAGCTGCAGCGTGGGAAAATTTCCTCCTGCAGCCTCATCAGTACCGTGCATGCGCGGTAGTACCTGCTTTGCTGTTGCATGCAGCTGCAGCCCTACAGCTCTTTAAACAAACCTAAAATGCATCCTATTGTGCTCAGTCGACATGAACCAGACAATCAGGGCCGTATTTAGGGTATGTGACGCCTCTGAGCAGTAATTTATTTTACACCCCCTCCCCCAACGCTGCCATCTGGGATTCAAACTGATTTAAAAAAATAAATAATAAATAAATAAATAAAATTTAAAAAAAGCACTCTCAGGATACGACACTGCTATCAACAGAACAACCTGAATTTTTGCCGCCCCAAAAATTTTGCCGCCCTGTGCAGCTGCACATGTTAAACCTGCCTAACTACAGCACTGCAGACATATCTACGCTTGGGGGTTCTGTTACATGGGTCAATAAGATGTTCGTTCCAGCAGCTGCCAGACGGCTGCTTTCAAGCCCTAAGTAACATATGTTACTATGACATAAAAACCCTTGTTTCATACTAGCACTGCTGGAACGCTTTTTGCACTGTTCCTGACTGCAGACGAAGGTGATTTTAAATGAATAATTAAAATACTTTCCTTCCTAATAACGAAGAAGTGTAAACGATAAATATCTGATCTTAAGTGGGATGGTAGTGACTTCGAAATAATCGAAAAACTCGCTACAAACACACACATATCACGTGATGGCTACCTCTGCTCTCGACCTTTCTGTTCATGCGCAAATTGGCAGCTTGACACCGCGCCAGAAAATTTTCCGGGTAGCGTCTGACTGCTTGCGGCAACTGCCACCCCCGTGTTTTTTTTTTTTTTTTCTGGTACTTACTACAGGCCCTGCCTACGTCCACTTAAGAGGCCGCGGCCGCGGCCGCCGTCTGACTGTCCGGCCGCTGCGCGGCGGTGGGCGTTCCCCAGAGGCCAGCCAGTGAGATGGCGGCCGCGGCCTCTGAGTGTGACGTTGGCACGGCCTGTTGTAAGGCCTTGTCTCTAGGTGGTGTTGGCTGGAACACCAAACAGCCACACTCCAAGTAGCCAGAAGCGGGAGAAGGCGCTGCTGGAACTCAATTCCAGCTTTGCGCATGCGCGTAAGCAGTCTGATAGCTGCTGGAAGCAAACTAAGTTTTTTTTTTTTTTTTTTCTTTATTGGTAATTTCACTCCGACTTTCGTCGGCGGGCTGGCAGCAGCATCAGCGCTGCTCTTCAGCCGAGAGAACAGACACATGACAAGCGAGATAAAAAGAACAAAGACATGAAGTTAAAAATAATGAGTATAAAAACATGGTACGGAGGAAAAATGGAAGACTTACAAACTGGACATCGGAGACAATACTGCAGACTTAAGACACATGAACAAGAGAGACTGACACACATAAGCAGATTAAAAACAGTCAGTGCCACGGTGGCGATAAAATCCACATGGAGAGACAACACTGGACACACGAAGTCACACGATGATATAGGTGGTGACGACACGAGTTGCGACGCACTGGAGATGAACACACGGAGATGTCGATACACTTGACACGAGAATACACTGTTAAAAGGCGACGCTGCAGTCCCCGCGGGGCAAGGAGAGGGAGGAAGCGCGGGGGAGGGTCGAAAAGAGAGAGAGGTGGGGGAGAAGGGAAGGAGAAGGAAAGACAGGCGCGATTGAGACTCCAGTTGGGGAAAGGAGGGGGGAAATCCAAGCGGGGAGGGGGAGAAGGAGGGGATGGGGAGAGGGGGCCGGTAAGTCTACGGGGAAGGGATCAAAGCTGATAGGAGGGGTATATTTCGGGACGAAGGGCGTCATCCGGTAGGGGAAGGGAGCGGAAGTTGCCTTGGGAGAGGATATGTAGGGTGTGCAGGTGGAGAGAGGGAGGAATGCAGTGGTGGAGGCGTGGCAGAGGCCCTGGGGCGGTGAGGATAGGGTAAACTAGCGGGTTGCGGGAATCGAGTTTTCGGGTGACATACAGGAGGCGGAGGCGTTCAAGGTGTTGAAGGAGGTGAGGGAAGGGGATGAGATCGTAGAGGATCCGCGTGGGGGAAGGAAGGCGGATACGGTAGGCGAGGCGGAGGGCGTGGCGTTCAAGGACTTGGAGGGTGTGATAAAAGGTGGGAGGAGCAGATACCCAGGCAGGGTGGAAGGAACAGAGGATGGGGCGCATGATGGATTTGTATGTGTGGAGGACGGTGGAAGGGCGTAATCCCCACGTCCGGCCGGTGAGCAGTTTAAGGAGGTTGAGGCGGGACATGGCTTTTTCACGGATGGATTTCAGATGGGGGGGTCCAGGTAAGGTGGCGGTCGAGGGTGAGGCCCAGATACTTAATGGTGTTAGTGTGGCGGATGGGACGGTCGTGGAGGGTGATGTGGAGATCAGGGATGCGGAAGGTGCGGGTGGTACGACCTATAATGATCGCCTGGGATTTGTCAGGGTTGACGGAGAGGAGCCACCGGTTGCACCATGCGGCGAACGCGGTGAGGTGAGACTGGAGCAAAACCTGGGATCGGGCAAGGGAGGGGGCAAGGGCGAGGAAGGCGGTGTCATCAGCATACTGTAGGAGATGGACGGGAGGCTGAGGTTGGGGCATGTCGGCGGAGTAGATAAGGTACAGGAGAGGGGAGAGGACAGATCCTTGGGGCACCCCGGCAGAGGGGTAAAACAAACGGGAGTTGGAATTGCAGACAGTGACATAGGACGGGCGATTGGTGAGAAAGGATGCAATGAGGCGGACATAGTTAATAGGAAGGGCATAGAGTTGGAGTTTGAAAAGGAGGCCGGAATGCCAGACACGGTCGTAGGCTTTTTCTATATCTAGGGACACAAATATGGCGGAGCGACAGGAATTGAGCTGGACGGATAAGAGGTGGATGAGGCGAAGGAGCTGGTCGTCGGCAGAGAAGGATGGTCGGAAGCCACATTGAGAAGAAGGAAGGAGCTGGTGCTGTCGGAGGTGTTGGTGGATACGACGGGAAATGATGGATTCAAGGACCTTGCTAAACACGGAGGTGAGACTGATGGGACGGTAGGAAGAGGCTTGGGATGGGGGCTTGTTGGGTTTGGGGAACATGAGGATGCGGGAGATTTTCCACAGGCGAGGATAGAAACCGGTATAGAGGATAGTGTTGTAGAGGGCGGCAAGGACAGTGTGGAAGGAGAGGGGACAGGCACGGAGGTGCCTGTAGGTGAGCCGGTCGTGACCGGGAGCGGTGTTGCGTTTGGTGCGAAGTGTAGCTATGATGTCGTGTGCTGTGATGGGTGTGTTTAAGTCGGAGGGAGGAATGTGCCCCAAGTACTGGAAGCCGGGGGCGAGCGGGGGAGAAGAGGTGTCGGTACGCTCATGGACATCGGGAAAGAGGGAGTAATCAAAATGAGGATTATCAGGAAGGGAGAAGATGTCGGAAAGGTAGGAGGCAAAGTGTTCCGCCTTACTGGCATTGTCGGGAAAGGGACGGTTATTATGGAGAAGCGGGTAGTAGGGGGAGGAGTGACGGCCAGTAAGGCGATTGAAGGCCTTCCAGTACTTTGAGGAGTTGATGGGGAGAGTGGCGTTAAGGCGGGTGCATGTCTGCCGCCAGTCCCGGCGTTTTTCCGCGGACAAAAGGTTTCTAATGTGACGTTGGATTTGCCGGTGGCGTATGAGTGTGTCCCGGTCCCGGGTACGGAGGTACGAGCGGTAGAGGCGTCGGGATTCTCGGAGGAGGAGGACAGCCTGTGGAGGCAGGGTAGGACTGTGCGGGTATATTGCTTTGGTAGGGATGTGGGCTTCAACCGCGTTAGCAAGGGTTTGCTGGAGAAAGGTGGAGGCGTGTTCAATATCTTCGGGTGTGCGGAGGGGAAGGGGGTGGCTTTCGACCGAGGTATCTATGGAGCGACCGTAGGCATTCCAGTCGGCACGGGAGTAGTCATGAATGAGTTTGGGAGGAGGTCTGGGACGAGGAGCTCGGGCAGGGCGGGGGCGGTGGTCAAGGGTGAGTAGGACAGGGGCGTGGTCACTGCCTATAAGGTCAAGGACGTCTGCCGTGATACGCCCAAGGAGGTTGGGAGACGCCAAGACGACGTCAGGGGTGGTATTGCTTTCGGGGCGAGTCGGGCGAGGGAGGGGCAGGATTCCGCCCCGGAGCGAGGTGGTGACAAACTGATGCCACCGCCGGAGTTCAGCAGGCGGACGGGAAGACAGGTTTAGGTCTGCGGCGACCACATAGGTCGTGTAGGTGCGGTCAACGTGAGAGAGGAAGTCATATGGGAGAGGAGAGGTGCTGCGGACGTAGATGGTGGCGAGGGTGACGGTGAGGGATGGGAGGAAGAGACTGAGGATTAAATGTTCTGTAGGATCATTGAGGAGCGGGTGTAGCCGGACGGGGTGGTGACGGAGATGGCCGATCGCCACTCCGCCTCTGGCCAAGGGAGGGGGACCATCAGTGCGATGAAGGAGGTAAGGAGCGGTACTGACGGGACGACGGGGTTGGAGGAAGGTTTCATTCAGGAGGAAGGCGTCCACGCGGTGATGGAAAAGGGTATGCATGAAGAGGTGCTTGTTGGCTGGGAGAGACCGGACATTATGGTATAGAAAGGTGTATGATGAGCCTGCCATGGTGATGGTGGGGGGGTACGGGAGGAGGAACGGAAGAAGGGGGAGCGGGCGGGCTTAGACTTGTGTTTCGAGGCGGGAAAAAGCGAAGTGGGAGTGGGCGCGGGAGAAAGTGGCAAAGGTTTCTAGGTGGAACACTGACCGTGCGGCCAGTGCAATCTGCTGGAGGGTGTGCGGGCGTTGAAAAGGATGGATGTTGGCGAGGACCGTGGTTACAAACCGGATGACGTCCTCGGCAGTGGGGGGAGGGAGCAAGGAGTTGTTGGGGTGCATGGGTGGGTCGACGGGGCGAATGGGGACGGTGAGTTCGGGGACGGTGGGGGCTGGGACGGACTTACATTTGTAGGAGTAGGTGGGATGGGGTCCGCCACAGGTGTTGCAGGTAGGAGGGGAGGCAAGGTTAGGACAGTGCTTGTGCAGGTGAGGGGACTTGCAGTGAGGACATGTGGGGGGGTTGCGGCAATTCTGTGTCAGGTGGTCGTTGTACACAAGGCACCTGGCACAGCGGTATGACTGAGGTGGGGAACGGGAGGGCTCCACCTTGTGGCGGCGGTCGTAAATTAGGGCCCCCTGGAGGAAAAGGTGATCAAGGGACGATGCGGACTCTGTGAATATCCGCATCAGGTATGTCGGGCCAGTGGCATTGAAGATACGCTTGGCGGAGCGGATGGTGACATCGGGCATGGAGTTGAGCTGACCCAACACCTCTTCCTCCGTGATCAGAGGGCTGAGCTTCGTGATCACGGCGGTGAGGGTGGGTGGGCGGCGGGAAGGAGGCGGTTGGCGAGCTGAGGTGGCGGTGTAGTAAGGGGTGAGAGTGGCATGGGGACCAAAGTGGATGCGGGGGAGGCGGTGGAGGATGTCATTGTGTAGGGTGGGGCTGGGGGATTTGAGGAGGACGGAGTCTCGGCGGGGGATGATCTGAGTCAGGGGGACATCGGGGTAGTATTTACGAAGTTCAATGGAGAGGGTCTTGTAGTCAAGGAAACGGGCGTCGGGGCGGGAAAGGACATAGGAGTATAGGTCAGGCTGCACGGGAGCAGGAATGGGGGCAGTGTCCATGTGGTTGGATGGAGGCGGAGAAGGAGGGGGAGGAGGGGGAGGAGCCTTTTTGGGCAAAGTTGGAGTGGGGTCCGCGCTCCCACGTTTGGATGACTTTTTGGGCTTGGCGCCCGTGGAGGAGGATGCAGAGGCGGTGGAGGGAGGGGCAGGAGAAACGGAGACTGGGTTGAGGGGGATAATCGTAGGTTGGTGTGGGGGCAGGAAGGATGGCGGGGGCGACTGTGGCGTGTCAGCCACCGTGGCACGGCGATGTTCAATTCGGGCAGGCGGTAACGGAGGAAACTCATGAGGCGAAGTCAGCGGCGTGTAGACAGGAGGAGGAGGGACGTGGGAAGCGGAGGAAAAGGACATTAAGACCGACAGGGGAATTGCCGGTTGGGGGAGGGAAGTGGAACTCCAGGTGGTGGTGGTGGAGGAGGCCTGGGACGGGGAGGTGTAGTGGATGGATGTGGTTGTAGCAGGTGAGTGAGACATATTACCGGGATGACTGAGCGGCGACGAGGATGATGATGATGACGATGGCGAAGACACTGAAGACGAAGAGGCGGTGGTGGCGATGAAAGGCGGCAGGCTCGGAGTGGAGGCGGTGGAGGCGGCGGCGGCGGCAGGCTCGATGGGACGACAGCGACGTTGCAGACACCCGGCGGCGACGGCTGGCTGGCGACGGCTGCTGGGCGGCGGCACAGGCTCGAGGAGGCGACAGCGGCTCTGCAGACGCCTGGCGGCGACTGCTCGGCGGCGGCTGCTGCTGCTGCTGCTGCTGCTGCTGCTGCTGCTGCGAGCTGGCGGCGGCGGCGGCTGGCGGCGACGACGACTGCGGCTGGCGGCGGCTGGCTGGCTGGCTGGCTGGCTGGCTGGCGGGGACGGCGGCGTCTCGACGACTGGCCCTAAAATCGAGAAAAGAACGATATAACGTATCGCCTTTTGTCGATCGCCTAGAGACTTGCGACTCTAGGCCGGTGGATGCAAACTAAGGACTTAAAGCCATTTTTATTGCCTATAATGAGTTCAATTTTGATTTATAAATTGCACAGTTTTAATTTCATGGCTCAACACTTTTCGATTTTACAATCGTTTTTCTGTTACTAAAATCGATTTAAAAAATATCGAATACATCGATATAAACAAAAGAAGGTTGCTGGATATTTCAGTGCGGTGCGACTGTTGTAGGCGTGAAAGTGTTGGTTAAGTTTTGAAATGGCTGCAATAAGTTTGTTAAACCCGAAAGCTGAATTTGCTAGGGCGGCGCAAGCGCTGGCTGTAAATATCTCTGCGGCAAAAGGGATTCAAGATGTTATGAAAACCAATTTGGGGCCGAAAGGCACAATGAAAATGTAAGTGAAGTTTCGTTGATGGCCATGTGCCGCATACAAGCTGTAAAGAATTATATTGCTCTTCGAAAATGACCCTCCTTTCTAACATAATGTCAGAGCCAATGTAAATAAAGAATAGTTTTAGCTGGTTTTTGGGTTTAGAGAATTATTTTCCTGTACTGTGGGTTGTACTATTCAACAGTATCCAATTTTTAAATTCAGTTAAAGTACATAGTTATTGACTCGTTATTTGCTCAGTTCCTGGTTTTTTGTTGAAAATAAATTTGAACAGTTCTACAATCTCCTTTGACAAAACTGCAATATACAGTATGGAGAGAGGTGGGAGAATTTTCGAACTGGACATACTGCAGTAAAACTTGGAGCTCGTATTTGACAGAACGTGTAATCGTCGGCCAAGTAATTATGTTTAGGTGTCTTGTAGTTCTGCTGTTATTTGTTGTTCCGTCGCCTTTCACCGTGTAGATTCACTGCTTGGTTTCTAAGTAGTTAACAGCTAAGAGGAATTTTTCATACTCTGATAAATTTTGGAGTAGTTATGGTAAATTTTAAATATGTCTTTAATATAGACTATATTATCGTACACGTCGTGATAAACGTAAAAAATTTGCAGTTCACAGTATTTTCACTGCCACCTGTCAACTTAAGTACGGGATATCATCAATCAGCTTTGCCTCCTGTCGTAGGCGTGATGTAGGCTTATGACTCGAAACATTGATCATTTTTCTTTCTTTACGAATGCGACATTACTGTTTGTGTTATAAACTTATCAGTTTACATTCAACCATCCATCTACCCACCGCCAACGTCTTATTAGTAAATTCTTAAATCACTTGAAACGTAGATCGGTAGTAATAGGAACTGCTTGACAGAACACAATTACAAAAGGAAAGTTTGTAATAGAAATTAGTATTGTTTTGTTTCGGAATGTTGTTTTAGCCATCTTTTCCTTTTTAGTATGCTGGGGTGATATCTGGTCCTTCCGTATTTCAACTTGATTGTGGATTAAAATGTTGTGCAAGGTTCTGTGAATTTCCGATTGAAAATGTCCATCCTGTTAATAACCAAAATGGTGCAATACTTCCGAGGGTTTTAGTTTATTAGTTACATTTTGCACAAGACTCTGGTTGTTTTGTATGTCTAGTTGCTGTTTGAGAGTCACTTCCACATTGCAGCTATGTAAGTTAAGTCACTTACTTGAATGTGTTGCTGGAGAAGAGAAAAAATTAACACTGTTTAGGTTCTTAATTCTGTTTATGGATGTTCTGCACCACCCCTATGATGGTCCATAGTTCATTGGTATTTGGAAACACCTAGCTTACTACTGTTTTGACCACAAGGAATCTATATATAACCATAACAGAGCTAGAATTCAACTTGTTTTCAGTGTAATTCAGTACCACAGGTAGTGCAGGTTAAGTGAAGAGTTTGTTACACCTTTCAACACAGAGGTAAAAGTCTTGCCCGGCGGCATGGCCTGATGTACTTACGTGATGTAGTGCGCTAGTGTTGGCAACCGTCGCTGTGGTTATTGGGATGAATGGTGGCACATAATCCTTAAAAGATGTGAAAATGAATGTGTTAATATTGCATTTCTCTGATTTTATTTTCGAATCACAGGATTGGAATGTTGAACATTGCACACTATAATAATACTACGCTTCTTGACATGCAATGTCTTTCTGTTTAATTTAGGTAACAACTATGTCTAAAATTCTTTTTTAAATGTCATAATTTGGTAGAACGAAAGCAACAATTTAATTTGTACTCTTCGATTCCTGCCTAACCACATCCGTTACAATCACATGTTCGTACAAATCATAACATTCAATCACATCAATTGAAGCTGTACTCTTAGGTTCCTGCCTAACCACAACCTTGAAAATCACGACATTTTCGTAAAAATATTTTTCAATATACTCCTGTCCAGTCAGTAAAAGTAATTGGCCTCGTAAAATGAAGGTTAAAACACACTTCAGTACTGTTTCGTACAGATCATATATTGCCAACCTAACGCTGCTACTGACGCACAGAGACGCTTCTCATGCCGCTGAGCGAGAGTTTAGCCCAACACAGAAGTAGGCTACAGTGTCATTGTACTGCTCTCTATAACTTGAGGTAGGACTAATCTGTAGATTAGAATCAACATGTAAAGTTAAAAAATAAATAAAATGATACAAAAGAACACTGTTTATTCTGTTCAATATCACAGCCCACATCATTGTTAAGGTGTAAATTCAGACTGGGTATCAGTAGGTTCATTTGATTGGGGCCTCAAAACATGTAGTACCACTCATTTGCCTCAACTCATGGCATAACTTTGATTTTTGTCTTGGTGGTGTGTGCCTATAGAAAGAGAATTATATGTTGGTGTAGGTTGTGTTGCAGGAATTAGATTAGGTAATGAGACAATAAAAAGTAGATGAATTTTGCTACTTGGGTAGCAAGATAACTTCTGATGGCCAAAGTAAAGAAGATATAAAATGCAGAATGGCTGTGGGAAGAAACAAGTTTCTAAAAAAGCGAAACTTGTTAATATCCAATATTAATTTAAATGTTAGGAATCCTTTCTGAAAGCATTTGTCTGGAGTGTAGCATTGTAAGGGAGTGAAACGTGGACGATAAGGAGTTCAGGTGAAGCGATTATAGAAGCTTTTGAAAAGTGGTGCTACAGACGAATGATGAAAATTAGATGGGTAGATCACGTAACTAATGAGGTGCTTAACCAAATCTGGGAGAAAAGGAGTTTCTGGCATATCCTGACTGAGAAGGGATAGATTGGTTGGACACATTCTGAGACATCAAGAAATTGTCAATTTAGCATTAGAAGGAAGCATGTGGGGTAAAACCCGTAGAGGGAGACAGAGGGACGAATATAGTAATTAGATTCAAAAGGATGTAGGTTACTGAATGTACTCTCAGATGAAGAGACTTGCAACAGGACAGGGTAGCGTGGAGAGCTGCATCAAACCAGTCTGCGAACTGAAGACCACAACAACAAATTGGTGACTGTTCACATAACAAAGACACTTTGTGTGGCTCAGATTGTCACTATCATTAGAAGATTTTTGTAAACTCAGTATGAACAAAAGTAATTTGACAGAATGGTCAAGATAGTAAAGTTAAAGGTATGACAAAGTATTTTCGTAACATAATTTGTATTTATTGGGAGAATTTTGGGAAGATTTACTTCATTGGTAAAGGAGACCGCGTATAAAACGCTTGTACGACTGTGTCTTGAGTATTGTTCAAGTGTTTGGTACCCACAACAGATCAGTTTAACGGAAGACATAGAAGCAGTTCAGAGGGGAGCAGCTAGATACTTTACTGGTAGGTTCGACCAGTGTGCGAGTGTCACAGAAATGCTCCGCGAACCCGAATGGGGATTGCTGGAGGAAAGACTACGTTCTTCTTCAAAAATTCTGTTGAGGAAATGTAGAGGGCTGGAATTTGAAGCAGTGTAGAAAAATCTTCCTGCTGTCTACGTACATTTCGCGTAAGGATCACAAAGACAAGAAAAAGAGAAATTAGGACTTGTGCAGAGGCATATAGACATTCTGTTTTCCCTTGTTCCATTTGGGAGTGGAACAGGAAATGAAATGCCTAGTAGTGGTACAGTGTACCCGCCGCCACACACACTTTATAGTGGCTTCCGAAGTATAGATGTAGATGTACACTGCAATATCAGAGTGTGAAATTTCAGTTCTGAAGAAGATCTAACAGCTTGGAAAAGTTACTTGTACAGGAAACAAGCAATTGCAGCTCAAGGGGCAGAAGCAGAAGGCACAGCTTATAGCCTACCCAGCTCTGCACATACACATTTACTCGCAGACAGGTGCTAAAGTATACTGAAAAAATACAGTAGTCGAAACAAAACAAAACTGACATTCAGTAAGATCCGTTATTTGCAGTAATATTGAGAAAGGATGTTAAAAAATTAAATTAAAAATTGAAAATACTGATAAAACTACCAGAAAATGTAGGCCTACCTTATTTGCCAATTCTGAACATAGTTAGTGTTTTCATGTTGAATTTAACTTTTTAGTTTCCTACATTTTACCCTTGCTTTCAAAATTTGAGAGAGTATTCCAGTCAACATTGTCAAATCTGCAAAACTTACATTAGCGTTTCCTTAACCTTCTAAGATAAGTCGTAATGTTAGTATTTCCTCATGGGTATCTAGATTTCTCCAAAATCAAAACTGATCTCCAGCGAGGTCATATTCTACCAGTTCCCATCCTTCAGGAAATAACTCATGATAGTATTTTGGAACCATAACTGATAATTCTGCAATTGTCACACTCTGAAGATCGAAATAGAAGAATTTTTTCCTCAAGAATATTTTACCCAAGAACACACCATTTTATATAGGCCTATTAATGCAAGGGAGTCTTGAGATACGAATACAGTAAGCCAGTTTAAAAGGATGTGTGTTGCCTTTCTTTGGAGATGAAGAGGCTTGCACAGGAGAGAGTAGTGTGGAGAGGTCCATTAAACCAGTCTTTGGATTGAAGACCACAAAGACAAACCTTTCTCACCATGTTTCATCCTGATGACAACTAAAGTAGTTTTATTTACACACCTTAATGTGATAGAGTGCAAGACTATGAATCCAAAGGTCGCAGGTTCGATCCCTAGTCCTAGAATTTTTATCTGTAATTTGAAAAATCTTTCATCTCTGGCAAAGTTGTTGTTGAAACTGCTGAGTTGCACCTGTGTTCGGAATCCATGTTAAACTGTAGGTCTCCCAATAAGTGGCTGGGTAATTCGGTTTAAAGTTTGGAGGAAGTGGCATACCAAGTCCTAACAGGACCATGCCGATTATAGTAAATCTGGTAAAGGGGACAATAACTGGTTGTTCATTCTAGATTAGAGGTAATAAAAATATGGAGTTCCTTACTGTTTTAATCAACTTACATGATTCATTACATGAAATCATAAAATTTATCATTGGAAAAACCTCAAAACTGTGTCTGGCAATCAGGGAATTTCACCTTTTAAAACTTAGGCCTATGCCAACCATGAGACCATAAATTTCTGAAAAATTTTCCCTGGTAAAGAAAAACATCAAAATAAAGTTAGGGGCTACACAATAAGATGCATTTTAAAATAATCTAAAAGCATTCATGGACTCCAGAATTTATCAACTTATTCTCTGTTTCAGGTTGGTTTCAGGTGCAGGAGATATCAAGATTACAAAAGATGGAAATGTTCTTTTGCATGACATGGTACGTTTTTTCCCATTTTTCGTCAATCAACTATCAAATTGTTGCGTGTTAATTGTGAAAATAAATAAAAATATCTCCTACAGCAAATACAGCATCCTACAGCCACACTGATTGCACGTGCATCAACAGCACAAGATGACATGACTGGTGATGGTACTACATCAACAGTACTCATGATCGGAGAACTTCTGAAGCAGGCAGATCTATACATTTCTGAGGTATGTGATTGTTTAATTTCAGTTCCTGTAACTATTGAAAGCCCCAAATAGATGTTCTTTTTTCTTGACATCTAAATGACAGAGCACACACATAATATGGGTCCTTTAAATATGATTCTGCCTCTTGTTTCATCCAATAACCTGATGATTTTAATTCAAGGAAGACAGCAACTGGGCACAAGCGGATTTGTATAGAATCCATTCCAACCTCATACTTAGAAATATGGCTTGTACATTAGTATGACAGTGCATTAACATTTGAGAGGAATTAGGTTTTGAGGTGTCTACCTTTCAATTCAGGTTTAAGTGTAATTTTGTTCCTCTGCATCACTTGAGACAAATGTCAAGATGTTTCCTTTATGTAAACTATGATAAATTTTACACAATATCCTCCTTTATTCTGATACTTTGTTTCATCATTTTGAAGTCAATGTTGACAGGATATTATCCAAAGTTTCCTTCTGTCCCCATGGTATGGTGTAAGACAATATTGTATGCTTTATTTGTATTTCTTATCCGAAAGAAGGTGATTTACACTTTGGTCTTATCTTTGGGAGAGTGACAATTCAAATTCACATTAGACAGTCTTCCATAGGGATATGATTCCTGTTGCAGTGGGCTCGGTTTCGGGGTGGCATAGGGGTGGACTGGGATGTTATGGAGATTGGGAGGGTGATGGAACACCACTTCAGGAGGGGGAGGAAGGATGTTGCGTAGGATGTCTCTCATTTCTGGTTATGGGGACAGAATATCAAAACCTTGGTGTAGGATGCAGTTCAGTTGTTTGAGTCCAAGGTAGTACTAGGTGACAAGGGCAGCGCTCTTTGGTGGATGGTTACTGGTGATAGAGGAAGGATTTGGGATGTGTGAGGATGTGGCACGGAAGATCTGTTTGCAGAGTAGGTCTCTGGGGTAGTTCGTTTGTGAAGGCCTTTGTGAGACTCTCAGCATATTGAGAAAGGGAGTTCTTATCACTGCAGATACACTGTCCTCAGGTGGCCAGGATGTAAGGAAGAGATTTTTTTTTTTGATGTGGAAGGGATGGTAACTGTCAAAGTGTAGCTACTGTTTGTAGGTTTAATATGGATGGAAGTGTAGATGGAGTCATCAGTGAGGTGGATGTTGGCATCTAGAAATGTGGCATGGTAGTTTGAGGAAGACGAAGTGAAGTGGATGGAGGAGTTGAGGTTTTGAAGGAAGGTGGATAGGGTGTCCTGGCTCTGAGTACAGATCATGATAAACTTGAACCAGGCCAGAGGTTTGGGGTTTGGGATGCTAGGAAGGATTCCTCCAGGTGACCCATAAACAGATTGGCATAAGAGGATGCCATATGGGTGCCCATGGCTGTACCACAGATTTGATTTGATGGTAATTTTCCTCTCAGAGGAAAAGGAGTTGTTAGAATAAAGTTGGTGAGGGTTATGAGGTATTGGGCTTGAATTGAGGGATGTTGGGAGAGGTAGTGTTAGAGAGCAGCAAGGCTGTGGTCATGTGGGATGTTGGTGTATAGGTGGCATCCACTGTGATGATTAGGGATCCAGGAGGTAAAGGGGTGGAGATGATGGAGTGTCAGTGAAGGAAGTTTTTGGTGTCCTTAATATGGGAGGTTAGATTTCGGACAATTGATTGAAGGTGTTTATCAACGGGAGCTGAAATCCTTTCCATAGGAGCACAGTAACCAGCCATAATTGGGCATCCAGGGTTATTTGGTTTATGAATTTTGGGGAGCATTTAGGTGTGTGTGTGTGTGTGTGTGTGTGTGTGTGTGTGTGTGTGTGTGGGGTGCTGTTGGGATGAGGAAGGAGATGGATTCATAAGAAAGCTTCTGGGACGGGACCATAGGATTTTAACAGGGATTGGAGATCTGGACTTGGGGGATAGGGTCATTGCAGCACAACTTATAGGTGGAAGCGTCAGTGTGTTGGTGGATCCCTTCTGCTAGGTAGTCACTGTGATCAATTACTATAGTGGGTGATGAAGCCTTTATCTGCAGGGATGAAGATTTTTGGGATTTGTTTTGAGGTTGTGGATGGATCTCCTTTTTCTTTGAGGGAACCAGGGGGTGGTGAGGTGGTAGTGCAGGGAGATCTCTGTTGATGGAAAAGGCTGACTTCAATGTTAGAATTATGTTGGCTATGGCCAGAGGAATTGGTGGCAAAGTAGTGTTTCCATGGTAGGGATCTGGAAAAGGAGAGTAGGTCTTTGATGAGACCAACTTGATTGAATTGGGATATAGGGCAGAAGGTAAGACGTTTGGTCAAAACTGAAACTACAGTGGGATTTAGGATTTTGTGGACAGATTAACCACAGTGTTCTGGGGTTGTTTTGACATTGGATGTTGTGGAGTGTTTGTAGGTAGTTTGGAAGGATGAGCTAGGTTAAAGAGGTCAGTTAAGTAAGGTCTGGTTGCTATGAGGCAGTTCACAAAAAGAAACACTGTGGGTTGGATAAGGTTTGGGTGTAGGTGCTCCAAGGCAGCAATACAATGTCAGCAGGATGGACAACTTGTGGAAGTGGTGTTTGGAGTGCCCCTCCAGTTGCTGGAGAGAAAAGGATTGAATCGAGAGATTGGATGTACACTACCACTCATTTATTTCAATACACCCGATAACTGACATCTAATTCTCTGTAGGTAAAGTCTAATACCATGAGTAAGGTTGAGGAAGCAAAGGCATAGTACAACCGTTGTACACATCATATTTGTTTATGGTCTTCGAGATACTGTAATATCCAACAAGCAGTGTTGTGTACCTCAATGTTATGTACCTATATCATATGTTTGTTTACCTATTTGCCGACGGATGTCACATTTGGTGCACCTGAGTAGTTCCTTGTAGTGATGTGATGTCCTCAGTGAACGGCTAGCGTTGCTATGAAAGATAACATGTGGTTCCTGCATGTCAGTTCCTTCGAGACAGCTGAAGTGTGCAAATCATCAGTTTCGCGTCACCATTGGAGATAGTCATAGAAAATGGTGCTGCATTGTAGCACTTAGCCAAGCAGGTTTATCTATTTGCCAACTTGCAAAACAGTGTAGTGTCTCCTTTGGGGCTGCACTATCTGCTTCATCACCAGAAGACAACAGGTAGCGATAAGGACTTATTACGACAACCTGGATGACTTGATAAAACAACTAAAGGTGAAGATAAATATATCAGAATTATCTGTAAGAGAAATAGATTTCAAAACAGTGCTCCAAATTTGTGCAGAATTGGTAACCTACAGTTAAACACAGTGGTGCCCCTCCCCTCTTCCGCCCCCTCTCATGTGTGCGTAAAACACACACAATGCCCACAAAAATTAAAACTGTCGTAGGTTACTTCCACCAGTACCTCTAGCTTCATGCATGCATATCTCACATAATACCTCCAAATAATTGCACAAAAGTAGAGTTTCCAGAGCTAAATAATTACTTTAATTACTTGTTGGAATTAGAAATATTATTACTAAGAAGTGCATATAATGGACTTTGGTGTTATTTCTCAGAATGCTGCTTCAAGGGGGCAGAATGTACTTAATATGACCAGCAAAAATGGAAAGGACCTCTCATGGTTTAATTTTGCCCTACTTATTGCAATAAATGACACACACACAAAACTGTATGCGTAATTGAATATGCCCAAATACGAGATAAAATGTTAAGACTGAGTGATTTAAATAATTACACTGCTGTTAATTTCATCTGTAAAAGTAAAAATAAACTTATTAAATATTAAAAAAATAGAAAATATGGAAGGGCATATTGAGAGGAATTGTGGAATAGAAATGGTGATAGTGTTGAGTGTGAGAACAATGATCAGTCATAGTATGTGTATTTCCCTAGTTCACCTGCCCCCAGAATTCCAGAAACAGTCATTTCAAATTATTGTATGTCTTACTTTAGTTGACACCTTAAGTAATCTGTTTATGGGTAAATTAAGAAGTAGTAAGAAGAAATTATTTTTCAGTAAACACTAATTGATTTTTTTGTTTTGTCATAGCAACTGTCACAAAATTTTCATTTCTTCAGAGTAAGTTTGTGTGTACTTTAAGATTGTCTTCTGTTTGTGGTATTATCAAGGGTATGCATCCGAGAGTTATCACAGAAGGATATGAACTGGCCCGTGCACGAACGCTGGAAACGTTGGAGAAAATAAAAATAAAGATAGAACCTACCCGAGAAAACCTTCTTAACGTAGCTCGTACTGCTTTGCTGACAAAAGTTCATAAACAACTTGCTGAACTTCTTACAGAGGTAGGTACCAATCATGTGTTAAATGTGGTTTCTATTTGTTCCATCAATAAGTAAATTTGGTTCATATACAATTCAAACATTTCTTATAACTTTTACTAAAATTGCCTCGTCAGATATTGTAAACACAACCCTTTGTGAAGCAAGACCATATCCAGGGTACACACTTTCAGCTTTGCCCATTCACAGTTGAAGCCATATGTTCTGTGAATATGAGTTGGCATGTGACTGTTGACGATTTTAACATACAAAACCACATTTACAACTCAATCCATGGAGTTCTACAACCCATAATGGATATGATCGTCCTTGTTTCTTTTTGCTCTGGTGAAATACATAGGGAAAAGAACCGTATGGTTTTGTTGACTACGGTAACCTAAGCAGTTCGTACAAATGTGAAGAAACAACCCTGCTGGTTCCGTCAATGTATCACTTTTTTTAAGTAAGCAAAAAGTACCAGGATGAATCCATGATAGAGAGAGAGAGAGAGAGAGAGAGAGAGAGAGAGAGAGAGAGATTCCAGCTCAGGGTCTACTGACTTAAAATCTTCAAAATGTTGCTGTAGACAGTGTGCATACAAGTCCTGTTTCACTGTAGCTTCCTGAAAAGGTGGGGGATGTCTGGGATAACAGTGGAAGGGCAGCAGTGTCTCAAGATGCACTGGTGTAGTTGTTGCTGTTGGAACTCAAACAATGATGAACATAAACATGTGCAAGAATGAATACTTGTCATCAAAAATACTCTTGTAACAATATATTTGTTACACGAGTATTGCATTGGTGCAGCACAGAGAACTGAATCCACACAGGATAAACTCTAGTCAAAGTAACCACTTCATACATTTAGAGTTCTGGACACAACTAACTGTTAAAAGTGCAGATAGACAAGTGAGGCCAAGGTCAGTCACACATCGTGCTGAAAGCTTGTGAAGGTGCTGTTCATTCAAGGAGCTGGTGACTTCCTGCAGCAGTCTTTCCAGTGGCCCAAATTTCATTTGCTGCAGAGATGCAAAGGCCTCGGTGTGTGCTTCAACTTTCTTAGCACTTTGGTTTTCCTTGTGCAGCCAGTGTTCTTATATCTTCAGCTATTTATTACTCTTCACATTTTAGGACATGTCTCTTTTCTTTCTTTCTCCCCCCCCCCCCCCCCCCCTTCAGAATGTTGTTACTCTTTGCCACAAATGCTGTGCAATTCTTAGTTAAAATTCAATACTCCAGGCTCTCTAAATTGGATCATCATGATTCTGACGACCCTTTAGTGAAACAAGCTATTTGCATTTCCCAAATGTAGGAGATGGGGAAATAGTTTCTACAGTCCAGTTTTTTATTTATCCTGTTAATCCAGGTTGCTACTGCCCTTCTTTTCTTTGTAGCAGTGGATAACTGCTGGTTGGGGAACCTGAACATATCTTCCATCTGAAACACTGATTCTTTGCAATCTTGATTGAGGCAGTTGTTACTGGCCTCAAACTTTAAATTTGGAACCACATCGTGAGAGAAACACCTAAAATTAAGGGAGAATGTGAAATTACTTGGAAGAAGGATTTACACTTATCTTTTGCTTTTCTTCCAAAACAAATTGTATGAAGAAGTTTTGTCGGTGGTGGTGGTGGTGGTGGTGGTGGTGGTGGTGGTGGTGCTGCTGCTGCTGCTCTGTTCATTTGGGGAAGTAACATAGTGTTACTACAATGTTATATTTGATAGAATGACTTCATCACATCACTTATCACCACCTCAATCATAATATTATCTCCCTGACCTCATGTCTCAATTTGCAAGTCTTTTACATAGCAGGACAGGAAAGTCCTAAGTCCATTAAAATGTTCATTAATTTTCAATAGGATATACAGAGCAAATAATACATTTTATAACAATTAAAGAACAGTTTAACAGTGGACTGAAGTTTATCCTCCTGGGATTAAGAACTTTCTCTACCCTTTCATCTAAAAGTCAATTTTGCAGATGGTCCATAATTTGTGGAGGATTGTTTTTGATCAGCAACATCATTTGGTGAACAGAGAAATGTAGGAAACAAGAAAATGGTAATACACTATTATGCTTCAAAAATTAATACTGTAGTGATACAAAATACATATTCAAACCTGTGTGTGTTGCAAAAGCAGTAGAAATAAGTGCCGAACTTCACTTTTGTACCTCTACAAATGATGTCATGCCAAAATATTTTTAGCAGTTTAAGGGATGAATAGTTGAGTGGTGTCGAAATGGATCCTGTTATTTGAACGTATTAAGTTCCTAAATATGTATTGCTGTTGTCCATTATTCTGTTTATTCCTTACATGTGAGATTTTATATCAAAGCACAGAAACGTTCAGTACTAATAACAGCATTGGTGCTGATGCAACAAATTGAAATGTCAATAATGGAGGATCGATAACAATTCAAGGTAAAGAGGCTCGCTGAGCTGCAGACAGGCACAAAAATAGGTAATCAAATTCACACACCTCTTTATCGTGAGTTATCTATCCTCCATTATTGACATTCATAGATTAAGAGACAAGTCAAAAATTTGTCCACCACCAATATCTTACAGCAAACATTTCCTGAATTTTTAGAATAATGTCTTATCAGGAGCATATAGTGGAAGTTGTGTTGGAGCTTCAGTAAAATATGAATGTATAATAAACATTGTAAAGAATAGTATTGATGCAGTACATAATTGCTTAAAATATTTGGCCATCTGTAATATATATTACTGTTAATTTTCTGAGTGAAGTTGTCGTAATTTCACTGAATATTAAGCATATTTTTTTATAGTGTTGTTTCATTTAATTCCAGAATTTTAAGAATACTGTTATTCTAGGTTTGTGTAGATGCAGTTCTAGCAATACGACAGGAAGGAAAGGAAATTGATTTGCATATGATAGAGTTGATGGAGATGCAGCACAAAACAGAAACAGAGACTACTCTTGTCCATGGCCTTGTGTTGGACCACGGTTCAAGGCATCCAGACATGCCAAAACGAGTGGAAAATGCTTATATTCTTACTTGCAATGTAAGCATGGAGTATGAGAAAAGGTAAAGTTTCTAAATAGTGAACATTTTTTGAATTTTGATTCCATAAGAAATTTGAGCATTGAAACAGACAGTTCAACTGCAAATATTTTGTATATTGGCCTGCATGAACTTAAGTGGTGTGTGCCCCTCCCCTCTTGTCCACTCATACCCACTGTCCCTAGAAAAACTCATATTATCTACACCTATGATCCTGTAGGACACTGTGGGGGTCCTAAAGTCGGATCTAGGTGTGTTTGCGTTTCGATATGTCTGAGTGTGTGTGTATTTGTTTACCTTCCTTTTTTTCCCCTAAGGTAAGTCCTTCCACTCCTGGGATTGGAATGACTCCTTTTCCACTTCCTTAAAACCCATATCCTTCCCTTTCTCCTCCCCTTTTTTCCTCTTTTCCTCTTTTTCCTGAAGAAGCTGCCAGTGGTGGGGAAAGCTTGTATGTGTGTTTGTGTGTGATTTTATTCGTTTCTATCGACGAGCCGGTCCTTTTGGTAAGTCATCTCTTTTCTATTTTTATATATATATAAGATCACTCACCAGGCGAAGGAGCACAGGTGTGACAGCATCACAATTAAATAAATGTACACACACACACACACACACACACACACACACACACACATGCAAGCTTTCGCAACCCAGTTGTTCCTTCAGGCAGAAGGAAAGGAGAGGGAAAAGGAAATGATGAGGCTTTTAAGGAAGGGGGTAAGGAGCCATTCCAATCCCGGGAGAGGAAAGACTTACTTTGGGGGAAAAAATGGAGGGTAAACAAATGCGCGCACACACACCCACACAGACAGACACAAGTACACCTAGGCAGACATACTGTAGAAAGCAAAGAAGTTAAGAAGTTAGACAGAGATACCACTTGAGGCAGAGGCTCTGTCCAGAGAACCGATGCAAAGATGTTAAGATGGTGGGTGGGAATTCGAACTTAGCGGAGGTTGAGACCAGGTGGGCAATGGGAAGAGAGAATATGCTGAAGGGCTAGTTCCCATCTCCGGAGTTCTGAAGGATTGGTGTCAGTGGGAAGTATCCAGATAACCCGGACGGTGTAGCACTGTGCCAAGATGTGCTGGCCGTGCACCAAGGCGTGTTTAGCCACAGGGTGATCCTCGTTACCAATAAACACTGTCTGCCTGTGTCCATTCATGCGAATGGACAGTTTGTTGCTGGTCATTCCCACATAGAACGCTTCACAGTGGAGGCATGCCAGTTGGTAGATCACGTGGGTACTATCGCAAGTGGCTCTGTCTTTGATCGTGTACACCTTCCGGGTTACGGGACTGGAGTAAGTGGTGGTGGAAGGGTGCATAGGGCAGGTTTTACAACGTGGGTGGTTACAAGGGTAGGAGCCAGAAGGTAGGGAAGATGGTCTGGGGATTTCATAGGGGTGGACTAAGAGGTTACAGAGGTTAGGTGGGCGGCGGAAAGACACTCTCGGTGGAGTAGAAAGGATGTCATGAAGGACGGATCTCATTTCGGGGCAGGAGAGAATATGCTGAAGGGGTAGCACATCACGTGGGTGCTATCGCAAGTGGCTCTGCCCTTGATTGTGTACACCTTCCAGGTTACTGGACTGGTGTAAGTGGTGGTGGAAGGGTGCATAGGACAGGTTTTACAACGGGGGCGGTTGCATGGGTAGGAGTCAGAGGGTAGGGAAGGTGGTTTGGGTGGTTATATACAAATTGATGAAACAAAAATTATAGAAGGGAACTTTCCTGGTGGGATAAACAAATATAAAAAATAGAAAACGGATGACTTTACCCAAAGGACAGGCTCATCGACAGACACAAATAAAAACACACACAAACATTCAAGCTTTCGCCACCGCTGGCAGCTACTTCAGGAAAAGAGGAAGGAGAGAGAGGAGAAAGGAAAGGATTCGGGTTTTAAGGAAGTGGAAAAGGAGTCATTCCAATCCCAGGAGTGGAAGGACTTACCTTAGGGGGGGGGGGGGGGGAAGGAATGTAAACAAATACACATACACTCGCACACATCCAAATGCTCACACATCTAGACAGACCATTACTGTACATTTGTATATGATATGCCCAGTTGTGACCAGTACTAATCAAGAACATTTACATTATATTGAACATATTCTGAAGTGGGGAATAATATGTAAAGGAGAAATTCTTCAGATTTGGAAATTTTGTTATAGCTTCTTTGCATATATTTGAAATACTTAACCTCTCCGAGAGAGAGAGAGAGAGAGAGAGAGAGAGAGAGAGAGAGAGAGAGAGAGAGAGAGAGAGATTAGTAGAATTTAGGTGGTAAGACAAAATTGTCACTAATTGTCATACAAGAGAGTGTATAACAATCAGATAAAAATTTATAACTAATTTTGTCATATTAGACTTCTAATAAGATGTGAAATTAATTAATGTAATTATTCACTTATTTTTCCTTATGAAATGTTTCTCCATTAACAAAAGTTACTTATCTTTTTTCACAGTGAAGTGAACTCTGGATTTTTCTACAAATCTGCTGAAGAACGTGAGAAATTAGTGGCAGCAGAAAGAGAATTTATAGAGCAGAGAGTTAAAAAGGTTGTGGAACTTAAGAAGAAGTTGTGTGATAACACTGATAAGAACTTTGTAGTTATTAATCAGAAGGTGAGTTTCATTATCTGTGAACCTCTGTCACTATAATATTGAGACACACACATTTTTGTATTTGATAATTTTCTATACATATGCAACTTGTGTTCACAACTGCCATCTCCAGCTCCCATACCATGATTTCTGCTTCAATAGTGAGTGCAAATCAAATTGGGGAAGGGGGAAGATGTACCATTGGAACCCAGAGAGGGAAAAGGGGAGGGGGAGCTGGCAGGTACATCCATCGTGGATATTTACACCCACATCCTTTTCCTTCCCACTCACAAAGTTTTGAATTACACTCACTGTTGAAGCAAACTTGAGGTGTGGCAGATGGAAACGGCAGTCGTCTGTGTCAGTTGTGCCTATGCCTGTGTGATTTTATAAAAGTGGTGCAATAGTTTTCTGACAAAGAATGTTGTTAAAAGTGTTAGTTGGGAGACTGTGACAGTCTTTTGCCTGTCTGCAGATCGGAGATAGTATTTACAATGAGTTGCAACAATGTTGTACTACTGATATTCCTACATGGATCTTCATTATTACATTTTGATATCTACTTTTATGTATATACTCTGCAATCCATCATGAGGAAATGCCTCTCAGGCTACTGGTAAGGCCACCAGTTCTCTGATACCGTAACCTCTGGGCACACTTCAGCGGGTATCATGTGGTGCGGCAGTGGAACGTTGTGTGTACCAGTGAATGGTGATCTTGGCTTGACTGTCTGGATCATGAGGAAGGAAATACCTTTATAAATAACTGCTCAATCCCAAGGTGTGCTATGTGCTATGGGATGCATGGCTGTAAAGGTGAAACAGTATCTAGTGAGTAACCTTTAGGAATGCTGCTGAAACTCAGTTGTAAAAGGCTACCTAGGCATGCAGTATTCTAAGTGGACATTTATTTCTCTAGCTGCTCGTGGTACAGATGAATTCTTCTCATTTTTCCTTCCCAGTGGGATAGGTGTACCACTGGGGGTGACAAGACTCAAACTAGTAAGAGGACTTGGGTACCCAGTCCTCCTCATTTGGGAACTCATTTGAAATGAATTGGGAATAGTTACAGAACACAGAATGTGTTTTTGATTATCAGGTGGAAAAAGGGAGCATTCAAAAAGTATCACCTTTTTACATTCAGAAGGGCCTGGAGGGTATTACTGGTGACTTGAAATCCATAAAAGTTCTTGTGCAATGGAACACTGTTGGTGGAAACTGCTACTTCAGAAGAAGCAGCAAACTTACAGAAAACCTCTTGCCTTCAAGAATATCTCACTGACATAGTTATGTGGCTTTCTGAACTACAGTAAAGGTGTAGCAACTTGCAGCAATCTGATGGCAATTGAGGAACTGAAAGTGAGTGGGCTCCAGAAAGCATTGTTGATGTTCAGAATATTGTGAAGAGAGTGGATGAGGAGTTAATAAAATGTAACTCCTTTTTCTTCTGCTTCAGTAGTCTAAAACTCCGATTGTCAAGGCAGGCAAAAAGTACGGCCCTATGTCCCGAAACCGATGCTTTGCTTTAAGTGGCAGCAGTTTGGGCGTACCTCCCTTGGTTGCAAGGGAGAAGCTACTTGCAGAAAATGTGGTAAGGTAGCTCATGAAGGAATAGACTATTCACCTCCTCCAAAGAGTGTCAAATGCTCTGGGAACACCCAGTTTGGAGTAGGGACTGCAGTGTATACTTGTAGGAAAGAAAGTGCAGGAAATTAAGACAACAAAAAGAGAATTTCCATTGCATAGCTCTTGTTATCTTCCCCAGCAGAAGCCATTGGTCTGATCCTGGTACCTTCAAAGCCAGAGAGTATTCAAAAGGTCAGCACTGCTCCTTCTATGTTACTGCCAAGAGCACAGAGCAGAAAAAGAAAACAGGGAAAAGTCAGGCGCAGGTAAAAATAGGCAATAAACCATCATATTACATAGAGGTCATTATACCTGACCTTTCATTGAACTCTGCTCCAAGAGTTCATGGAGCTCGATGTCCCTCGGAGCAAACAAATGTCCCAAGACTGAACCTTCACCAAGTTCAGGCTCCCTGTCTAGGTGGAAAGAGAGTGTCAACGTTTAACCTCCTTGATAAATGGCTCCCATACTGTTGTAAAACTTACAGGGATTTAGGACCCATGTGGAGGAACTAAGATTGTTGATGCAATATAGGTGTGTGTGTGTGTGTGTGTGTGTGTGTGTGTGTGTCCATCCAAGAAACTAACTTCAAAGAATGATAGCTAAAGATTGAATGGCTATTTTCATCAATGCCATTTACCACTCGAAACTTGTCTCACTCACCACATGCCTGCAGACAGTTGCAATATCTGTGCATTTGTATCACCCATTGACCATATGCTCACTTTATCTGCCCCCGCATGGTGCACTTGATTAAGCTGCTCTCCGTGATCCTCCTACTCAGTCCCCCATCCATTCATACTCTGTGGTGATTTTAATGCTTTGGGGCTCTGCAACTTCATGCCCCAGAGTAATTGAGAGGCTTCTTTTGTCATCCAGTACACATTTGCTGAATACAGGCCAGAGTACACACTTCTGATGAGATTGTGTCCAGGAATGGGTGGATCATGTTACACAATTGATCCACCGTGCTGGTGAAGCACCCATTTCACACTCTACAGGATGGTTGAAAAGGCAGCCTTCCCTTGATGGAGTGAAGATTGCTGCTCTACCATACATGCTGCATACCACTGCAGATAATCTTGCAGCCTCAGGTAGTGAGGTTATATGAGAGAGTGAGAAGAGATCGTGGCAGCACTTCCTGACTTCCATCAATTGTTCCACAACCAGCACTAAAGTATGGGAGACCATAAGGAAGATATCTGGAAGAGGACGAAGATGCCCAGTAACTGCTGTAATGGCAAATGGAACTCTCCACACTGACTCACGAGACATTGTGCAGTCTATGGTGGAGTGTTTCGCCACTGTAACTTCCACTGGCCAGCAGGATCCTGCTTTCCAGTGTCACAGAATGGGTGCTAAGAAAGGTAATTTGGACTTCTGAGCCACAGCTCATGATACGTATCCCGGACGTGATAGGATACGTAATAGCATTTTACGACACCTACAGAACGGAAAATAAAAAACCTCCCCTCGATTTTTAATGTTATTTGTCTGTTTCCTTACTCGTGGTGTGAAGTGATTTTAGTTCCTATTAAAAAACCAGTGACGGAGTGAGCTCGAGTAGTTATTGTAGTATTGCCCTCAATAGCTGTGTGGCAAAAACTTTAGAGCAGATTGTCAACTGTTGCCTTGACTGTATGTTAGAATCCAGGCAGCTCCGTAGTAGCTTTCAATGTAGGTTTAGGAAATATTGTTCCAACTTTGATATCCTGGCCTTCTTGAAAGTAGCTATACAACAGGTTTTCCTGCGCCGGCTTCACCTTTTGGGTATATTCTTTGACATGGAGTGGGTCTATGATACTAATTTGAGGCACATTATTCTTCAACAACTCCGCGAATGGGGGTTTTGTGGTTGTCTTCCCCTTTTTAGTAAGTCCTTTCTTTCTCTGTTAATTTAGATATTCAGTCGGCGGCTCCTCCCTGATCGTTTTGAGCAAGAGAACGGTGTTCCTCAGGGTTGTGTGTTAAGTGTGACTTAGTTTGTTATAGCAATTAAGTCTTATGTCTGTCGTGAAATGTCCTGTCTAGTTTTCGTTATTTGTTGATAACTTTTCGGTGTTACGTTCTTCTTCACACCTTGCAACAGCAGCACGTCAGTTGCAACTAACTCTTTAACAATTGGATGAATGGGCAAAAAATAGACTGTATTTAAATTTGCAGCTCAGAAGTCCTTTTTTTTTTAACTGTACTCATTCCATTTTAACCTTGCTTGAACTGCATATAAGGGACACTGTTCACAATTTTAAAGGTACTGTGAGGTTTCTGGGCCTAAAGTTCAAACTTTAGTGGTTGCCACAAATGAAAGATCAGAAATGATGGTGCCTAAAAGTTCTGAGAATTTCAAAAAGTATTTGCCACACTTCATGGCTAGTAGACAGGACTTGTTGGCTCCAGTTTTACACACACTTTGTTCGATCTCGGCTTGATTATGATGGTAAGATTTATGTATCTCCACGGCCATCCTATTCAAAGATGTTTGACACAGTACACCATGAAGGGATTCAGCTGGCCACTGGGGCATTTAGAACAAGTTCCAGATGAAGTCTCTGTGCTGAACCTTCTGAGCTGCTAATATGTCAGGTGGTGACTACTCATGGTGTGCCAGGCATACAAAACACTGTCCAAACTATTCACACCCACACACTGTCAACACTATTCACACCCACATACTACACCATTGGTCAGCCTCCTTTTCAAAGGCTTTTTCACTGTCAGCCAAGGCCAACGAGGCCTTGAGGGATCCATACAAGGGATTGCTTTGTAGATATGAAAGTGGTGGATTTTCATGTTTTACATAAAGTTTGGAGCAGATATCCACCTTGGTTCCTCCAGAGGCCCAGGCTATTTTTAGATCTGATTACTTGTAAAAAAGATGAAATTAAGATTTTACCTTCCAGTCTGAGTTTTTTATGTTTTTAGATAGGCATCACAATTTTACAGTGGTGTACACAGATGGCTCGAAACAGGGGGGACTTTGTCAGTTGTTCTGAGTTTTTCCAAATGTGTCATCAGGATTCGTCTTCCCGAGAATTAGTCTATTTTTGCCGCAGATCTTCATGTGAGCATGAAGGCACTGGGACAGGTACGAAGAGATCAGGGTAAATGGTTTCTTATCTGTTCCGATTCAAGTAGTGCACTGAAATCATTAAGGGATCTATGTCCAGCTGTGACATTGCAAAATATACAGGACAATCTGTTTTCTCTTCAATGTCAGGGAAGCAGGTCTCATTTTGTTGGGTATATGGGAATTCTGGGTAATGAAGAAGGCAATTGGACTGCCAAACAGGCCTGCCATGACAACGATGTGACACAGTGCCTTATTGCTTTGCACGATCTGCCTTTCTTGTTGGGGTTGCGGTCCCTGCAGGATGATGAGCATGGCTGTCAGTAACACAACAAGAAGCTGCAGTTGCTGAAGCCCACTGTCTGTTCGTGCGATCCTCCTGCCGACCTCTCAGAAGGAAATGGTCAGACTTGTCATGTTGAAACCTGTGTTGCTATTTTTACCACTGTGAGTTAACATTGAAGGAATCTGTATGCAGACTGTTAGCTGCTGACATGACCTGGAAGTCTGTAAAAACTTTTATGAAGTATGACCTTATTGTTGCATGGTTTGCGTGCTTATAGCTGCCTGTTGTACAACCCTGAGAGAGCCAATTCGCCCAATGAAAGCGATCATAAGATAATTAATAAATTTGTTGACAAATGTAGTTGATAAGTTATCTAGAACATTCTTTCCAAATAGCTATGAAATAGACACAAATACATAAACTGTTTAGAACATGTCAAACTTTTATTTCATGTAATTACCGCAAAAAAAAAATGCAAAATATTGATACAATATTCAAAACATAGGTTTTTTTGTGAACCAAGAACATACAAACAAAAACAACATACGACAGCCCCGCGAATCACAGACATTGTTAGACATCCGTAGACAAAACTCGGCCGGTGTTACGAAGGGATCAGGCCTAATATCAGTATATTTCGAGGCATGCCACGCATAGTTAATCACATTTTGAAACCGGGAGAGGAAAACTGATAATTTAAGACTGATTGCAACTTGAGAATATTGTCATGGTGATAGACAGGAAACTGCAGTGATTTGCACACAATAATTTTCTGTTAGGCTTCTGTAAAATGCCGTCCACTGGTGGAAAAATTCTATCGAACGGTTGAATTACATTCGTCATGCCGGGTGGAATCTGAAGTATCTCTACTTCTTTGTCAGGGTGAGCTCGAAATACAGCTTTTAATGAATCAGAACTTTTATGACCCAACCACGAATCTAGAAGGAGAAGAGATTTGTTCCCGCAGAATGGAAGAAAAGCATGACGCATGAAAAGTGTAACTTTATCATTTCCCACTTTTCCAGACTTTGATGTGTCTACCACAAGATTGTCTGCACAGAACATTGTGTTTTCTTGAAGACACACACATAGTTTAGGCTGCAATGAACCATCCAGACTAATTATGGGCATTATAGTGTATGAATGGGTGAGTGCAGTTGTGAACTGCGCAATTGCCTCAATATGTTTTTCCCCTTTGAATGACAGTGTTCTTTTTACACATTTCTTTTTGAAAACCTGACTGATCTGCATTGTAAACATGAGATTCACTAAACTTTTTTTTTTCTTCCAGTCATAAGAAAAGCTTCTATAATTTCCATTGAGTCACTTCATTTTCTGACCTGGTTCTCGATACAAATTTTGTTATTTTTCATGCCACTATTTTATGTGATCTTTTGAAGCGACTAATCCAACTTTGAGAAGCTGTAAATTCTTTAGACCCTTTTGGGTTAGTAATCTCTAACACCCAATCATGCAAAATAATGAACTTTCATTAAGACATATTCTGCTCACCACTATCTGTGGATTGTTAAGGTGAGTAGTTGTTTTTATAATTTTGGAATTTTAAAAATCTTAGCTATAGAGAAAAAATGAATAAAAGTTCCACATATTGTAATTTTTGCTTGCAAAAATAGAACAGCAATATACTACTGCATCAGGGGTTTATTAACGTCTTGTAACTATCTTGTTAAAAGATATCACAACATAATCTGAGAAAATAAAGTGGATGCAGCAAAAACACAATATGTTACTGTGGACATTTTTCTCTATTGGAGTACAAACTATATTTGCAAAATAAAGTCTAAAGTCTGATTTAAAGCGAGTAGTGGCTTTGTTTTTCTGTAGATCCTTCTGAGATTTGTTGTTTAGCCAATTTAAGTTCGTAACTTGGAATTTTCTCATGTTGTGATTGGACTATCTCACTGACTTGTCAGTTTCTCCTTGCTGGCATACTAAAATAAAGCAAAAGATGCAGTCAAATCAAACGTGATGTTAAAATGCTTAGTGCAGTATCCCTTTGTGTGCAAGTGCAAAGTATCCCTGTCCAGAGCACATTTGCTGGAGTTCTGAACTGCATCTGATAATTACCTGTTCTGCAGATAGATGGCTGTCATATTAGACAAACATTGTGCTAGACAAATACCATTCTCAGCAGATGTTAAAATCCCTTAACTCCAGCAGAGATGGTGTGAACTGTCTATCTTTTGTTTTACATTGATTTTTTTGTGTTTTTCACGGAGACTTCAAATTTATGGCAAATAAAATCATGAAAAATATATAATTGAATTTTCACTGTAGCATTGATCTTACGGGTTTTTCACAGGGTTCGCAAATTTATGGAGTAAAATATTGAGAAAATATGAAATCAGAGTAAGTAAAATCAAATTTCAACAGTAAATAGTCTAATGAGTAACAAAACCATACAAACGTTGATGGGTGTTGTAAAGGCTGTTAGTAACAACTGATTATTGATAGGATTGCATACTCAGAAATGTAATCAAATTACTCTACAGTGTTGAAATTGTAGGGGGAATCTCTGGCACTAGACCGCACTTTCAGCAGCATATTTAAGTGGACTGCAAGCAAAACTGGTGATAGGTCTATGGCAGCATTTAGGTGTGTATTTTATGTTAACTTTGAAAAGAACCATAGCTACTGTAGTGTCAATATTTTCATATAATTCAAAATACTGTGAATACATTTGCAACAATATTAAAGATTTCTGATTACTACCAACTTTACCTTTTTTAAATAATTTCATAGCCATGGGTTCAAAGTAGTTGCTCTACAATTATTAAAAGTATTTGTAACTAATAAAGGAATGTCCAGATTGGAATTAAACAATATAATGAGGACAGTTTACAATTCAGCACAAAGGCATGATGATGAGCTGCGGGAGGTGCGCGCGCGCGCCCACGCGCACACACACACACACACACACACACACACACACACACACACAGTCACACCACTGTCATCTTTGGCTGCCACACATAGGCCATTCAAATTACTGTCATGACGACTCTAAATTGTTGCTATACTGTGGCTCTTTAGAAATTGAACAGATAATAGATAGCATCAAAAGTTTCCAGAATGAAACTTTCACTCTGTAGCGGAGTGTGCGCTGATATGAAACAAGGCAAGGTACTGGGGGAAGTAAAGTTGTGAGGCGGCATCGTGAGTCGTGTTGGGATAGCTCAGCCGTTAGAGCGCTTGCCCGCGAAAGGCAAAGGTCCCAGGTTCAAGTCCCGGTTCCGGCACACAATTTTAATCTGACAGGGAGTTTCAGCATCAAAAGTGGTTATGCCAGGTGTAATGCTGTGGGCAGATCACATTTACTGGTTGGTTTTTTGCCATGTAACTTGAATGTTCTATTATATTGTTACATGAAATTTCCAGTCCTAAGTACCTATCCTTACCTTATTCATCAAATCAACCCTACAGTACCATAAATTTTGGTATGGTGTTTTATTATGTCATGCATGTAATTCATATCTCTTGGATTTAAATTGTACTGTATGTGATACTGTCAGCAAGTAGAAACTGTTTCACTAAAAGTGTATTGTCTTATTTGACTATCCATGCTTAGTTCCTTCAAATTATTAAATATGTAAACCTTGTTCTGTTGTTCAGCATAGCAGAGATTCTAGGAGAACTCAATTTTTGTTGTTGGTTTGTTAGTGGAATATCCTTTTTGTTGGAGATGGGCTTCAGGAGCAAAATTTCTTTTCAGGGAATTGATCCTATGTCATTAGATATGCTCGCAAAGGAACATATTATTGGCCTGAGACGAGCTAAAAGGAGAAATATGGAGCGATTGGCATTGGCCTGTGGAGGAGTTGCTGTGAACAGTGTTGATGATTTAACTGAAGAAAGCCTTGGATTTGCTGGACTGGTATATGAGCATGTATTGGTAAGCATATATATAGAAATGATAACATTTTAGTTATATGAAAGAAGGTCTGTAATATATTTTATGGAGTTAGCTGCAATTGTAGCTTGTTACAGAATAAAAGTTGTTTAATATGTTTGTTTTTTAGGGTGAAAACAAATTCACATTTGTTGAGGAATGCAAAGGACCAAAAAGTGTTACAATACTGATTAAAGGTCCCAATAAGCACACACTTGCACAAATAAAAGATGCCGTTAGGGATGGGCTACGTGCAATCAAAAATGCTATAGATGATGGTAAGTTAGTATCTTAAGCTTTACTTTCGCAGAGAGCATGAATAAATTATATGATGATAACTTATTGTATAACTATTTTAAATGTGTCCATATCAGTGCTACGACTGGATATAATTGGTAATTAATATAAGCTTTTTTTTTCCCTGGATCTTTGGCTGTAGCTGGAAATTAGTACTTAATCATTTTAATACTTTGTGGAGCGGCCAAGTTCATTGAGGCACTATTCTCTGATGTGCGAGGCCGTTCGTCAGGGGTTAGAATCCCCCCCTTCCTCGGGGCATGGATGTTTGTGTTGTCTTTAGTATAAGGTAGTTCATAAGTAGTTTGTATGTTTAGGGACTGATGACCCCACAATTAAGTCCCATAAGCTTTACAAACACTTGAACATTTTGTATGTATTTGCTTATTTCAAGCTTTTGTGGAACACACATTACGCATATATAAGGCATTATTAGTTGAATTATATGTACAATATACCTTGGTAAAAGAGGAAAATTAAAATTCCCCCCTAACAAGTAAAGAACCTCAGAGCCAACTTGGTTCATCTTTGACAAGTCACTTGTAAATGAACAAAACATAAACATTTGAGAAATTTTGGCTAACTGCCAGGTTTTGAGAAAACTGCTCTTCACAAAATTGACTCAATTATAGGTGTGAATCAATATGTGACCCTTAGTCTGAAGTGCACCCTAAGCTGCTCTCAAAGACTTCCTGAAATTATCTGTACAGAGATTATAATGACTGATTGCTGATAGGGAACTTCTACTGAGACCAACTGTATAGTGTCTGTAATAGAAAAACCAAAACCTGAAAAGGCAAGCTGTGTTAGCATTATAAACGACAATAAAAATAATAGGCAGAGTTATTGATTTGTGTGTGACTTCAGCATTAATTTGGCCAATGAGGGGAATGCACAGTTTACTGTGCCTTGGAGGCACCGGTTAATAACGGGGGAGATTCAAGGTCCAAGTAAGTTTGTGAATACAGCATAGAAACTGCCACGTCTGTCTTCTCTGATTGCAAGTGGAATTGGCACAACAGAATGAAACCTTAGATTCTTGTTTGAATTGTTTTGGGAATCAGGCCGGACAATGATACTTGCTGAATATCTACATCAATTTCCTCTTAAGCAAAGTTCTGTGCCTGTTTACTGGGAAATAAACATGGTCAGACCTTTTGTCTAACCTGCACCTCTGCAAAATCACACTTCACTTAAAGTTGCTGATCAACAGTGTGAGAGACTTCATAAGATAATGCAGAACCTCTTCAAAGGATGGGTTTTCCAATTGGCGATCCCTTTGCCAGACTTCCCTATATGGGGCAAATGCACATTGACGTCATGAACCATGATGTGAGCATATGATTCCAATCTCATATGGTGCATGGAAAAAATGATTGTATGCCTCCATGTGGGCCCTAATCTGTTTAATCTTAACTCTGTGTCACTTTCCAAGATATATGTAGGAGTAAGCAACATATTGGTTGGCTCTTCATGAAACATAAGTTATTGGCACTTTCACTCAAGCCTGTACCACAATACAGAACATCTCTCTTGCAACGTCTCCCACTGGAGTTTCTTAATCATCTCTGTGATGCTTTTGTGCTTGTTAAATGAGCCCATAACAAAATGTGCTGCACTCCATTGTATCTTCTCTATATCATCTATTTACCTAACCTGGTACAGATCCCACACTGAGAAGAAATACCCGTGCTCTGTTCTAATGAGTGTTTTGCAACATACTTCTTTTGCAAAGGATTTTTCTTTCTATGTAAATGCAGCACTTGACACTTCATTGCGTTGAGGTACAATTACTATTCCCTGCACCAGGTATTTCTAGATTGCAGATCATCCTGCATTTCGTTCACCTTTCCCAGTGTTGAGACTGCTCAATAAATTACTGCATCGTCTGCAAAAGGCCTCATCAAATTTCAGACATTGTCTATGAAATTATTTATATGTTTTGTGAAAATCAATGGTCCTATTACTCCCCCTGGACCACACCTGACATCACATTTACATCTCACGGCTTCTCTTCATTGAGAATTACATACTGCATTCTGTTAGCTAGAAATGTCTCAATCCAGTCTGATACTCCATATACTCACACTTTGTTCATCATGCAACAGTGGAGAACAGTGTTGAACAGAAGTGAAAAAACATGGCATATCTCTGGGACCCTGTATCTTCTGCCCTCTGGATCTAATGGATGAGTTGCAGAAGTAGAGTTTCACACAGACATTGCTTTGAGAAATCATGGTGATTCCTATAAAGGAGATTTCTGGTCTCCAGAAATGACACAGTACTTGAACATAAAATGCACTCCGAAATTCTGTAACTGACTGATGTCAGAGATATAGGTGTACAGTTTTTCACATCTGATTGATGACGCTTCTTGTAAATGGGGATGATCTGCATTTTTCCCCCCATTCCCTAGGACTGCTTCGCTCCTCTAGAGATTTTCAGTACATGCTGCCCCCCCTCCTTTCTAGCAGCAAGTTCCTTCATGTACTCCGTGTACAATTGAAATGGTATTTCATCAGGTCCTGCGGCCTTTCCTCTATTGATTTACATTACTTTTCTACCCTTCCGACACATTCTGCAATACCTGCTATTTTGTCATTCATGCAGTGGTTTAGAGGAGGAACTACTGTGCAATCTTCCTTTCTGAAACAGTTTCATAAAAAGACATTTAATATTTCGGCCTTTTGTGTGTTGTCCTCTGTTTCAACACCATTATGGTCACAGTGTGTTTGCATATCGGGTTTCAGCCAGTTTACCAATTTCACATAGCACCAAAATTCTTAGTATTTCCTGTCAAATCTGTAACAAAACATTGCTCACAGTAATTGAATGCCTTGCTTATTGCAACACTTTTACTAATTTTGGCATCATTTAATTTTTTCTTGTCTGCAAGGCGTTGGTTACATTTGTAAACAAATTGTGTGGTAAAGGTATATCACCCCAAATTTGCGACTGGATAGTGGATATCCTGTCAGAGGACACAGTTTGTAGTAATCAATGGTAAGGCATCGACTAAAACAGAGGTGACATTGGGCATTCCACAGGGTAGTATTATTGATCCTCTGCTGTTCCTTATTTACATAAACAATTTGGGAGGAAATCTAAGCAGCTCTCTTAGGTTGTTTGTAGATAATGGCATCCATTTACCGTCTAGTAAAATCATCTGAAGATCAAAACCAACTGCAGAACTATCTAAATAAGTTTTCAGTTTGGTGTAAAAATTGGTAATTGACTCTAAATAATAAGTGTGAAGTCATCCACATGAATACGAAAAGAAATCCGTTAAACTTTTACAAGATATATTAATCAAAAGTGAAGGCCGTAAACTCCACAAAATACCTTTCAGACTTAAACTGTAAAGCACACACAGATAATGTCTTGGGAAAGGCGAACCAGAGACTGTTTTATTGGCAGGACCCATAAAAGATGCAACAGAACTACTAAAGAAATTGCATACACTCATTTGGAGTTGTGCTGCCCAGTGAGAGATCCTTATCAGGTGGGTTTGACGGAGGACACTGAAAAGTTCAAAAAAGGGCAGCTCCTTTTGTATTGTCAAGATACAAGGGAGACAGCATTACGGAAATGATATAGGATCTGGGATGGGAATCATTACAACAATGGTGCATATTGCTGTGGCGTAGGATACTTACAAAAATCTGATCGCCAACATTCTCCTCCAAATGCAAAAATATGTTGTTCACTCCCACTTACATAGGTAGAAAAGATCATCAGAACAAAATATGAGAAATCAGAGCTCGAACAGAGAGATTCAGGTGTTCTGTCTTCCCATGAGCTATTAGAGACTGGAATGGGAGATAAATAGTATAAAGATGGTTTGATGAACCCTCTACCAGCCACTTCAATGTGATTTGCAGAGTATCCTATGTAGATGTATATTTGCAGTGAAATTCTCTTTGCTTTATTCTGTACTTGAACTTTGTCCACAGATGCTCAGTGCTATAGACAAAACTTTTGTGTTGAGCAGTAAAGTACTCTGAAATCTGACCCTTTTTTGTTTTTGCTAAGTGAGACCTTCATACTTTTTTTGATATTTTTATATACAGCTGTAATTGCCTCCCACTCGCTAATTCTCTAATCGACACTAATTGAATCACAAACTTTGGGTTGATTTGTCATCATTAGGTGTAACATGTTATTCTAAGAGTTGGCGCTCTATTTAACTGTCTGAGGTAATTTTTGGTTACAGCTCTTAGAACAATATTGCTTGTTTCTCTGTCCCTATGTGGTGTGACCATACTGTGAATGATGTTTTTAATCACATTTTGACACAACACCCAATCTTACAGAGCTGTCTGGGAGTATGGTCCCAGGATCTGAGCTCGATACCTAATATTGGTTAAACCTTAGTGATTCACAATACAATTTCATGAATAATTTTAGGGTTGTCAACATAATCTCCGTTCCCGCACATTAGGGAGCCTCCTAAATATTGCTTTCTTTTCTGAATTTTTTGTTGCTAAAATTGGGTCCATATTCCCTTCAGCTGTGAATCTGTTGAGAATCACTCTGCAGAGTGTATCAGGACTTGTCTCCAAAAAAGAACAATGGCCCACTGTTTAGCCTTCTAATTGTCATGTTGACTACCTCACTAGACACATTCCATTCTTTGAAGGTGCCTCAGGGGTATGCATACAGCAGCTATTCGACAATAGGCTACTCTGCCAAAGCTTTCTGTGCACTGTTTGCCTCAAAACGACTCTAACAGTGGATGTTGGGAGTTTATGTGCCAGTTGCCCTGTAGTACCACCATGGTACTGACATGCCCTTGCAGTCAAATAAAGGTCCTCTTATTCTGCCCTCACATGATCGATCGTACCACAGGATACAGTTTCGGTCTCTCTAAACTGCTGCCACATCCAGAAACAGAATGATTGACATGAAACTATATCACATCAGTTTCAAACTGTTCTTATTTTAGTCTTCCTATGGCCTTTCACCGCAGAGTCTGGTAGGCATCTTTATATTACATTGTCTAATAATGTGAATGCTGTGATTGTGGATGTGGGACGAGGAGATAGCTCTTTGTTGTTTCAGTCTTAAACACCAGTGTACAAAGCAATTTCTCAAAATAAAATTCTCTTACTTTCCAGTATTTAGAATGGATAAAGTTGTATTACTTTGTAATTTATACACATTAATCTATATTGAATAATTTCAGGTTGCGTGGTTCCTGGTGCAGGCGCATTTGAAATAGCTGCATATCGGGAACTTGCTCAATATAAGGAGGAAGTAAAAGGGAAAATGCGATTAGGTGTCCAAGCATATGCTGAAGCTTTACTTGTTATTCCAAAGACTTTAGGTAAGTGTAGTGGGTAAAGTTTCATATGAGTATTGTAAGTTGAAATATTATTGCCACTAGTACAGAAAGAATTTTATGAAGAGAGGGAGAATGGCTAGAACATTTTATGTTTTCATCCTTTGCTTTTTAAAACTGTTAAATTATCAGTGCTGTCAGTGAGTTTAAAAGAATGAATTATGCATGTGTTTATAAGCACGAGTTCTTGATTTACTTGTTCAAAAATATTTCACCAAATTACACATGTGGGATATAATTTCGAAGGCAATATTTTATCATCTTATTTGCAGTTTCCATTGTTAGAGATGTCAATTTTGTGAAGTCCAGGTTGGAGCAACTAACTATAAAGAAGATTGCTGAGCTGCAGGCAGCAACATAAAAAAAAATGTCACACAGGCTTTTTTTTTTTTTTTTTTTTTTCCTATCACTACAGTCTCCATGATAGAGGAAAAATGCAGCAATCACTCGGGCACAACTCGTGAACGTAATAGCAGCCAGAGTGGTGGTCATGTGTGCACGAGTTGTGCCTAAGTGATTGTGTGATTGCTGTATGTTTTCTCTATCTGATGAAGCCTGTAGACAAAAACTCAAAAAGTGTGAGGCTGTGATGGTCTTTCTTTACATTGCTGTCTTTGGCTCAGCAGTTGTCTTTATAGTGAGTTGCTCTTATCCACACTAATTTGACATATATGCATCTTGTACTTAAGTCTTCCTGTTTGGACATGTATGTGAAGATGAGTATATAAGAACAAATTATAACAGGCTATCCAACCAAAGCAATCTGGGAAACTTAACACAGCAGAATGCAAAAACCAACCAAATAAGTTTTACATATATTTTTGTCTTAAATAGTACTCCTTAATTGGTGTAGACATTTTATAAATTTAGTGCTGAGTTGTGACTAACAGTAATGCTATAAATTGTTGTAATTGATGGTAACAGTTAATGTTGCAATAGTTCTATTGTTACATGTAGGCCATTTTCTTATAAATTGTTGTGCTCATCATAATTTTTTCAGTCTTACTGTAGTCAGCAGTAAAAAATAATATATGTTAGGTATGTTGTGTATAATTCAGACAAGCCTATCCTTATTATTTACAGCTGTGAACAGTGGTTTCGATACTCAAGAAGTCATAGTGAAACTGCAAGAAGAAGCAAGAATTGCAGGGGAGCCTGTTGGGCTTGACATAAACTCTGGTGAAGCCCTGAAACCAATTGACCACGGCATTGTTGACAATTATATTGTGAAAAAGCAGATACTGAACTCGTGGTATGTTTTTAATCTCTCTCTCTCTCTCTATCTCTCTCTCTCTCTCTCTCTCTCTCTCTCTCTCTCTCTCTCTCTCTCTCTCTCTCTCTCTCTCTCTCTCTCTGTGTGTGTGTGTGTGTGTGTGTGTGTGTGTGTGTGTGTGTGTGTGTGTGTGTTTAATTTTATTTTACTGTTTTTGCCAAAAGCTTTACAACACAATTTTTGTGTTCATGTACTTAAGATTTTCCTGCAATTTACTCTTTCAAAACAATGTCTGTGGAGAATAAATTGAAGCAATTGACATAAATTACGAATTCAAGGCTTCGACCTTGAAGTTCTTTGCAAATGCTACACAATTAATAGTATTTAGACATCAGTGTGCTCTACTTAGTAGATCTGTAGTAGAAAAGGTGTGAAGAATTTGCACTTCTCCTATGCTGCCAAGCCTAATAATTGGTATGGTGTCTGATTACAAGAACTAGTTTCTGTTGCACTCGTGCACCTTCAAAATAAAGACTTTTTTTTTAATTATATGCATAATTTGCATGTTTAGAATTTCCTGTGGTGTGAGAGAAATATGGTGATGCAAACACAGTTGAGACACAGCTGTACGGCTGACAGTGGCTAGACAACAGCCTGGGATAGTATCCTATGATAAACAGAACTCACTGTGTAAATTTACCTCTGGAAAGGAGTGTGTATGGACCAACATAGAGAAGGGAATGTTAAGGCACAAAATCGGTGGGTACAAATGAAAGAAAAAAAGGCACTCGAGGGTAAACGGCACTGGTTTAGGTGCAGTTCATTGCAACTGGAGAGAGACAGGCAAATACCAGCCAGGCCTGCTGCCAATTCCTTGCAAACACGGCCACCGGAATTCTTGCCACAGGACTTAACTGCAGCCTCCATGGCAGCTTTCAACATTAGTTCACTGCTCCAACCACACTAGTTCCTATGCCTCCATTGGGCTGCACTGTGGGGGATACTAAAGTGTGTTCAGTTTTTTCGAGCACTAGTGCTAGGTGACACCTTCACGTTCTTTGTTTTGCTTACATGTTCATGGTTAAATTACAGAACACTGGACCAGGTGAGTATATTTTCCTGCTTAGCACAAGTGTTTCGAGAATTTATTCACAATGCCATGTTCAAATCTTTAAGTAAATATACTTTTCTCATGTTACACTTACTGTATTTGTGGGGGAGGGGCGGAGTGTTGTTATTGGGAGGCTCAGTACCTTACAATGTCAAAAATACAACCACAATACAATCAGCAAAACAATACAGATGCAAAGGTCTCACCAAATACTTATGAAAATATTTGCACTTGGCAATGAGAACAAATTCTCCAAAGGCATTTGTGTGTTAAATGAGGTTACATCATAGGTCTCATTTATGTGGCTCAAAAGGGGTTAAAAGAAGCAGTTCGACGAGTCTTTCCGACTCCTAAGGCTCTTGCCCGAGTGCTCCATAGGAAAAGAGAAAACAATTTTGGAACATTTTCAGTTATAATGGAATTTGTCAAACGGTACAGTGTTTCTGTAGCACAGTGGACAAGAGCAGAGATTGTTAATTTTGTGGCCCAAGCTCCTTTTCTCTACTTACTATTCCTTATTTTTATGCTCTTTTATTGTTAAAATCTTAATTATAAAATTTAAAATAGTGGTGGAGTGCTACAGCAAGAGTGAGACTGCATTATTAAAAGAAAAATATTGTTCAAACGAGATAGAATGGCTGGCCAGTACTTACCCTTGTGCTGTACCGCCGATAGTAACACAAATGAAGAAACAGAAAAAAAGGGGACAAAAAGGACAAGCTTTTGGAACACAGTACCTTCATCAGGTGGGAGAGAAGGGAAGAAGAAAGGATGGGAATGGAAGGGAAAGGTAATTCACGACATGAATATGTAAAAATTTCCCAGTGGAGGAATCACAATATTTTCCAAACGTGGCAGTTTAACTAGTAACACTCCATTGCCAGTTTCTGGCGTGCCTCAGGAAGTCATGTCATCTTGTAGTGACTGAGTGGTCTACAAGCCCTTGACCAGTGTTTCTTCCAATCCCTTGGTGCAATCCATTTACAACACCATCTTTGCACTTGGTAAGATTGGCTGTTTGGAGCCTGGGCCACTTACACACCCGGGGGACGAACATGTTGATCAACTGGTCAAGCTGGCCACCACCTCTCAAGCCCATAGATACTGTATTGGTATCCCAGAAAGGGTTATCCAATTGGGGTTGCACTACCAGGTCTTTGAGGCTTGGAATTTAGATTAGTCAACCTTGAGCGCAGCATACAAGCTCCATGTGATCAAGCCTTCTACTGCCACAAAGAAATCCTCTCTCAGGCCTTCACAGAGGGACTCCATTGTCCTGTTGTATGCATATTGGCCATACATGGTTAATGCATGGCCACTTTTTACATCGGGAGGACCCACCAAATTCCCGATGTGGCACTTTGTTGATAGTGGCCCCCATCCTGTTGGACTGTCTGCTTTTAACTGCCTTGAGACAGTCTTTTAAACCTGCCTACTGCAGATTCTTTAATTTTAGCCGACAATGCCTTGATGCCTGACCATGTTTTAGGTTTTATTTACACAGCTGGCATTTATCATTCTATTTATTGATAGGCTCATTTGCCTTCTTTCAAAGGCCCCCATCCCTCTAAAACTCTTATTAATCTGTTGTCTCTTCCATGGTTTGTCCTGTTTTCAACTAGAGGAATTTAGTACGTGCAGAGTGGCTGGCTCACCCTGTATTGTCTTTGTGATCAACCAGCCACCATCTTCTGCTGTATAGTTGTTGATTAGTTCAACACACAATCTCTTCCAATTGTGTTTTCTTCTTCTGTGTTGTCAGCATCATGTTCATTGTCAGTGTGTACCGCTCTGGGTGTTGATCTCCATATTTAATTTTTTCCTACTTGGCTCTATTGTCTTCGGTCGGAATACAGATGACCTCATAGTTTAGTCCTTTCAAAATCACATAACACAGCTATAGAAAAAAATATTGAAAAAACAGAACATTAGAAACCATGCACCAGGGAAGACAGTTTGATGCAAATCTGTGTTGTATTCACGACTGGTAAAAAATAAAAAACAACTTGGAGAAACAAACAGCCAGGCATTATGTGCCCAAAGAATGAAGCATCCAGGCCTCAAAAAAGGGTTCTGTGATGACTTAGATGAGAAGTGACAATATTGACAAGTGAAATGTACCAACTCAGAGCATTACTTTTAGTCAAAGAATGAGGCATCTGTGGTATCAAAGCTACACAGATCGCATATCAAGATCAAAATGGATTAGATCTCTGAAGGAAAACTATCAGATAAATTTGTACTGCAACAGTCACATATATTATGCAGCTTTTTACTTTCCCCCCTTTCCCCTTAATGTAGTGTGTTGATTATTCAGTGGTATGATTTATTTGCTTGCTTACAGAACATTGATGATGCACACATTTAACTAAAAATGTTAAAATGTTTGTTAAGCTTAAGGGACTCAACTGCAGGGTCACCAGTCCCTAAACTTACAAACTACTTATGAACTACCTTATACTAAAGACGGCACAAACATCCATGCCCATGGGGGGGAATTGGAATCCCCGACAGGGAACGGCCTTGCGTATCGTAGCATAGCACCCCAATGCGGTCAGATGCTCCGCTGCGGCACATTTTAACTGACCACCCTGTTTAAAGTTGGCTGTTGAGCCTTGTACTGCTGTAGTGGACATAATGCCCTGTCTGCTTGTCTATCCATGCTAATTACACACTGTCTAGTTGAAAGCTTCTTACCTTACAGACTCTCACCACCCCGTCAGTGGATCAGTTTGCATCGTAATGCTGAAATTATTTTTAAGAATGGATTTTATCTATTGTCATGGAAATATACTGAACCTCCCAGTCATTTTTCCACTTCCCTATGAACATATCTACTCCCTAACTGAGTTTAATACTGTTATTTGAAATCAGCCAAATCAATATTTTTATTTTCATAAATTTAAATAATGTTTCATAAAGTGTAAATTGCAGGAAACTTACAAATATGTTAATGCAAAAAAGTGTGTGTGTCTGTGTGTTAGTGTTAAGTTTGCAAACATAACAAAATTTGACAGGGGTGATAAAAACTATTATTAACAGTGGGAGAATTTCAATTTTGGGGACGCAAAGTGAATGTTATGCTGTACTAACATGTTTAAGTAATTCTGACTGGTCATAGAAAAGAGCTTAATATTAATGTTGGTGACAATCATCAGTCACAGTTTGCATCAGTGTTATCGTAATGTTCTATAAATTAACAAATGAAATCTACATTTTATCTTTCTCACTGTTTCAAGGAAACTTTTAATTAAAACATAATGTGAAGATGAATCCTTACATTTCTTGAAATGTTCTAGTATTTCTATGTAGTTAATTCTTAACTAGAGGTCTGTGCGGATGTGGATATCCGCAGTAATTCTTACTTTGCGTATAAAATTGTGAGCAATACAGATATCCACGTGTTATATGCGGATAAAGGGTGAGGTATCTGCCCAGTACATCTGTTGACATGTTAGCTGAAAACTTCAAGCCTGTGGACATTATTGGAATCCTCTGTTGTCCTCATCCCCTGGCTACAGCAGACGAAGCTGTACTCAAGGGACCTGCACCTAATCAGTTTACGCGACCGTGTCTTATCTATGGTATGTCAAGTGCTTTTTGGGTGGCAAACTGTCCCACTGCGCACCAGAGGTGCCACGCTAAATTTCCATTGCCTTGAGTTAGCACTTTGTAGTGACAGAGTGCTAACGTAAATTGTAGTGAATGCAGTGACAGTTATTTCTTAAAATGAACACATCAATGGATACCGTATCGTGTAAAGTGAAGAGGTGATTTGACATAAATGAAGGAAAACAAATTGAAATAGTCATGAACGGTACAGCCCCACATAAAATACAAACAAACATTCATGTTTATGTATTACATAAATGGTGACAGAAGTAATAAAGATGGATAATAGTATTTTAGTAAAATCCCCTCAGTGCCGATCAGTTTTAACCAATGAAATTTAAGAAGATGCCTGTATTAACCCTCTAACTGGAACATCTTAAATACTGCAGTATGGAGGAACACCGGTCTCAAAGACCGAAAGAACCTTTAAACTGTGTTTTTCTGCATTTTCTTAACTCTTTAACGCTTCTATGTTGTTTCCGTTGCTCAATTATTTATAATGTGTTTTAAACTACACTGAAGAGCCAAAGAAACGCCTTGCTAGTGTCCACTATGACGGCATCTCAGATCGGTGTTCCGTTCACAAGGTTAAACAGCTGACATGGTGCTATGATCATATGGGCTCCGAAGCACTACTGTTTGTGTCCCGAGTGCCAATATTTTCCCATTTGGAAAAGCCTGTTTTGGCGTAGGTATAGAACAGTTACCGTGATTCAAGAAGTCAAAAGTAGTTAAGTTGTTGCAGAAATGGCACTCTTAACAATAATTATATCATTGCATACCATGATTTTAAATACTGCTATGTATTACTATTAGCCATTCAAAAACTTTAATATCTGCGGGTGCGGATAAAGTGCCATGGATGCAGTTGTGGGTATGGGCCTTGCGGATGTGGTGTGGATGCAAATAACACTTTTCTTATCCACGCAGACCTCTACTTATAGCAGTCTGTAAAGTAATGAGAGGTTTTGTCCTGTTGAAATTCTGTGGGAGTACAATTAAATTCCAGTAAACATAATGTTGACTAGTTCTTCCTTTTTGCAATTAAATCCATATTCACATTTTCCTTAGAATTTTGGAATATGTCACTAATACTGTCTGTAATCTGTTTTCAGCACAGTGATTGCGAGCAACTTGCTCCTTGTTGACGAAATCATGAGAGCTGGAATGTCATCGCTGAAAGGATAAATCTCAATTCTGGAGCTTTTAATTGTCCCATTATACTTATTTCGCTATTTATAACATCTTTTAACTTAAATCATTTTGTCAGTGAAAGTTAATGGTGCATTCCACAATATTTCACACGCAGCAAACTTGTTACATTATTGAATTAAAACTTTAACAGCTTACTGTTACTTATCAAACAGATGTATTTAACTTTTTTACAAATACATGGCAGTTTGTAATTTCACCAAAAGATTGTGTTATTTCTGTAACCCACAAATAAACTAATTGAAATTAAGTTAAGGTAGTGTCTTAATGAGACAGTGACAAATATTGCTACCAGAAAGAAATATATGTTAAAAAGTTATAATAAGTATCTTATAGCTTTAAGAAATGCCAGAAATTGCTAAAGTTTCTAATTGAACAATATAATAAAGTAGTTTACTGTTAATCACAAAGATGTACAATGAGCTGTGACAGACACACAAAAATGTATAATGAAAAGTAATTTATTCAAAACAGCAGATAAACGTTCGATAACATTTTCCTGAGTGAGAATCTCTAGTCGTTTGAAACTAGCAGTGTGTGTGTGTGTGTGTGTGTGTGTGTGTGTGTGTGTGTGTGTGTGTGTCAGATGTGGCTTACATTCAAAGAAATAATATCAACAGTTATCGACAGATTTATACCAAAAAAATTAACAAAAGAAGGAACTGGCACACTGTGGTATGTTAAACAGATTAGATCACTCTTGCAAAAGCAAAGTAAAGTAAAGTTTGCCAAATTGAAAGTCACAAACGTACCCAAGACTGGCAATCTTGTACTTAAACTCGAGATTTAGCTCCAATTTCAATGCGAGAAGCTTATAATAGTTTCCATAACGAAACCCTGTAACCTAATCTGGCAGAAAATCCTAAAATTCTGGTATAATGTAAAATATACTATAGTCTGATTAAAATTATTTGCTAGTTGACAGTTCATGTGCTGGAGCTTCTTACCTCCAGAGTGCTCAGTCGTGTCCAGATTGTTCGTCATTGCCAAACTGACAAAAGTGGCCAGTTAACTTTTAATTCCTTGCCTGCCTGCCTTTCTTGATGTTTTTTGCTCCAAATCATAGTTTCTCTCTCTTATTTCGCATTTCATCACACGACAAACACACCTGAAATAGAGGCATAACAATGCTAATGAAATATACATATGCACAACAATAACAAAACACTACTGCATCTGGACCTGTAAGTACAAACTGTGCTACAGCATCACACACAAATCACACATATAATCACAGATATCAGCTTCATATGCTTATGTGAAGCAGAACTTTTAAAAGCTAGAATTTGTTGCTGTGTATATTTATCTCTTGCGTAAAAAGCATATGTTTCCACAGTCAAAGCATAGTGTAATGGGTTAAGATTCTGGATTGTGGAAGGTATTGGTTTCATATCCCGTGGTTAAAAAAAATTAACATCTAAATATAATCAAAATTGTTGTAATTTGTTTTGTATTTAATATTTTGCCATGTCCATTTCATAATAATGTTTATTTTCAAATTTTCCCCTTATTTTTCATTCTTCCAGTCTCTTCTCAATTGGAATCACTGTTGCCTATAACATGTAACTGTAACAGCTCAGAAGATTCATCAGCAACTACGTATGTATCAGAGTGCCAAGCAACACTACTGCTCATCATTTCATGATGCAGCAGTTCGTGTAGCTACTAACCAGTGTGAGGATATTTTCTGGTAAATAATGACAGCGAGAAATTTACAGAATTTTAATGCTGTGCTGACAGTGTTCTATCTTTAGTATGCTTATAGAGGATAGCTTTAATCACTGGAACAAAGCAATCATGACCTTAGCCCTGTTGCATATTGCTGACCGTTGTTTTCTTGGATAAATTGCAGTTCTTAGTTGTGGTTAACTCAAGAGGTTAGTTTAAATTAAGAACTGCAAAATGTGTCCACTGTCACAGTTGAATCAATGAGTACTTAAAATCAACTGCCGTATTCCCAAATAACTGAAATTCATAGCTTGTAACAGTGCTTTGCCTTATATAGTATATTAACAGCACTTGTAAAGTGACCAGTCATGTTTGTGTGCCACCTATAGCAGAGATACATACATCATTTGGTTCTAATTAAAAATTTGTCAATGGAGTAAGACGACTTGGCCACTAGTAAGTCTTTCAGGCTCCTCTTAAACTGATCTTTACTTGTAGCTAAATTTTTATGGTTGCTGGTAAATTATTTAAAATGTGTGTTCCTGAGTAGTGCACCCCTCTTTGAACTGAAGTAAGTGCTTTTAAGTCCTTGTGTAGATCGTTCTTGTTTCTGGTATTGTGTGTACAAACTGAGCTGGCTGTTGGAAAAAAAGAATATATTGTTTGTGACAAATTTCATTGAGGAATAAATATGCTGCTAAGCAATAGTTAGTATACCCAGTTCTTTGAAGAGGCTTCTACAGGATGTCCGTGAATTTACAAATAATACATATTTCGCGCTTTTGGACTCTGAAAACTTTTGTTTGACTCGAAGAGTTACCCAAAGTATTGCGCATAGGGCATTATGGAATGTGGCAACATTTTACTGCCGTGTTACAAATGTCAACTAGCAAATAATTTTAATGGGACAACAGTGGCAAAACACAATCACTACCTTCACTACACAATAGCAGTGGTTAAGCTACTGATGATAGTTCTACTGAAAACAGTTTTCCGAAATTTGGTCACCAAAGACAATGGAGCAAATGCTCCAGAATTTGAATCAAGAACACTGCCAATGTGAGTAATTTAGAACTATATATTCCTAGAGTATTAAAACAAATTACTTAACAAAAGTCAGTCTCTTAGTCCTGATTGCATACCAGTTATGTGATTCCTTTCAGAGTATGCTGATAGAATAGCCCCATACCTGTTCAAACAACTTAAAGAGTATGATGCCAGGTGACGTCGACAACTGCCGATATTTCGACAGGAGGACACCCTGTCATTCTCAAGACACAACTGCACTCAAGGAAGCAATGTGCAAGCGTATTTAATACCTCGGTTAGCAAAGGGTAAACAAGGAAGATAACACACACACAGTACAAGTCACTGCAGAGTCAACACAACCAAAGATGACCAAACATCAAAAATATTGATAGTGACTATTAATAAACAGGTGAGGCAGCATTAATTCTGTCCCTCTGTTTTTTGACGAGCGACAGTGCTGGATTCCAAGCAGAATGTAAACAAAAACAGGCGAAGAGGCACAGGCAGTAATAGCAACAAATAAACACACACACACACACACACACACACACACAAAAATGCTAGCTTTCGCAGTCTAGCTGCTTCATCAGGCAGAAGGGAAGGAGAGGGAATGATGAGGGTTTTAAGGAAGGGGGTAAGGAGCCATTCCAATCCCGGGACAGGAAAGACTTACCTTGGGGGGGGGGAAAATGGAGGGTAAATAAATGCACATACACCCACACATTTACACAGACACAAGTACACTTAGCTTCCCTTTTTCCTCTTTTTCCTGAAGAAGCTGCCAGTGGTGGCGAAAGCTTGTATGTGTGTTTGTGTGTGATTTTATTTGTTTCTCTCGACGAGCTGGTCCTTTTGGTAAGTCATCTCTTTTCTATTTTTATTTTTGTTTATCCCACCGGGAAAGTTTCCCTCTATAATTTATATAGATAAAAAAATAGAAAACGGATGACTTAGCCAAAGGACAGGCTCATTGACAGACACAAATAAAATCACACACATACAAGCTTTCGCAACCATTTGTTGCTTCTTCAGGAAAAGAGGAAGAAAGGAGAGGAGAAAGGGAACAGCAACAAACTGTCCATTCGCATGAATGGTCACAGGCAGAGACAAGCTACCTCTGCCATCTTCATACGGAAAAAAACAAGATGCCTAGTGTCCACAAGCTTGTTACTTCGGATACAAACCACAGTTTCAAACACATGTACTGCTTATCTGAAATAAACAAAGTATGTTTTTGTGCTATGTTTTGTAAGAAACAAACATCTAATTGCAATTTTCAGCTCCTTCGTTGGTAAACATCATCATAATATAATAAAACATTGTGAATAGGGTTTCCAATTAGAAGTTATGAACTGACATGGTCTCTCACAGCGTGGAGGTGAGGTCCTATGTGCTGCTGAATATGCAAGGTGTATTGGGTAGCATATTGTTAATTACAACTGTGAACCCATATAGATTCCTACAATTACAGAGCCACCTGTGGTGAAACAAAGCAGTTGCTTCAGATAAAGTTTATGTAGTTTTTGCTGTAGAATCATAAATACAATAAAAAACAGGGGTTATGATCGACGACTTTGAAGTTGACACACCTGCACATGGTATGGGGTTGGAGGTAGAGTGTGATATCATTGGATGTCATTCCCCACTTCCCACCATCAAGAGAATAAAATTTGGCTATTAACAGTTTCTGATCTGATGTGTAGTTAATGTCTTCCGTTAAAATGACCACCCTGTATAATGAAAGTGTTTGATCAACACTTCACCAGAAATATTCAAGTAGCTGAAAATGACTCCAGGAAGAACAATAATTCACAGTACTTTAAACACCAGTCTTGCGACAATGGGTACCTGGACTCAAAACTCATCTCCCCCCCCCCCCCCCCTCCCGCTGCAAATTTGACTCCCTGAAGGAAGCAACCAATAAGGTGGAATCTGCAGCATGCGTTTGTGACGAGAGAGGAATATGATTAGCATTTCCGTGCAGGCACACTTGGGTGCCAGTAGTGCCACCTGCGAGTGTTGTGTAAACAGTGAACAAAGGCCATGTGGACATATTTGTGGATTATCCTTCAGAGAAATTAGTGGTTGTGTGGGATGTAAACAAACCACTGTGGATCTGTAATCACTGGGTGCATGAGGTAATGATGAACCGACAGGACTGTTGTACCCATATCATGGCACAAGTAACATGATGAGAGGTATATTGCGCTCATGGATGTGATGGATCGCTCTGACACACCATAAACCATATCAGAACAAATTCAAACTGTTGTGCAACAAGTAGTTTTACAGCATATCATTCGACATTTCCACCAAAGCGGTCTGCCCACATAGCACTGAGTCAGTCACAGGTACAATTCACATTAATAACCAAATGGAATTACATTGATTTTGTCGAATACTAACTGTCTACACCACCATGATGGCCAGATTAGAGTCTAGAAACACTGGTGAGGGGCTGTTGAATTGTGGCCTTGTGTGTCGCCATATTGGTGCACGTAAAATGGATATTTCGACTGAAATGATTGCGAAATACAAATAGTTGATGACAATTAGACACTTGTTAGCTACAGGAAGAATATGAATGTCATTGGTAGGCCCTACTCGTTTTAAGACTCAGTATTTCAAGCCGTTTCCTTGTGTTTCTGCCTAATTACACACTAGGATATCAAATTTATAAACAGCCAACTGTTTGTGACAACGCAGAATTTGAATGTAACTGGCAGGCAACTCATTTCAGCTGCAGTAATTTAACCTTCCTTTTACGTATCTACCAAAATACAATCTCAGAAATCGCCACATATTCTGAAATAGACGGCTAGCAACATTGTGACAGCCACGCTGAGAAGTGGTGGACAGAGGCCCGGCCGCCAGAAAGTGTCTAACGCATTCTACGATGCATCTTGCAAACTCCCGGTACGGAGGATTTTGGCAACTGCGCTAAAAAGAATGTGCGCTCTCGCAATGGACGAGCGAGACCGGTAGTGCGCGCTGTGGACCGGGTCGAGCGGACATATCCCAGCTCCTCAGTATCAACTCAACGTTTTACAGTGGACCATGTGGGTCGAGCCAATCGCGAGCTCCCCACGCACATGCGAGTGTATTAGTGCTGGGCCATCTGACCACCGCAAGACTGTCGCGACTACGGTATTTATCGCGCTGGATGCAAAACGCGTGTTACCGTGGAAACACGTCCGTCGCCCGCACTCACATGACCGGCCGATGAACTTGATCGCTGGGGAGTGTACACCCTCCCGAGGCCAGCGTAAAGAACTATCTGACACAATGCAGTGTATTTTTTTAAATTAATAAATCCTTGTATAAAAACAATCTTATTTTTGCATCTTTTCGTCACCACGGCCTACATAGAGCTTTACATAGAAGCATGGTTAATTAAATGCGCACGCTTCAATTGGTGACCCCGACGTGATCAGTAGGTAAGGTCCCATGGTGATGAACTATAATTACGTGTGGCACGTAGCCATGAATGGCACAAAAAACATTTCTGTCTTCGCGAACAGGTGTGAACAATTTTCGAACTTTCTTTTATTATTATCGTCTATATTTTTTGTTGTGTCATATTAATTCATGTGTAATTACTGTAATGTGACAATTGTTTTGTTTCTATTCCCTGTTGCACATTAACTTTTACAATGACAACCTTGGATGAGTTAAGGAAAATCGTGGAGGAGATTGCAGCACACAACCAGGCGCAGGAGAATGAGCTTCAGGTGCACTCTGCACATAAAGACTCAAGAGATGAACACGTCAATGCACAAGTGCCGCCACACCAATTTGCACGCCCGTCCCCTCGGCAGTAACAGGACATGTGCTGGTTAGGCTGCCCCCCCTTTTGGCCCCGTGTCCCAGTAATGTGGTTCAGCCAGGTGGGGGCAGTCTTCCTAAGAAACAATATCACGTGCGCCCTCAGGAAATTTGTTCACAGCGTGAGCCAGCTGAACAAAAATTACACTGCTGAGGTACAAGACGTGATAACCGCCCCTGCCACCCAAGGTTCGTATAAAAGACTCAAGGACGAACTGGTCCGACGAGTCTCATCATCACAGGAGCAATGAGCGTAACAGTTGCTGCACCAGGGGGAATGCGGCGACCAACAACCGTCTCAGTTCCTACGTCATCTGCAGAGACTCGCACAGCCCAAAATGGTGCCAGATACACTGCTCCGTACAATCTGGGTGCCCAGCCTCCCTGCACAGGTGCAGGCAGTAACCGCCGCACAGGCAGAGATGCAGCTGGAATCTGTTGCGGATTTGGCTGTCAGGGTGCACAATGCGCTGGCAACCGCGCTGAATACCGCAGCCTCGATGCCAACTCTCCCCTCCACCGGCCTTCGCTCCACAGCCACCCACGCAGCCAGCATTCCCAACAGCTGATGGCAATCTGTACCTTCTAGTGCAGAGTCTGACCGCCCAGGTGGCAGCACTCTCCAAGCAAGTGGATCAGTTGACACGCTCACAGAGAGATGGCAGCACTCACCGCAGCAGCAGCAGTTCGGGCCACGGTTTGCACAGACGGCAATGCAGACGAAGCAACAGCTGCTCTAATGGTACCATGCCGACGTCAGGGCTGGCCAACTTCTGCTGGTACCATGCGCACTTCAGCAACAATGCAACAAAGTGCCGTGCCACCTGCTCTCACCCAAACGCCAACTGCAACCAGTCCTAGATGCAGCATGATATCTAGGCATCTATATGTAACAGAAAAGGGCAAGGGCATGAGTTACCTTGTGGACAACAGCTCGAACTTGTCGATCTTTCCTAGGTCCCTGCTGCGTGAAAACAGGAAGGTGGAAACTCTGTGCCTCACAGCGGCAAACAATTCGTCGATCAAAACACGATCAGGACGTTGACCTCGAACTTCGCCACACATTTGCCTTGAGGTTCACCGTCGCCGATGTCAACGAGCCAATATTAGACGCCGATTTCTTGACACACTACAAGTTGCTTGCCGACATTGCCTGTGGACTGTTAATAGACTCAAAGACTACCTTGAAAATTTCGGGTCAACAAAGACAGGCCACATTTGCAGTGTGAAACCTGTCATGTGCTCCGGGCCATTTACAGATATTCTCGATAAATTTCCGGAGTTAAATCGCCCGTATGGTGTACCAAAGGAGTCCAAACACTCGACTATGCACCACATTGTCACAACTCCCAGCTCTCCTGTCTCTTGTCGCCCACGCCATCTCACTCCCGACCAGTTCGTGGCTGTGAAGGCTGAGTTCGAGGCAATGTTAGGTCAGGGTATCGTCCGCCCAGCATGCTGCACATGGTCGTCCGTATTGCATTTAGTGCACACTCAATGCAAGGTAAGTGCCAGACAGATAACTGGTGCCATATCTGCAAGACTATAATTACTCCCTGGCAGGCGCGACAGTATTCAGCAAGGTGGACTGCACAAAGGCGTACACTCAGATTCTGGTGGCACCTGAGGATATCGGAAAAACGGCCATCACCACCCCATTCGGGCTCTTCGAGAGCATGTTCATGACGTCTGGCCTACGGAATGATGCCCAGACCTGGCAGCGTTTCCTGGACAGCGTCCTACAAGGTTTACCGTGCTGCTTTGCATAACAAGATGCCATCCTCGAGTTCTCAAAGACGCCCGAGCTCCACCGCAGCCATTGAAATTAACCAGCAGAAATGTGTGTGTGGGTTTGGTGGCATCGGATTCCTGGGTTACTTCATCACAACTGCTGGATCCACGACTCTGTCAAACAAAGTCGAGGCTGTTATGTCAATGCCACGTTCTGAGACACACAAGGGGCTGCGTTGTTGACTCAGCATGATTAATTTCTACCGGCGCTATTTGCGTAACACGGCTGCGGTATTCGAGCCCCTGACTGCCGCCCAACAAGGTCCCAAGAGAAAAGGGGAAGACTCCCACCACGTGGACGGACGGCATGCAATGCAGTTTCGTCGAATCGAAACGGTGCCTCGCTGACGCGGCACTGCTCGCCCATCCCGTACACGACGCCAAGATCTCCATTGTGGTGGACGCCAGCCATACCGCTATAGACGCCTCTCCGCAACAATGCGTCGACGGCAGCTGCAAACCTCTCGGTTTATTTTCCAATAAGCTTTCTTTTCCAAGAAGCCACGTCGAGAAGCGGCGGACAGAGGCTCGGCCGCCAGGAAGCTTCTACACGCATTCTTCAGTGCGGCTCGCAAACTCCCTTTATGCGGTATTTTGGCATCGGCGCTAAAAAAAAAAAGTACGCTCTCGCAACGGACGAGCGAGACCGGCAGTGCGCGCTGTATGACTGAGTCGAGCGGACGTATCCCAGCTCCTCAGTACCAACGTTTTACCGCGGACTACGTGAGTCGAGCTCATCGCGAGCTCCCCACGCACACGCGAGTGTATTGGTGCTGTGCCGTCCGACCGCCGCAAGACCGTCGTGACTAGCAGTACGGTATTTATTGCGCCGCACGCAAAACGCGCGGTACCGCGGACACGCGTCCGTCGACCGAGCTCACACGACCGGCCGACGAACTTGATCGCTGGGGGAGTGTACACCCTCGCGGGACCAGCGTAAAGAACCTATCTGACATAATGCAGTTATTTTTTTTAATTAATAAATTCTTGTATAAAAACAATCTTAGTTTTGAATTTTTTTTTCCGTCACCACTGCCTACATAGAACTTTACACAGAAGCGAGGTTAATTAAATGCGTCTTTTGTCAGGTCTTTTGTGGCAAGGAAGAATCTAAACACCATTCGTACTCGTTTGTCGCAAAAAAATTAAGCTATATTGTCTGGTTCCTGCATAATCACACCCTCACATATCGCAAAGTATTCGTAAAAAAAGAAAATAATAGTAATAAAAAATAACAATAAATAGATAAACAGCGGAACAGATTCGAAGTACATTAAGATTATCGTCCCAGATTCTGTTACGATCGTAAAAAGACGAAAAAATATATAGTTCTCACAGGACTCGAAGCAAATATTTCCTCTAACCCACCTCAATACCTAAGTTAACTCAAGGCATCTACTGTTCGTTTTCTAATTCATATTTATCTTACTTTGGGATTCATCATTATTGCATCATTAATTGATATTCGTTCTTACATGCCATTTAATGAACTCAGTTGAAGCGTCAGTGATAAATCTTCAGTGAACTATCGCCTTAAAGTGGTTTAGTGTGATTATTTGCACTAGTATTGCCTGTGGTCGAAAATCGACCAATTGTGTTTACAATGGTCACTGGGGGTAAAATTTTAGGTATCATGTCGGCGGCCTCGCGTGATTAATTGGCAACATCAACAACACGATAGAAAATCTTTGCCCATTTGTTCGAACCACATAGATTGACTCGATTAGTGTATCGTACAGACCATGAAGTAAACAAATAATGCTGTTCCTGCTTTATGGTTGACAGGTTCTTGCATGTACCCTCGTTCGCTCAGTAAAGATAATTGCCTTCGTAAAGCGAAGATTCCATGAGAAAACATCAGCGTTGTCAAGCAGTTGGCTAAAATGAAGACTCACAGGATTCTCACTATTAAGCATCTGTTGCCAACATTATCATAGGAAACCGCTGGGATGTTTAGTAAAATTTAACCGGCACTGGGAGGTATGAAACTGTATCTTTTTTGTGTTAAGGAAAATGCCTGGCACAATAACAACAAATAAAAACGGAAGTATATACTTCTCATGCCATTTTCGAATTATATAACTTTCATTAACCTAATATTTGAAATGGAACTACAATTTCGATGTTCGTATATTCATACAACGTCAAGAAATAATGTTATCTCGATTCTGCGATATTCAGAATTCCAGAGCTGACAACATGTCAACTTCGTAGTTCCACCTGTGCACCGCTTCATGCCTCTCCCGGCGCATCATCATTTATATTGGCATTCTCTACTTTGTAGTTCCACCCGAGCACCGCTAGATGCTTCTCCCAGCGCATCATCCTTTATATCGGCATTCATATGAAAACATCTATTTCCTTTAACCACTCGTAATCACTGCGAAAATGAAGCATTTGAACGCACAAGAAAGTGAGTTGGGAGCACTCCATGTTTCGATATTCACTTATTTTAATACTGCAGATGCCATGGAGGTAAAAAGAAGGGAGTGGGCATGACGTCACAAACTTGAAGCCGGCAAACCTAGCTCCGCCATTACAGTTTGTTCAAAACATTAGTTTTCTGCTGAGCTGCTGTGTTGAGTTGTCGAAGAGTTGCAGTTGATAATGCCTGTGTGTATTATTTATGGTTGTATTAACAGTTTTGATATCATTAATAATGTGAAGAAAATCACATTCCATTATGGTCTGTGAGTCTTTTGAACAAACAAACATGGCTGCTGACCGGCTTCAAACAGAAGTACAGCAGACGCCAGTAGTGGCATCTCCCCTCTTCTTACCTCCATGGCAGATGCGGTGCATTACAGCGTCTTTGGTCGAGGCGAATAGCCAATCAGTGAGCTGATTGTTGAAGAATGTAGAACTTGATCCAAGCTGTAGATAGGAAAATTTCTACTTCCTTTTACCACTTGTAATGGCTAAATGCACACATAATATTTATATTCGTGAAATCTACGACAAACAATCTTTAGAATCATGCAACATTCATTGGCCTTCTTGTACGAATAAATTAGTAATCTGTACCACAATTTTCGTGTTAGCGTATTTATATAATGATTTCAACTGGAGTTGAGGAGTTTTCGGGTCGACCCGACTCGAGACTATGCAACTCGGGTTAACACGTGTGTCCACTGGGAAGTTACTTGCGCAAGTAACCTATGCAAGTACTTGCCGAGATATTTACACTAGAAGAAAAACTATCGCAAGTGTTCTTGTGCAAGTCGCTTTGGCAAGTTTATTTGAGGAACTTTCTGCAAGTACTTGCCGAGGTGTTTCAACTAGTTTTCATGTTGTGATATAGGCAGGTGGAAGTTACAATGTCATGCGCGAAAATCAGAACAAGTGCCACCATTGTTGCATTATTATTGTTGAAGAAAAAACACAAAGAAGTAAATTTTAAGAAAAAGAGAAGTGTAATGGGGAAAAATGGGTACAGAGACGTACATTAAGCTTTCAAGAAACATATTTAAATGAACTAAAAACAGAATACGCTAGTCAGATTAAAATTTTTCAGAGAATGTCATGTGAAAATTTTGAACAACTTTTGTCTATTGTAAAAACAAGTATTCAAAAGCAGGACACACAAATGCGGCAAGCTATTGCACCAAGAGATCGTCTTTTCATTACCCTTCGATTTTTAGCAACAGGTAAGAAAATAAAACACTAAAATAGAAAAGAAATGAGATATTTATTTTGTTATCATAATCGGATTGTTCACCATTTTCTTTTTGTATATGTGCAGGAGACTCATTTCATTCTCTGATGCATCTCATCTAAGTTCCTGTGTGTACTATCTCAAGGATCGTTCTGGACTGTTTCCAGGCTCTATATGACTGTCTGAAAAGAGAATATTTAAAGGTTAGTATTCTGATGTTTCAGTAGCTCACTCAAATAGTCAATTAAGCAGAACATTTGCAAAACACTTACTTTGTGTATTGTCTACTTCAGAAGGATCAGACAGAATTATCACTTCTTCTGAAGGTGAATATACAGTAGAAATAAAATTTCTATCATCAGAAATCCATACACAATTATCGTCTTCAGATGATACTTGTAAAATGGCTTCTTGAATTTCTCTTTTCAGTTTTTTCTTCTGGCTAGTTTGGACAAAGCCCTCAGCTCTGCAACAACGTAATCACCAAATATCTGAAATTCATCGTTTGCTTTCTGCATTAGCTCTAAGGCTTTTTTCAAAAGATCATCAGTGTCTGTGTCATTTTTCTTTTCCTGCTTGATGTCTTTATGGTTTCGTTTTCTCTGCAGATATCAGCAGACGTTCCACGACATTTTCTGTGTCTGCTACCTGAAATAAATATCATAATGTAGTATATTTATACTATTCATGTGGATAAATTTTAGCTATAATTCCTGTTTTCTGTACTTCAAGGTACCTTCAACAGGCGAAGAATGGCTACAAATTGCTAATGAGTTTGAAAGTAGGTGGTATTTTCCACTGTATTGGTGCTATGGACGGGAAATACATAGTCATACAGGCTCCCAATGAAGAAGGCAGTGTATACTTTAATTATAAAGGCACTCTTAGTATAGTGCTATTAGCACTGGTTGCACCAGACTGCAGAGTTCTGTACTTAGATGTAGGCAGTAATGACAGAATATCTGATGGTAGAGTTTTTAACAACTGTAAACTGTCAGACTGTCTTGAAGATAATACTTTCAATTTACTGGCTCCTCGAACTTTACCTGGTAGAACTGTGCAGTCACCATACGTCATTGTTGCTGATGATACATTTGCTCTAAAAATACATTATGAAGCCTTATCCTTTTGGGACTGATGACCTTATAGTTTAGTCCCCTCTAAACAACAACAACCTTATCCTTTTAAGCCCTGTTTACAGCGAAGCGAACACAAGCAAACAAGCAGCAGCGAATTAGAATTCACTATGGTGTAAACGCTATGTTCACTGTGTTTGATCAGGCTCGGCTCATAATCAAAACAAACAGCGCATGCTCGCCTTGAGGCAGTGTGCTGTTTTCTCTTCCGTTTGCTCCGGTGTAAATCCATGTTCGCAGCTACAACCCAATGCGTGTGTGCATAGGCACATTCCTGGCGAATGCACATGCGCCTGTGTTTGCTTTGATGTAAATGGGGCATTAGAGGTCAACCAGTGCAAAATCGTGTGTTCAATTATAGGCTCTCTAGAACAAGAAATGTGACTGAAAACTTTTTTGAACTTATTTCCACACGTTTATGAATATTACAAACTACAATTCTTCTCAACCCAGAAAAAACAAGAAAAATTGTCAAAGCAATTTGTGCTCTCCACAATTTTTTAATGAAAGTAGAAAGAAGCAATTCTTTCTATGCACCACTTGGCACTTTTGATGCTTGAGATTCGCAAAATGAAGGAGAATGGTGCGGAGACAGATGGGTCGAAAGAAATGTGCCACTGGAACTCTTGAATGCACATTACTGGCCACAGTCAGCTAAGGAAGTGCGAAGTGAATTTACTGATTATTTCATATCGCTGAAGGGGAAGTGGAATGGCAATATCGACGTCATTAAATTTTAACCTGTGAGCACACACATGTATTTGTAAAGATACTAATAAATACTGTTTGTAAAAAGTAAAATTTGTTTCACTTACCAAATTGTCTTGTTTCCTTGGGTGTGCAAATTGAAATGAATCAAAATAGTCCCACTTGTTTTTATATTTGGCGTCTGCACCTTGGCCACTTTTTCTTTTCCTCACTTTGTTGACTTCCTGTCCATATTGGGTTCGTAAATTGTTAGTTTCTTTTTTTTTTTTCTTTTTTTTTTCGTATTTAGGCATTGGTTGTGCCGAAATCTCCTGCAATACTTTCCAGTGCGTCCTCTTTCTCTTTTTTTAATCTATTTTTAAAATCCACGTATTTTATGTACCACAGTTCAGGGACACACTCCACTTTTTCGATAAGTAGTTGCGTTTTTTGTAATTCGACGCAAATTTCGTCCCTGACATTGACAAGTCTGTGGAAACCGCAAAACTTGCTGCAAGCAGAAAAAAAAACTTCTCAACAACGGGCAAGCTCTGCAAGTACTTGCTGCAAGTTGCACTACACTGTGTACACTAACTTGCAGAAGTTACTTCTGCAAACTGCCGAAACTTATGGCAGGCTGCTAACCTTAGTTGGCGCGGCATGCAGCACAGTGCGGCTAAAGAGTCTATATAGGGAGAGAGTGGCCAACCGGCCAGTGTCCGCCATGTTTTTACCTGACTGCGCGTGGGACGGGCGTTTACATAGTGCCTCTGGCAGAAGTAAAACGAGTTCCAACCAAATTCATTTCATGCATGCCACAAATCGTCGTCTGTTTGTTTACTTGTGATAATGATGTCGACTGACATGAGTAGACTAAAAACTTCTATAGTCGAATTAAATTCACCCTTCGGTAAAGAGTCTGTCTCGCAGCAGTACGCACTTGGCTGTTCTGACATTTAACTATCGGAATTTATCATGTGACTGTCCCGTTATTTAAATACAAGGCTGCAGTTCTGCGCCTTATTGAAGGATTCAGTTCAGCATGAGCTTAGTAATTCTCACCTCATGTTTTCGTCGTTCATCTACAATAAACAAAATTAGTTTATATTAAATGTGCAATGGATTTACCAAATTATTCAACGGAGACGTGTGTGTTTTCTTTTTCCCTGTGATTGTCTGGAAGTTTTAATTCTTATAATAAATGTGCTAAATACGTCAAATGTGGCAAAAATGTTGACTCTATGCTACACCACAGCTCAGTTTGCTACCATGACTTATTTTGCATTCACATTTTTGGCGAAAATAGCTGTCACTGTTCAACATAACCTGCACTAGGGATGACTGTCAATATTTTCAAGATTTCAGGTGTAAGCTGTTACATTTGACAAAACCAGGTATTCTTAAATTATTAAGAAGTACTCCATTAACTGTTTCCAGTTGTACCTGAAGTGGGTAAATTCGCATATGTAGTGATTGAAATTAAGTATAGCAATTTATCTCCTGAATACACAATCACAAATCTGGCACATAAAAAATTTTGCTGCATGGTGGGCAGTGGGCAGGTTTGCCACTTGAGAGATGCAGATAAGACACGGTCGCGTAAACGGATTAGGTGCAGGTACCTCGGGTACAGCTACATCCGCTGTGGCCAGGGGATGACAACAGACTTCTGCTCTTCCTGGGGCCTGCAAGGATACTAAGAATGTCCACTTATTTTTGTTTCAAATCTATTTTCTGTCAACTGGAAATTAAGTAAACAAATATGAATTTATTCTCTGCAGCAAAGTTATGATGAAAAGAAATTTTCTAGCAGATTGAAATGAGATTTATCTTCAAAGAAAGTTCATGACTAATATTGGTGAACTTCCTACATTCTCGTTTCTCTACAGATGGACACAAGTAAGAAGAGATTTTGGGGCATTAGCAGTAAAAAGAGAAGATATAAAATATTCAGAAAAAATCAATGTAGATTTGGTCAACGAGCTTTCTGCAGATACTAATCTTTAAAAAATCAAAAGGTTGGATATTTACTGGATGTAAAAATTCAAGTCTGGACAGTATCTACAGAACGGTCTGCAGTCAGCTGCTGATGCATTTTTCTGAGTATTTTCTATCTCCTCTGTTTGAGGCTAATGCCCTACATTTTTGTCTTTCTTCCTTCTGTGGAGAAATGAGCATCTACGAATTGCATCAGTCTTACTGATGAAACTGCCTGGAAAATTAATCTTATTTCAATCACAAGCTGATTTCATTTCAACATATATTCCACTGAAAAGTGCGAATTAATTCTGAAGTAGCTATTATTGACGTACAGAAGCCATTTCACATATGGTATCTCTATCAAATGTTAAATACTTTAATACAATCTGCAATTCAAAATAAAACGATGTTCATTTTCACATTTGTTTATTATCACTTCTAGCTGACAAACCCATAGAACTGAAATAAAAGTAAGTAAAATAATAATAAAAAATTGCCAGAATTGAGCTTTGAACACAGAACTGTTGCAGTGTTAATCTGTAACACTCGTCATTTAGCCAACAACACAAGCTATGCGAAAATTAACTTCCGTTAGACATGCTCATAAGATGAATTTGTTCGAAAAACACTTATATTTCATTTACTGAAGTAAAATTCATATAGCGTACTGTCTGTCCCAATGATCTCTATACTACCTGGGTATTGAACTTCAGCTGTATAAGCGTGCCATCCATAAATGGTTATATTTAGTTTCTTGCCAATTTATAACATGGCTGCTTCAGAATATTAGTAGGACATAAAAAGAAAATATGTTTCAATTCAATTCTCACTGCAGCCTAGTACTTCGCATATTGACATAAAGTTTAAAACAAGAAGTTGGAAAGTAATTCTTTGTCATATACAAATTTACGAACAGACGTTTGCCAAATCTTAACATTGTGGACAACATCAATCATGTGCAAAGCATTTGTGCAGGTACATTGTAGTTCTATGCTCAGAGCATTATACATCAAGGCTGTAAAGAGATCACCGGTCTGACGAGACAGAAAAGACATACATAGTGTTTAACAAATCGGAAAATAGTTAAAGTACCCGTTGTGCCTGACGTCTAGTGACAGCACTAAATACGTGCCACCCTCGCAACTGAAGGAAGCTCAAGATTTAACGTCCTGTCCGCGAAAGGGTTAAAGAGCACTGTGAAATACACTCTAGATAAACATGGAGGGCCTACTGTCCAACACTGTGACAGTTGGAAAAGATGGTTCAACCACAGAGTTAGAAAGACTGCTGTAAGAGCAAAGAGAGCTTCATTGTAAATTTAAATGTATCTGAAGCCACCCATTCAAGCAAAATCTGCTGTGACAGAAAGTTCTAAGACCTTTTGGTTATATTGTTACAGGTGATGATTTCGTGTTGCGTTGTTAGCCGATAGACCCCAGCTGGGAACGTGTTCAGCCTGTCTGGTGCAAGTCTTTAAGTGACGCCACATAAGCGACCTGCGCTATGGCGATGAAATGATGCTGAGGACGACACAACACCCAGTCTCCAAGTCGAGAAAATCTCCAATCCGACCGGAAATAGAAACCAGGCCCCCTGCGTGGCAATCTAGCATGCTCTCCACTGGACTAAAGAGGCGGACGTTATTACAGATGGTGCTGGAAGACAAAACCTGTGATGTAGCAGATAAAGACTATTAAGTGAAGGGTCCTGGATTCAAGACCCACCATGGTTGTATATTCTAATTCTCTTTTTTTTCTAATACATTTTAGATGTACCAAGAGAAATTTCCAGAAGTTTCTGTTTGTGTGAACATCGAGCTGGAGTCTGTTCATCCTGTGCTCATGTATATGTGTGACAAGTGCTTAATAAATCATCACTGGATTCAAACCAGTTTTCATTAATCAACTTACTGCTTAATGAGACCTCTAATGTGATAGGTGAGGACCAAGGGTAAAGATAACTTGGAATCGTATACATCCTTGTCAGCAATGTGCCTCCTATCAGGCCACTAGTGAGCCATCCTTAATGTAGTGAAAAACCATAGTGTATGCCATATTTAACTTAAGTGGAAATTGTTAGAGAAATGATACCAACAAGTGAGACATCCTTCATATATATATATATATATATATATATATATATATATATATATATATATATATGTGTGTGTGTGTGTGTGTGTGTGTGTGTGAGAGAGTTGCGCTTAACGTTTGGGTGCTTCTTCTCGGAATGTTCTGGGAAGTGTGCTTTAAATCTTCTATGAGTTCACACCCTTGACGTATACTAGTAACATGTGGAGTCTCATCTCAAACTGAATTTCCGAGACCTGAAGGTCTCTTTGTAAGCTGAAGGCAAAGTACATCATTTTGGCGGGCTGGAAACTTTTGACATACATAAACAAACAGTAATCTGACCCATACTCTGTCCTGTCAAACAAAGCAAGGCAGCATGATAGCAGATCTACCTATCATCAGTTGCTGAAGCTCGTAAGCGATTAAACGCGTTTGCACTTTCGTAACTTACGCGTATGTTAGTTGACACTGAGTAAGTCGTGTATTTCCATACGTATTTTGACTTACTCGAGTGGTGGTGAGTGAATTCAAGTGTGGAAACACTTGCCTGTGAAAATGGCGTTGAGAGGCAAGACTTGGAGAGATCATCCTTGTTGGTCAAGATCTATGGAGATCGTGTTACGTATACAATCGTTGGCGTACAGTCATATGGGCTCAGGCGGTAGTAATTACTGATTACTTGTCAAGGGGCGTATTATAGAAGTCGAAGCGTTGTGCATGTAGTGCATTGTGTATTAATGTCGCAACCATAATACCTACGTGAATAATCGATAATGGTTGGTACTTGACCGCAAATGTGCTATATTGTTATTGATATTAGCTTTGACGTAACTGCATTATTTATGTTTACAGTTAGTGCTTGTTCTCGGAGATTTGCACATCCCTCACAGATGTAGCAGCTTGCCATCGAAGTTTAAAAAACTTTTGGTTCCTGGTCGAATACAACATATACTTTGTACGGGGAACTTGTGCACGAAGGAATCATATGACTACTTGAAAACTCTCGCAAGTGACGTGCATGTTGTCAGGGGTGATTTTGATGAGGTATATTTACTTTAAAAATGTGTTTTTCAAGAAAAGTGTTTCGTTGTTATCTTATGTTTTCCTTACACACTTAATTCTAGGCAGCCGCTGCTGCAACGTTCACCTGCTTTTACTACTTAAATGCCTTTTTTTATTACCAGAAGTTCTTTATTCAATAGTCATGGATGGACAGATTGTCAACCCCAAAATAAGTGTAAACAATTAATTAGGAGCACGATAAAATAGGTGTACATTGTTGGAAACATATTACATAATCACATAAAGAGACAGAAATTCAGTATTTGGTTTAGATGTTACTGGTGGTCGCTAAAATTAAAAATAACTCTCTTGTTAAGTGTAGTCATACATTTGAGCTGTTCCACCCCCCCCCCCCTCCCCCGTTCTGGTGCATCAATATCAAAACCTTCTGACCAAATATTTTGGTAGTGGTCTCTAAATGGTTGCCCACTGAACTACTCAAGCGAGGCAATGTATATCAAACTGCCACTCAAAATATGCCCCCGAAATTTGTAGTATCAACTTTCTGTGAAATTCTGCTTCTCTTTGACATAATTGTGGCATTTGAAGACTATTGACTTCGACAATACCTATTTTGTTTGTGATAGGTCTGCAGTTGTTAACTTTCTAATTGTCTTCTATGGTGACAGAATGCCTTTGTTGGTTGCATAAGCAGCAATATATAAATGGAAAACATGTTACATGTCAGTTGTTTATTGTAAGCTCTGTCTTTGTAGTTAAGGTGATATTTTCATTACATCATTCATATTATCTTACAAAATTTCAGAATAGTAAAATTGTTTGTTCTCTCAGGAAGTATAGAATAGATTACAATTCACCACAAAGATGGTTGCATAGACAGGCCCGTACCGTACAATAGACAATGACATTCACTCAATTATAGCTTTCTTCCATGGCTTTAATCAAAGAGGGGGGGGGATACATCCAGATGTCTGGGGTGGCCATAAAGGGTCGTTTGAGCTCAAGTTATGTGTGAATGCATGTGTTTGTTTCTGATTATCATGTCCAAAAATTTAAGTTGTGTGAATGTGATTGTCTATTTTACGTGCAGCTCTGCTGCTTAATGGCGAGTCCTTATTTTTTCTGTATAACTTACATTCCAACCTGGATTTCACGTTGTTAAATTAATGGGGGAATGTGAGAAAATGTATTTTGAGGTGGGATTGTTGAAATAAATTGTATGGATCAGTTTCAAGTTTGCATTAAACAATAATTTAGTCCCAATATATGTATATTTTTTTTCCAGAATTTAAACTACCCAGAACAAAAGGTTGTAACTGTGGGCCAGTTCCGTATTGGATTATCCCATGGCCATCAAGTTGTACCATGGGGAGATCCAGAATCCTTAGCACTTATTCAAAGACAATTAGACGTGGATATCCTTATATCAGGACATACTCATAAATTTGAAGCATATGAACATGAAAACAAGTTTTATATTAATCCAGGTTCTGCAACAGGAGCTTACAACCCTCTTGACACGTAAGTACTGATGTGCTTCCAGACGAGTAGACCAAGTCGGATAAGTATTGTTAGTTGATGTTGTACAGATTTGCTAATAATTTTGAGTCAATATTGAATGACTATACCACCTGTTATCATAAAGTAATGTGTAGGGTCATAAAAACCCTTGTAAGAGTTTTCATTATGTACAAAGAAACTGTTTCGCCAGTGTTGTGTCAAGCAGTTGCCATTACAAAAAATTGCAGTTTAAAAGTAATTAGTGTTTTTTAAATTAAAACATGGGGCTTGGGAAGGGGGGTGTTGAACAGAAATTAATCAGTTTGCTTTGTAAAAAGTAATGACTTAATCATAACAAAACAAAAATAATTAGCTTTTAGAGTTATACAACAGAATATGCTGATGGTAAGGATCAAAGCAAACAGGTGGTATTCCATGCTTCAGTTAGAATTATGGAAATAACTGCAGTCATGGATTAGCTATGCAAAGGACTGGTACATGATGTGATTCCCTAAAGGCGCGTTCACACGGGTCAAGTTTAGTTGAACGAGTTTACTTGATCAATAAATGCTGAATGAAAAACTTCGTGTGAACCTTCATTTCAATTGAGTTGATCAACTTGTTAGTAGATCAAGAAAAGATTGACCGAGTCAAACTTTGAGTTGTATCACATAGTTACACATGTAAACCCACTAGCTGTTTTAAAACTTCATTGCGGATTTAGTGCCGGTGCTTTCTGTATTGTTAAAATATTGAATTTTCAAATATCTCACAGAATGAGCGTCAAGCGATCAAAAAGCGTGATTTTTAGAACTGTACCATAGGTGCAAATGCCTGTGGAAAACAAAGATGTGCAGGAAAATGCTTTGTGTTGTGAAAGAAATAGACTTTAGCGGTTTAACCACTGACAATGTAAAAAAAAATAAAATAAAAAAAAACAAAATAAAAACAATCAAATGACCAAATAAAAAGAGTGGAGTGGGAACGGAGGAATTGTATGTGTCGTCATTGTCGTCATCTGGTATGAAAGAGCAGATATTTCTGAATGGTGTTACATAATTTTCTTCCCACATTCTCAAATGGTTTAGATATTCTTCCATGTCCCCTAACGATAGTTCCCTTTAACAAAGCCTCCGACACTCCCAGTCTGTTTCTTCTTAATATCCACTGATGCACCCAAAAAGACTTCGTGCACCGTTAATTTCAAAGCCATTTTGATCGATTTCTGTAGAAATGTGTGAACGACAACTGATTAAAGTCGCTTTCAGCTTTTGTTGATCAAGCAAACTGGTTCAATTAAACTTGACTTGTGTGAACGGGCCTTAAAATAGCCATGGGAGAGCTCCAGAAAAGTAGATACAGAACCAGCCACTACATGGATGTGACAGTTAATACACACACATTGGTTTGACTGAAAAGTATTGTAAGTGTTTAGAAATCAATATTATTGATGAATGAAATGTGCACAGTATCCATTAAAAACTCTCCCACCTACTTAGTCACTAGTTCTTGATATACTTTTCTGAAGATATTTTGCAGTGATTTATGTGATGAAAATTGTCTATAATTTTTATTTGTTTATACTGATAAAACTGGTGAATTTTCACCCTTGCTCATCTCTGAAATATATATACTGTATGGATCCTACATGTGTTCCAAATTACATTACAATGTATATCATCGGAAATATTAAACAATTTACTATGAAAATGTCAAGATTTCTTAATATATTGTTATGTAGATACATACTAAAATAGATTCAAATTTCAGTGACAGTTGGAGCAATGAAATTTACACTAAAATTCGTCAAAAACATTGAGCTATGACCTATTCACCATTGCGCTGTAAACATATTCACGTCACTGCAGCTTTACAAGTCGTCAGAATTATTAATATGGAATGATAGTCATATTTTGTCATCTCGAGCATCAGTGCCTGCATAACAGAGTTAGAATTGCATGTTCAATATATGTTGTCTAGGCCCAGATACTTAGATTGCAAGCATTCTCGGAACATACCCAAAAGAATGATCCATTGAGTGTATTGTGCAGCTGGTAGGCTATATTTTTTGAAGTGTGACGGTGTATGAACTGTAGATAATATCTGCAGAATTACAGTTTATGGATAGACAACAGGCACTTGCTCTTCTCATTTTCCTAGGCTGCATTACGTCTGCCAGTTCTCCTCCTTACTCCTCTTCAGTCCCCCCCCCCCCCACTCATATATATATATATATATATATATATATATATATAATATATATATATATATATATATATATATATATATATATATATATATTAGTATAAAATAAAGATTTTTGACTTACCTAAAGTACAGGCTGGTCGATAGGAACACTAAACACACACAAAAACACACAACCATTCGAGCTTTCGCCACCAGTGGTGGCTTCTTTGGGAAAAAGAGGGAGGAAGGAGAGGAGAAAGGGAAGGATACGGGTTTTAAGGAAGTGGAAAAGGAGCCATTCCAATCCCAGGAGTGGAAGGACTTACCTTAGGGGACAAAAAGGAAGGTAAACAAATACACACACACTCACACATATCCACATCCAAACACACTTAGGCAGACATTTGTGAAACACACTTAGGCAGACATTTCTACAAGTGTGTTTGGATGTGGATGTGTGTGTGTGTGTGTGTGTATTTGTTTACCTTCCTTTTTGTCCCCTAAGGTAAGTCCTTCCACTCCTGGGATTGGAATGGCTCCTTTTCCACTTCCTTAAAACCCGTATCCTTCCCTTTCTCCTCTCCTTCCTCCCTCTTTTTCCCGAAGAAGCCACCACTGGTGGCGAAAGCTCGAATGGTTGTGTGTTTTTGTGTGTGTTTAGTGTTCCTATCGACCAGCCTGTACTTTAGGTAAGTCAAAAATCTTTATTTTATACCATTTTCCTACCTGGAAGGTCTCCTTCTATAATATATATATATATATATATATATATATATATATATATATATATATATATATATATATATATATATATATGGGTTTCCCTCCATGGCAACCAGCCTATTTCTACAAATGTTCATGAGTGTCCACCTTCGGTGGAAGATCTCCCTTCCTAGCTGCTATGCCACAGATGCCCATCCCTACCTTTTCCCCTTTTCCTCCCTTTTCCCCTTTCCCTCCTCGCCATAGCTCCCTGCCAGTACTAGGTCCATAGCACAACTAGCCAGTCTGTGCAGGGGGAGTGGGGGCTGTTATCTACCCTTCTGGCAGAGCTCCTGTCAACACGGGTCACAGTAGTGGTTATCAGTTGGGGTTATCAGAACACTTGAGAATGATTGTTTTGCCAGGCGGTACTTATTATCACTGGTTGGCGCCCACAGACTGGGTGGTACTGGGGCAAACACATCATACATAAAGTTTGTGGAAGTTTCTGGCTGCTCTCCTGTAATCAAACTCTTTGGAAAGAGGGTGATCTTCATTTCTGTTCTATCTTCCATGGCCATCCCTTCCCTGGTTACAGACTGGGAAGTGGGTCAAGCCAGTAGTCTGGGTGCAAAAACCATTTTCAAAGTATGTAGTCTGTTCCAGGATGGACAGAGAGACATTTGCAACTACCAAACCTCTCTTCTTTGTGGAACACATAGGAGATAAGTTAGGCAGAGTTGAGGCACTAAGGTGCAATCCAGTTCTGTCCTTATCCAAACATATTCTGCCAGGACCATTCATTTACAGGTGTTGCAATACCTGCCTCCAGAGGTGGTACATTTCCTAGCTCCTCAGGGCTTAGCATTAATCTGCTGACTATGGGCTTGACAAACCCAGGGTTCCGAGCTGGGGACTGTGTCGCGACGATTGTCTACCACACCGTAAGCTCCGTGTGTGCCACAGTGACCACCATACGACGCAATGGTGGAACGTTGTACATTTCAGAGCCTGGGGATCTTGGCTTAATCGCCTGGGTCGTGGGGACAATATAAACCGCTATTAAAAAACCCTCAGTCTCAAGGTGTGCTGTGTGCTATGTGCCGAGGAGATGCATGGCTGTTGAGGTTGACCAGTTGCTAATGAGCAACCTCTGGGGGACCTGCTGCACCTCAGTTGTATAGGCTTACTCAGGCAAGTGGGGCTCTGCCGGGATGGAATTTTATTACCCTAGCTGCTCATGGGACCGCAAAGAAAAGATCATGAAACGTTGGCAGACATATAACTGACATCTCTAAGAGAGGTAAAGGCTACAGAATATGATCCTCAAATTTTCCATTTCCTGTTCTTATCTTCGGAGGAATGTCGTGCCCGAAATCGGGGTGACGCTTATGCCCCCTGAATACATAGTCTGTAGCTGCACTGATGGGGAATCTTTTCAGACGACTAAGCCCTTGTTCTTCATTAAAAAAAAAAAAAAAAATAAATATGCTCTGGGTCAGTCTTAATAACGTCAACCCTATCCTAGTCACGGGCACTGCTTGCCTGTGACAACCTGGGTGATGTTTCCATTACTATAATACCACACAAGTCCTTAAGTGTGGTCCAGGTGCTATAATCTATAAAGACATGTTGCTGCAGTCAGATGACGAATTGCGTGCCAACCTTGAACAGCGGGGAGTACATTTCGTTTGGCGAGTTCATAGGGGTCTGAAGCAAACAGGGTTTCCACCGTTGCCTTTATCTTGGCTTTCGAGGGCGATTTATTGCCTGAGAAAGTCAAGGTGATAATCTACCGGTGCAACATTAAACCTTACGTTCCTCTCTCTATGCGCTGCAAAGTACTGGAGGTTTGGGTATATGTTCTCCCGATGTGATGCCAACTCTACATGTTGGGAATGCGGATGTGCAGTCTATCTGAACCCTTGCACCCCTCCTCCAGTATGTGTCAACTGCAGCAAGAATCACTCCCCCTGCTTACCTGCCTGCACAGTTCTGCACCAAGAAAGGAAAATTATGGAATATAAAACCCAGAATGGACTGACCTACTCAGAGGCAAAGAGCAAATTTCAGAAGCTCCACCCTGGTATACCATAGCAGCCTCGCCATCATCATCTGCAGCACATACATCACTGGGCTCTCAGGCCCAGTAGACTACTCCTGCCCCCCTTGACAGTTGGGGCACCTCCTCTTCTGTTGCTCCCACTCTCTTCACCTTGGGAGCAACAATCCCCGAAACACTGGGTATCTCAGTTCCCCTCTCTCCCCTCCCAGCCGGACGAGCAACAGCCCTCCCCTGTTCCTCTCACTCAGGTGTCCCTCACGACACTCCCTTCCGAGGCTTCTCTACATGGCAGAGAATCCCGGTAAATTGCTGCAGGATCCCCAAGCTGCTGGACAAAGAGTCTCTTGCGCTTTGGCAGCCCCTGAAGCCCCTTCTCAGAAGGCCTCCCAGCCCTTAAAACAGCAGGGCAAGTGAGAGGCCAAGAATAAGAAATCTACAGCGGCTGCAAAGTCACATCCTCAGCTTTAGAGGTAGAGATCCTCGTGTTCCCTGAGGACGTATTACCAGATTGTATGGTTTCTGATTCTGAGCAGATGGTAGCAGACATGCCAATGGAATAATCTGCTTCTTTTATTTATCATGGCGTTACAGCATGGAGAAAACATAATTCTCCAGTGGAATTGCAGTGGGTTTTCCCCCCCACCTGGCTGAGCTAAGAGAGGTTATAAGTGTAACACCTACTGTCTTTATTGCCCTCCAGGAAACCTGGTTTCCAGCAATGCGGACCCCTGCCCTCTGTGGTTACAGGGGATATTATTGTAATCATAGCACATACAACAGGGTTTCAGGTGTGTGTGTGTGTGTGTGTGTGTGTGCGCGTGTGCGTGCGTGCGTGTGCGTGTGCGCGCGCGTCCGTCTTCTCACTTCTGTTCATAGTGCACTTGCGTCCCTTCAAATACCATTTGAAGCAGTGGCTGTTAGGGTGAGGACAACAAAAATGACTGTATATAGTCCCTTCCTCCCCCCCCCCCCCTCCATATCGTGTTGTATCTCTCTATGTTTTGGCTGCACTTATATCTCAACTCCAACCACCTTTCTTGCTGTTGGGTGATTTAATGCCCATAATCAGTTGCGTGGTGCATGGTGGTTCCATGATTTCTGGCCATGGCAGAGTTGTCAATAACTTACTCAATTCGACATCTGCCTCATAAATACTGTTGCCCCCACACATTTTAGCCTGGCGCATGGCAAGTTTATGGCTGTTGATCGGTTAATCTGCAGCCACAGCCTTCCACCATCTATCCACTAGAGACCACACGATGGTTTGTGTGGTAGTGATCCTTTTTCTATTTTCCTGTAACTCCTACAGTGTCAGTCCTCAGGGCTCCTGCTCAGGTGGGCTCTAAATAGGGTTAACAGAAGATTACACCTCTGCTTCACTGCTTCCATCGTTGGACCTCTCCCACTTGACAACATCAATGTGGTTGTTGAATGTCACAAGTGCCCTTTATTATTATTATTATTTTCCTGCATAAGCTAAGATTCCTCGCTCTCGAGGGTGCCCACTGCGGAAGACGGTGCTGTGGTGGTCCCCAGAAGTCGTTGAGGGCATTATAGACTGCAGGCGGACCTTACAGCGATACAGGTGCCACCTCTGGAGCACCCCATCAGTTTTAAACGGCTCCATGCTCGTGCTAGTCAATTAATTGAACAACATAAACAGGTCTGGAGCAAAAAGGTGCATAAAAGGATACCAGACTCCAGTATGAATCCCTCGGATCTCCACAAATGGAGCTGTATGCATGGACCCAGCCACAGTTGCAGAGATGTTTGCTGAGCATCATGCTCGCGTCTCTGCCTCTGAGACCTGACCTTTCTTAGATTAAAGGAGTGGGCCTCTCCTTTAACAACTGGCACTCTGAGGCATATAACGCTCTGTTCATTGAATGGGAGTTCGTCATGATACCATCCATGGTCAAATGCTGAAACACCTCCCAGTGTAGAGCCAGCGTGATCTTCTTGCTCTCTTTAACTACATCTGGTGTGGTGGTGCTTTCCCATTGCAATTGCGAGAGAGCATTGTCATCCCTGTGCTTGCGACAGTTACCACTTTCTGTTGATTCTTTCACTCCCTGGATGAGGGACAGAATACCCCATTGCATTTTCCGTCATGCTAATTGGCCTTTGTATATATCCCAGGGGGTTTTCACATCACCCCCCGTATGACTGTATAGATGATGTCATCAGTGATATGTCTAATGCAATTACTCGAGCTGCTATCATTGCTGTCCCTCAATCGACAGGCCCTCCTAGCCCCTGCCCAGTTCCATGGTGGAACGCAACCATTGCTGCGGCAATTAGTGAGCGCTGTTGAGCCTTGCAACATCTTAAGCGCCACCCGTCCCATGCTCCACTTGTCAACTTTAAACGCCTTCATGCCAAGGCTCGTTATATAATCAGAGCAAGCGGGTGTGCTGGAATCTTTTCTCTCCTCCTCGGGATACTCTTCCCCTATCACGGATGTGGGCTATGCTCCGCTCCATCCAAGGTTTCCAATGGCCTTCTTCAATCCCCGGCCTTACCAGATGGGGTCTGTACTAATCCATAGGTTCTCGCAGAACATCTCGCGGCTCACTTTGCGAAAGCATCGGTGACGGCTTCCTACCTGGTGGCTTTTCTTTTCAAGAAACAGGCCAAAGTCTCACAAGGAGGAACCTTATAATAAACCCTTCACTGAATGGAAACTCCTTCTGGTCCTTACCTCTCCTCATGATTGTGCACTTGGGCCTGATTTCATCCATAATAAACTTCTCAAACGTTTCAGTCCTCCACAATGGCAACATCTTCTCCAGGTATTTGACCGCATTTGGCTCAAAGGGGTTTTCCCTTTGCAGTGGAGGGACAGTATAGTGGTTCATGTTATTAAGCCTGGCAAGGATCTGTCGTCCCTGGACAGTTATCGGCCGATTAGCCTGACAAATGTGCCATGTAAACTGCTCGAATGGATGGTTGCCTGCAGATTGTGCTGGGTACTCAAATCTTGGTGACTTCTGTCACCTTATCAGTGTGGGTTCTGGGAGGGAAGGTCTACTATCAGCCATCTACTTCGACTGGAAACAGCAATCAGAAAGTCCTTTTCAAATCGTCATCATCTTGTTGCTGTTTTCTGCCATCATATTTTCTGTACCCTTCATGACTGGGACCTGCGAGGCTCCCTACAAATTTTTATCAGTCAGTTTCTATTGCGCATTATGTTCCGTGTGATGGTTGGCTCTTCCTTAAGCTCCCCACAGATAAAGGAGAACGGCATTCCACTGGGTTCTGTGTTAAGTGTTACACTCATCTTTATCACCATTAATGGGTTGGTGAGTTCTGTTTGGTCACTTGTCACTCCTGTGTTGTACATAGAAGACTTTTGCATACGGTACAGCTCCCACTCTGTAGCCTCAGCTGAACGCCAGCTCCAAGGTGCCATTCAGCTGGCTTCTTCCATGTTTTTCAGTTTTCCCATTCTAAAATGCGAGTAATGCATTTCTGCTGTCGTACTACAGTCCACCCTGACCCAGAACTCTTCTTGGGTATTCAATGCCTGTAAGTTGTGGCACAGCACTGTTTCTTGGGCCTCCTTTTTGACTAAAAAAAAACGACTAGGCTGCCCCACATTTGGCATCTGAAGATAAGCTGCATGCGGAAGCTTAATGCCCTCAGTTTCCTAGCTCACTCATCCTGGGGTGCAGAACGTACAACACTAGTTCATACATACCGGGCTCTGATTCAGTCTCGATTAGATTATGGGTGCCAGGTTTATGGCTTGACAGCTCCTTCTGCCCTGAAATTGTTGGACCCCGTTCACCATTGTGGCATCCGCTTGGCTACGGGTGCCTTCTGGACCAGCCCTGTAGACAGTCTCCTTCTTCAGACTAGGTGCCATCAACTTTTGGTGTCCTATGCCATTGCCATTTGTCTATTTCCTGGTCATCTACATATCACGTTCTCTTTGACGGCGATGGTTTTAGAACTCCTAATACTCGCCCTCGGGTGGGCTTACCCCTTGGATTGCGACTCGTTTTCATTTGTAGGGACTTCCAGCTCCCTTTTTTGGGTGCAGATTTGCAGGTGCAGATGAGATTGCTACTCATACAGGACTGGAACACCAGCTGGCAGACTACTGCCCCTTCTAATAAACTCTGCTCCATAAAGTCGACCACTGCAGGTTGCAGTTCTTCCTTACACCCTTCTCGAAGGAAATCCACTGTCCTTTGCCGTCTCTGCATCGGTCACTCAAGGCTGGCCCATGGTTTTATTTTTCGTAAGGAGCGTCCCTCACATTGTTGTTGTGGGGCCCTACAATCTGTGGCTCATATCTTAGTGGAATGTCTGCTCCTCTTGGCTCTCCATGCCAAATACGGAATTCCGCACTCATTGCGCTCGGTTTTTGGTGGAAGACTTACAGATGGCTAACAGAGTCGTTGGATTTCTCTCCGTGAAAGCAGTTTTTACTCTTGGCTATAAGATTTTATCTTGATGCTTAGACAGGATGGGTGGGTTTGTGGCCCACCCTATGCGCAGCAGGGAGCTCTCCCCTCGCCCCATGACTCCTCTTAATCTCTTAATTTGGTTTTAATTAATATTGTTCCCTCCCCTTTTTTTAAATTTTTTATATATATATATAAATAAAAATAGAAAAGAGATGACTTACCAAAAAGACCGGCTCGTCGATAGAAACAAATAAAATAAATAAAATCACACACATACAAGCTTTTGCCACCACTGGCAGCTTCTTCAGGAAAAAAGGGGAGGAAAAAGGGAAGGATATGGGTTTTAAGGAAGTGGAAAAGGAGTCATTCCAATCCCAGGAGTATATATATATATATATATATATATATATATATATATAATTAGGCTTATGCTTCAGGTGCGTACATTGTTCTCCTGTACCGGCTTGTTGTTCATGAAAGGGGGTTCTGGATTTGTCACTAAGTCTCTTGCAGAATTCAGATTTTTCTGTTGGTTTTAGGCCAGTTCTATTTGATTTTAACTTCCCTTTTCTTTCCTCTATTTTACTATCGTTAAGGCCTTAGCTGACCACACACTCTTGCTTGCATTTCATTCAGAGATCATGGGACTGATGACCTAGCTGTTTGGTCCCATCAACAACCACCACCACCACCGTCCTGGTGCTTAAGCTTGCTAAAAACCCTTTTCATGTGGACAGCTATCGACCCATCAACCTTACCAATATTCCCTGTAAACTGTTGGAACATATGGTCAGCTGATGGTTGTGTTTCATTCTTGAGATTCAGGGCTTGCTGGCTCCATGCCACGGCAGTTTTCGCCAGGGTCACTCTACCACAGGTAAAGTGGTGTACCTCAAGTCCGCTATCTGCACAGCCTTTTTCCAGGCACCACCACTTTGTTGCCATCTTTTGTGATATGCACAAAGAATACAACACAACCTGGCGACACCACATCCACAACTCATTGCATGAGTGGGGTCTCCAGGGCTTGCTCCCGATTTTTATTCAAAATTTTTTAGCTGTCCGTGACTTTCGTGTTAAAGTTGGATTCTCTTATAGCACCTATCATGTCCATGAGATTGGGGCTCCTCAGGGCTCTGTTTTGAGTGTTCCATTATTTTCAGTGGCCATTGATGGCTTAGTGACAGCAGTTGGGCTGTCAGTATCCCCTTCCCTTTATGCTGATGACTTCTGTATCTCGTTTTAGCTCTTCCAGCACCAAGATTGTCGAACACAGATCACAGGGAGTCATTAGGAAAACAATGGTCTGGGCTCTCGCCATTTTTCTGCTGCCAAGACCATTGTAATGCACTTCTGTCGCCGTCAAAAAGGTCACGCTAGGTCCCAACTGTCTCTTGATGACCACTAGTGGAAACCCATAGGTATATTTAGGGCTGGTCTCCATTTCCTGGCTGACATTGCTTTCCCATATTAGTCAGCTGAAACAGGAGTGCTGGTGCCATCTCAACATTTTCTGCCACCTGGGTCATGTTGCCTGGGATGTTGATCGCTCCACACTATTATGGCTGTATAAAGCTCTGATGCAGTCCCTTCTCAATTTTGGGTGTTTTGCCTGCATCACCTTCTGCATTGCACTTGCAGGACCTCATTCACAAATGTGGGGTTCGCATGGCGACTGGTGCCTTCTGTATCAGCTCTCTGAACATTCTACTTGCGGAAGCTGGGGTCCCACCTTTGCTGGTCCATCACCAGCAACAGCTCGTGGCCTATGCAGCCTATGTGCATAGTTCACCTGGCCATCCGACCCACTGTCTTCTTTTCTCTGACGTGGTCGTTCGCCCCTCAAGACAACGACCGACGTCAGATCATACGATCGCATTTTGTGTCTGGTCCCAACTGTTGGAAATTCCATCTTCATTTCGGGCCCATGCACATACACCGTGGTGCCTGCCAAGACCGCATACTTTACTGGACTTGGCCTATGGTCCCAAAGACTGGTTGCCCTTGAGGCTCTCTGCTGTCAGATGTTTGCTGTTGTTGCTGGGTTTACCGGATATAATCTGGTTTACACAAATGGTCAACTGAATGAGGGCCACATAGGCTGTGCATACATGCATGGCGATCAGATCGAACAATTCTCCCTTCGCCGCGGTGGAGTAGCGGAGTGGTCTAAAGCATCTCGCTGCGGAGCATACGGTTGCTCACCGTGGAGGTTAGAGTCCTCCCTAGGGCAGGTGTGTGTGTGTGTGTGTGTGTGTGTGTGTGTGTGTGTGTGTGTGTGTGTGGTGGTCTTAGGTTAGTTTACCTAGGTTTAAGTAGTTTGTTAGGTACGGACTGATGACCACGCAGATTGGTCCGATAGAATTACAAACAACAACAATAATTCTCCCTTCCGGATGGTTGCAGCACTTACACTGCGGAACTGGTGGTTATTTAACAGACCTCGAGCACTTAGTCATGCTCAGGTGAGTCTTTCCTTTCTGCAATGACTCCTGGCACAGCCTTAGTTCAAAAATGTTTGTAAAGCTTATGGGGCTTAACTGTGGGGTCATCAGTCCCTAAACTTAGAAACTACTTATGAAAAAACTTATAATAAAGACAACACAAAAATCTTGTTATCTTGGCCATAGCATTTGACCCTTTTATGGGTTGTCTTCCACCAGGAGTGTTGGCAACTTTTCGTAGTTAATCTTGCCATTTACTGCAGCTCCCAACAAATGCGTTTACTCGAAAGGCAACACTGAGTTTCTCCCACTGACTCTCCACCTTGGTCCAAATGTTCTGCCATTCATTGACACAAAAAAATTCTTGGGACTTACGTTTGACAGCAAATTTTGTTGGTCCTCTTATGTCTCCTCCTTGGAAGCTCTTGTACTCACTTACTCAATGTTCTCAGAGTACTGTAAGACACTTCAGGGGGTATTGATCACGCCACTCTCCTCCGTTTATACCAGTCCCTTGTCTACTCAAAACTGGACTATGGTTTTATTGTCGGGCTCCTCCGCATGGTCGTCCATTTTATGCTGTCTCAATCCAGTCCATCATCACGGGATTCGTTTGGCAAGGGGAGCCCTCTGTACTAGTGCTATAAACTCTATCCTACCAGAGGTAAGTCAGACGCAGTTGGTATGCAAACAAATTGTGTTGTCATCCAATCTCGACTGTCATTTTAGATGTTTCCTCAACCATATGTTTGCAATGTGTCGACCTTCTCTATTACCTCCAGGAGTCTGCTTTTAATTGCTGCTTTGACAGCTATACTTTATGCTCCATGTCACATTACCGATGACCTTGAACTCAATTCACTTCCTAAGAGCACTACCCCTGGCCCACTTCACTGCAAAGAGCTTCTTGCACTCCGTACAAGCAGTACGTTCATCTACACCGACGGTTCTAAGGCCAATAGTAGTGTCAGATGTGCATTTGTACTCACAATGTTTCCTTTTAATATCATCTACCCGTTCCACGTCCCCGCTTCCTCCTGCTGCTTCTGAAGTTCAGTCTTCGTCAACCTCTAATAAACTGCAGGCACCTAAACAAGATGCCCGAACTTTGAAAAAGGAACCCATCCGTGATGATTTTCTACGTACTCAGGCTTCTCAACCTTCAACTGCCTATTCTCACCGCCACTCTTCCAGAGTCGGCCCCAATCATCTTCTGTCTCGCCGGGACGCACTACAGTTAGCCGGGCAACTGGCATTTTACCGGCGACGGAAGCTGCCCCTCCTGATCAACTCGGGAAGGTGGCAGACGCATCAGTTGAACCCTTTGGAACATGATTCTCTACCTCTAGATAACGATAGTAGTGCTCCCTCGAAGTGCGGTCCTCAGCGGCCGTCGAGGTGACCCCACCTGTTTGTTCCTTTTTATTTTATTTTCTTCTCTCATTTTTTATCATGGCGCTCCTTCAATGGAATATTCACAGCTTTCGTTCCAATCGGGGGGAATTTAAACTACTCCTTAGATTGCACTGCCCGCTTCTAGTCTGTCTCCAAGAAACTAAGTTACTTCCAAGTGATTGTGCAGACTTCCCCCACTACACCTCTGTGCGTTTCGACCTGCCACCTGTGGAAGGTACCCCAGCTCATGGAGGGGTTCTGATGCTCATTCGGGATGACCTCTATCACCATCCCATTTCATTGCATACTCACCTACAGGCAGTTGCCGTCCGCATCACTCTACCACCTTTTCCTTTTCCCTCTGTAATATCTATTCGCCATCGTCATCCGCCCTTAGTAGGGCAGATGTGCTACACCTCGTTGACCAGCTCCCTTCACCCTTCGTGTTGGTAGGTGACTTTAATGCCCATCACCCCCTATGGGGCGCTCCGGCACCTTGTCCGAGAGGCTCCCTTTTGGTGGACCTTCTCCAACACCTCAATCTTGTCTGCCTCAAAACTGGTGCACCGACCTTCCTTTCTGACACAACACATACTTATTCCCATATAGACCTCACGATATGCACTCCTCAGCTTGCCGGTCGGTTTGAGTGGTATGCACTTTCTGACACGTACTCGAGTGACCATTTTCCTTGTGTTATCCACTTCCTGCATCATTCCCCATCTCCTCGTCCTACCAGTTGGAACATCTCTAAAGCCGACTGGGGGCTTTATACTTCTATGGCTGTTTTTCACGATCAGAATTTTTCCAGCTGTGACAGTCAGGTTGAATACCTCACAGAGGTTATTCTCACAGCTGCCGAACATTCCATACCTCGCACATTCTCTTCTCCATGTCACGTCCTGGTCCCCTGGTGGACTGCAGCCTGCCGTGACGCTCTTAGAGCCCGGCGATGTGCTTTACGCACCTTCCACCGCCACCCAATGCTGGAGAATAGTATCAACTATAAACGACTGTGAGCGCAATGTCATCGACAGCAAAAAAGCTTGCTGGATTGCTTTTACCAGTTCTTTTAACCACTTTACTCCCTCCTCGGCTGTTTGGGGTGGCCTACGCCGTTTATCCAGCTTCAAGGTCCACTTCCCGATTTCTGGCCTGACCCTCGAGAACGCAGTCCTTGTGGACCCCGCTGATGTTTCCAACGCATTGGGCCGTTTCTTTGCAGAGGTTTTGAGCTCTGCCCATTACGACCCTGCTTTCCTCCCTCGCAAACAGGCAAAGGAGGCACGGCTGCCTTCTTTCCACTCTTTTAATCATGAAAGTTATAATGTCTCCTTCACCATGCAGGAGCTAGACCGTGCTCTTGCCCTGTCCTGATCTTCTGCTCCTGGGCCCGATTCCATCCATATTGAGATGGTGAAGAACCTTTCTCCTGTGGGCAAGTGTTTCCTTCTTAGCACCTATAATCGCATATGGACTGAAGGTCAGGTTCCCACAAGTTGGCGTGAAGCCATTGTTGTCCCCATCCCCTAACCAGGGAAGGACCAACATCTTCCATCCAGTTATCACCCCATTTCTCTTACTTACTGCGTCTGTAATGTGATGGAACGCATGGTTAACGTCCGGTTGGTCTGGCTCCTCGAATCTCGACGCCTCCTGACTAATATTCAATGTAGTTTTCGTAGACACCGCTCTGCTGCTGATCACCTCATCACCTTGTCAACCTACATTATGAATAACTTTTTAAGGAAGCGTCAAACGGTAGCAGTGTTCTTAGACTTAGAGAAGGCTTAAGATACCTGTTGGAGGGCAGGCATTCTCCGCACATTGCACACATGGGGCCTTCGTGGCCGCCTCCCTCTCTTTATTCAAGCACTTTTGGCGGATTGCACGGTCCGGATACAGGTGGGCTCTGTTTTGTCAGATACCTTTCGCCAGGAGAATGGGGTGCCACAGGGCTCTGTCTTGACTGTGGCTCTTTTTGCCATTGCAATCAATCTGATCATAGACTGCCTTTCAGCCAACGTTTCCGGATCCCTTTTTGTAGATGATTTTGCAATTTATTGCAGCGTGCAGCAGACGTGTCTCTTGGAGCGTAGTCTTCAACGCTGTCTTGACTGCCTATATTCCTGGAGCATTGCAAACGGCTTCCGCTTCTCCACTGAGAAAACGGTGTGTATAAACTTCTGGAGAAACAAGGAATTTCTTCCACCTTCTCTACCTCTTGGCCCCGTTGCTCTCCCTTTTGTGGAGACAACGAAATTCTTGGGACTCGTGTTGGAGCGTAAACTTTGCTGGTCACCACACGTGTCTTACCTGGCTGCCTGTTGTGCCCGATCCCTAAATGTTCTCCATGTCCTCAGTGGCACATCATGGGGAGCGGATCGTACTGTCCTGCTTCACCTTTACCAGGCGATTGTTCAGTCGGAAGCTCAACTACGGAAGCCTGGTATACTCTTCTGCATAGCCGTTGATTCTCCGCCGTCTCAACTCCATTCACCATCGGAGATTACGCCTGGCGACCGGTGCATTTTATACCAGCCCTGTTGAAAGTCTGTATGCCGAAGCTGCTGTATTACCCTTGACCACTCGGCGTGACATACTCTTGTGTCTGTACACATGCTGTCTGTGGTCAATGCCCAACCATCCATCTTACCGATTATTTTTTGATGACTCACTCGATCGCCAGTATCAGTTGTCTGCGATAGCCTTGCTTCCACCTGGAGTTCGGTTTCGCCGCCTGCTTCAGCGGCTTGATTTTACCCTTCCTTCCACCTCTTGGTTGAGCAAGTGCCCATTGCCACCGTGGCATCAGGCCCAGGTTCACACTCACCTTGAACTTAGTTCGCTGACCAAGGAGAGCACCCCGGATTTGGTATACTGCTCGAGGCTTGTCAAACTCCGTTCGCAGTTCGATAATGCCATATTTATCTACACTGATGGTTCAAAGAGCACTGACGGTGTCGGTTCTGCCTTTGTCGTCGGGGACAACCGTTTCCAATACAAGCTTCCTGACCGGTGCTCGAATTTCACGGCTGAGTTATTTGCCCTCCACCAGGCCGTTTTGTATACCTGCCGCCACCGCCAACCTTTCTATGCCATATGTTCGGACTCCCTTAGTGCCCTGCAGAGTCTTAAGGACCGTTTCTCGACCCATCCTCTCGTGTATCGGACCCAACGCTCCCTCCAGTTGCTAGCAGATAACAGCTGTCACGTTTCTTTTCTGTGGGTCCCTGGTCACGTGGGTGTGCCTGGGTATGACACTGCCGACAAAGCAGCCAAGGCAGCAGCTCTTTTGCCTCGCATGTCTACTTTTTGCGTCCCATCAAACGATGTTCAACGGGCTCTTCGCCAGAGTATTGTCGTCCTGGCACAGTGCGTGGTTCTCACTCCACGACAATAAATTGAGAACTGTAAAACCGATCCCGACCGTTTGGAGTACCTCCTCACGTCCCTCTCGGCGAGAGGTCATCCTGGCCCGGTTGCGGATCGGTCACTGCCGTTTCAGCCACCGTCATTTGCTAACCGCCGACCCTTCACCGCTGTGCTCCTGCGGAGATTTGCAGACAGTGCGACATGTTTTACTGTCTTGTTTTAATTTTAATCATCTCTGTGTAGCCCTTCACTTTCCGCCTACTCTGGAGGAACTTTTAGCTGATGACAAACGAGCAGCTGCTAGAGTTTTGCATTTTATAAACATGGCCAATTTATCAAAGGATATTTAATCCTTTTAATTGTTTTTTATCTTTTGTTTTTAGCCTTCTCTTGATACTCTATCTGGTAGTTATCAATTTTTTCGAGATCTAGTGAATCTCTGTTCCGATCTGGGTGCTAATGACCTTAGAAGTTCTGTGCCCCAAAACCACAAAAAAAAATCTGGCGACAGTCGCCCTGACACAGTGTCATCTGCTCGCCATAGTACAGTGGATTCAGAAATGACTCCAGTTAATGACTGCCAGTGGGAGCAGTGCTGTTCGTGTGCATTCCTGGCCATGTTGGAGTATTGGGAAATGAGTTTCTCTTGCTGCGAGGTGGTAATTCTAGCTCGGCTTTGTGTAGGGTACTGTTGTTTCAGCCACTGCCACTTTGTGGAAAAATTTCTTCTCTGAGAAACATGCCACAGTGGCAATGTGTCAAAACATGCAGTTTTGTGAGTACCTTCATTTTGTGTGTGCTTGAGTATGGAAAGAGATATAACAAAGCTATGCTAAAGTAGAACTGGTTAAGTAGGGCACAGTTTTTTGTTCTAATATGTCTACATCTACATCAATACTCTGTAAGTCACAATGAAGTTCTTGGCAGAGGGTTCATCGAACCACTGCTATATTTCTCTATAGTTCCATTTTTTAATAGTTCGTGGGAAAAGAAACAAACAAAACTTTTTCGATCTGATTTCTCTTATTTTATTATGATCATGTCTCCCTATGTAGGTGGGTGCTAACAATATATGTTCGCATTCTGAAGAGAAAGTTGGTGAAAGAAATTTAGCAAATAGATTTCGCTGCTACAAATAATGCCTTTCTTCTAATGATTTCCACCCCAACTCGTGCATCATTTTTGTGACTCTCTCCCCTTTATCACAATAATACAAAATGATCTGCCCTTCTCTGAATTTTCTCTAAATCATCGGTCAGTCCCACCTGGTGTGGATCCCAGAATGCACAGCAATACTCCAAAATAGGAAGCACGAGTGTAGTATTGGCAGTTTCTTTAGTAGAACTGTTGCATCTTCTGCCAGTGAAACAGTCGTTGGTTCGCCTTCCTTACAATAAGTGTTCTTTTCCATTTAAGTTGTTTGTAATTGTTACTCGTAGGTATTTAGTCGAACTTACAACCTTACCGGCCTATGCTACCGACAACTGCGAGTAATTAGATTTTAGAATGAGGGGGCTCTTGGAGAGGTGCAGTGTGACATCACCCTGGCTAGTGTAATCTCTGAAATTAGTAGGAAATTACACAATTTATGAAATGAGGTAAAACAAATCTACAATATAACAGTATCAATACATTAATAAGTGCTTACATAGTCAACCATTCTTAATCATGTTTTCATTTTGATAAAGATTTCTCAGAAGCTTAAGAAATGGAAAAAAGGAAAGTTTTAATTACGAAACAGTTAACAGTGGTGTTCTTAGTCATTTGAGACCACTTCAATTGAGACCATCTTCAATTCCAATGTGGGTTCGGTCGGAATCCCATTCAGTAGGAGGACAGATTATCCGGTTTCATAACTGCACAGCATTTCAAAAGCTTCTAACCTCTTCTTGTCTGAACTGCTGATCATCTGTTTCGCTACTGTACAAGGCAACACACTACATGAAAACCTTCAGAAAAGACTTCCTAATTAATGTTCAGTATTAACAAATTTCTCTTTTTCAGGAATGTTTTTCTTTCCATTACCATTCTGCATTTTTATATCATTTGTATTGCAACCGTTGTAGGCTATTTTACTGCCCAAGTAACAAAACTCATCTACTACCTTTATTCTTTCATTACTTAATCTAATTCCTTCAGCATCACCTGATTTTCTTACACTACACCACATCTGTTTTGCTGTTGTCAATGTTTCAGCTTACACACTCTTTTCAACACACTGTCCAGTCCGTTCAATTCCTTTGTTGATTGTGACAGAATTACAGTGTCATTGGTAAACCACAAAGTTTTGATTTCTTCATCCTGAACTTTAATTCCTTCTCCAAAATTTCTCCTTGCTTTTCTTTCACAGCTTGATCGATGTACAGATTGAGTAACATTGGGAAAAGGCTACAGACCTGTCTTATTGTCTTATTCCCTTCTAACCAATGCTTTCCTTTCATGGCCTTAGACTCTATAACTGCTATCAGGTTTTTGTACAAGTTGTAACCCCCCAGGGGGCCCACAGCTCTTTTGTGGGTACGTGTGTGGCGCGCACGGGTCCCCGGGCCATTGCGGCCTTCCTTCCTGTTTCCCAGGCCGCTTTTCCTCACCCCGGTTCCCTCCCTTCCTAATCCTTTTTCCCACCCTACCATTCTCCAACCCCGTCTCTAGGTGTTCTCGTGTTGACGGCCCGGCTATTCCCATGGTACTGTTGGTTTTGTAATTGTGTCTTTGTTTGCCGTGTTCACAGTTTTCGGCCCAGTTAGGTCCCCATTGTGGTTTGACCTCCACCAAAATTTCTGATTAAGTGTGAGCCATTTGGGGAAGAACTCCCAACCTAGCCCCTACGGCGCGGATTCCTACCCTTTCCTTCCACATCCCTTCCTCGCCGTAGCCCCCTCCCCCGCTAGGTCACCAGCACGGTAGCCAGTCCGTGTGGTGGGGCTGTTATGTACCCTCATGGTTGAGCCCCCTGAATTGCACAGGGATCACACTGCCGATGCCTGAGCTGTGACCTCCTCATGAATGCCAAGGAGTCGATGCTTGTCTTTGCGGGGCATCAGGACTCCCGGCAACGGTCATCCTGCCAGGTGACGTTGCTGTGGCTGGGTGGCGCCCTTGAGGAGAGCCCCTGTTTCGGAGTGGGTGGCATCGGGGCGGACACTCCGCAATGAAGAGGAAACAACCCTCAGAAAATCCTGGCTCTAAGTCAGGTGTCTCCAAGTGTGGAAAGTTTAATTTCAATGCTGCAAGATACGACCCCAAATCGTTCCCTTCCCTAACTCCGTCATGGGGGGAACGTGGGCCCACTAAACAGACAGAGCCATATACACCACGATATTTAGTATGTACCAGACAAGATGGGGAATCTTTCCAGGCAACTAAGCCCTCTTTCTTCGTGGAACACCTCGAAGACAGGTATGGCGAAGTTGCCGGAATGTCGAAACTGCGAGACGGTTCGGTCTTGATTCAGGCGGAGACCCCGGCTCAGTCACGAAACCTCCTTACGTGTGACCATTTAGGCGACATTCCCCTGTCAATAACGCCTCACAAGTCTTTAAATAAGGTACAGGGAGTCATATACCACAGAGACTTATTGTTGCAGACAGATGAGGAATTACGTGACCATTTACAACGACGTGGAGTACACTTTGTCCGCCACGTCTTTCGGGGACCAAAAGATAAGAGGGTGGCCACTGGCGCATTTGTTTTGGCCTTTGAGGGTGACAATCTGCCTGAAAAGGTCAAAGTCATGATGTATCGCTGTGACGTCCAGCCATACATCCCCCCTCCAATGCGATGCTATAAATGTTGGCGCTTCGGGCACATGTCCTCTCGCTGCAACGCTGCTGCAACCTGCAGGGACTGTGGCCGTGCCTTACATCCTGACACTGCCTGTGCCCCACCACCTTATTGTGTCAATTGCGGCGGTCACCACTCTCCCTGTTCGCAGGACTGTCCCGCTCTACATAAAGAGAAGAAGATAGTCGAGTATAAAACGTTGGACCGACTAACATATTCAGAGGCACGAAAGAAATATAAAAAGCTGCATCCTGTTTCCTTAGTGAGTACATACGCTGCTGCTACATCGATGGCGCCACCACCGGTGGCCACATCTCGCCCTGCTCTACCTCCGTCTGTGGGCCCTATGGGCCGCCCCTCTACCTCTGCCTCCCAGACATCTGGAGGCACACAATCTTCTGTGGGGCAGGTACTGCCCCCCACGTCGGGAGTGGCTACCCCCACTCCCCAGCCAGAAAAGGGTTCCCCTTCTCTGGCTTCTGTTTCTCGGAAGGGAACCTCTTCTGCCCTTCCAACCATGTCCCCCCAGATATGACACTAGCCAGCGGCTGAAGGACCCTCGGCCAGAAAGCCGCCTGGCTCCTCAGTCTTCCCACACTCCTCAAGCCCCTCCGGGGAAACCCTCCTCCTCTGGTAGGCCCAAGGACCGACGGGAAGACAAGAAGGAAAGGAAAGAAAAGACAGTAAAGTGCAAGGAGACACTGGCGGCCTCGGTGCCCCCAGCCCCTGCACCTGACGCGCCTGAGGATGATGTGATCCTTCTAGCTACGCCAGAAGATTTGGCCTTTGCCGATCTTGGGGATACCATGGACACGGAGGATCAGGCTTCACAGCCAGCAACGAGTGCTAATACCACTCCTCTTCCATCTTCAGCTTCATGCACCGTCAGCCGGGAGACAGTCTGATCCTCCAATGGAACTGTGGAGGATTTTTCTGCCGTTTGGCTGAATTGCGTCAGCTGTTGAGTGCATTTCCACCTCTCTGTGTTGCTCTCCAGGAAACCTGGTTTCCTGGTGATCGGACCCCCACCCTTCGGGGCTACCGGGGGTACTTCAATAATCGCACCATTTACAATAGGGTGTCGGGCGGGGTATGTCTATATGTACATACCTCTGCCTACAGTTCCCCAGTGCCACTTAACACAGCCCTGGAGGCTGTCGCTGTCAGGGTTCGAGCATCGCGGGACATTACCATCTGTTCCCTTTATCTCCCTCCTGATGCAGCAGTGGCACCAGCTGACCTAGCAGCCTTAGTCGCTCAACTTCCTTCACCGTTTCTTATTTTAGGAGATTTTAATGCACATCACCCCATATGGGGGAGCAACGTGACTACAGGACGTGGTCGAGAATTTGAACTACTTTTTACCCAACTTGACCTTTGTATTCTTAATACAGGAGCTCCTACCCATTTTAGTGTGGCCCATGGCACCTTTTCCGCCATAGACCTTTCTGTATGTAGTCCGGGCTTACGTCCACTCCTTAACTGGTGGGTCCATGATGACCTTTGTGGAAGCGACCACTTTCCCATCTTCCTTTCGCTTCCCCACCACCAACGCCATGCACGTCTACCCCACTGGTCCTTCCATAGGGCCGACTGGGCAGCATACACGTCAGCTGCAACGCTGGATACCCCTCTCCCTGCTGATGCAACAATGGCAGTAGACCAAATTATTTCCGTTGTCGTTTCTGCTGCTGAGACCGCGATACCGTCTTCTTCTGCCTTACCTCGGCGAAGACCAGTGCCCTGGTGGTCACCGGAGATAGCAGCAGCTATCCGCAATCGCCGCAGAGCTCTGCAGCAGTACCGGCGCCACCCCACCATTGACCACCTGGTTGCATTTAAGCGTCTTCGGGCCCAGACACGTCGGCTTATCTGGCAGCTCAAGCAGGCATGCTGGGAAAAATACGTTTCCACAATTGGACCCCGTGTCTCCTCCAGCCAGATTTGGACGAAGATTCGCTGTATATCAGGCTACCGTCCACCGGCAGGGATCGCGGGTCTCTCTATCCATGGAACTATTCATACCGACCCGACCATCATTGCCGAGTGTTTTGCAGCGCACTTTGCTGTTAATTCGACGTCTACTGCCTACAGCCAAGGTTTTTGTACCTTAAAAGAGCGGGCTGAGCGAAAGCAGTTGGTATTTCGCACAAACCGCCAGGAGCCGTACAATGCGCCATTTATGGAGTGGGAATTTAAAACTATTCTTGCCAGTTGCCCCAATACATCTCCAGGACCGGACCGAATCCACTGTCAAATGCTGAAACATCTTTCTGCAAACTCGCAACGCCATCTTTTGGACTTCTTCAACCGTATCTGGATCGAGGGAGCATACCCATCCCAATGGCAGGAGAGCATCGTTATCCCTCTGTTGAAGCCAGGTGCAGATCCACTGAACGTTGACAATTACCGTCCTATCAGTCTTACAAACGTTCTTTGTAAGCTCTTTGAACGTTTGGTGAGCCGGCGACTGGTGTGGGTTCTCGAGAATCGGGGTCTGCTCGCCCCACAACAAGATGCTTTCCGGCAGGATCGCTCTGCCATTGATAACCTCCTCTCCTTGGAGTCGGCGATCCGTACTGCTTTCGCCCGACGTCACCACCTCGTCGCCATCTTTTTCGACCTCCGGAAAGCATATGATACGGCATGGCGTCATCACATCCTTGCCACGCTACATGGGTGGGGTCTCCGTGGCTCCCTCCCAATTTTTATTCAGAATTTTTTACTTTCACGACGCTTTAGAGTCCGCGTTGGCACCTCCTTCAGTTCGTCCCATACCCAAGAGAATGGGGTACCACAAGGGTCCGTCCTAAGTGTACCCCTCTTCTTAGTGGCCATTAATGGCCTAGTGGCTGCAGTGGGGCCATCGATTTCTTGCTCCCTCTATGCGGAAGACTTTTGCCTGTACTATTCCACCGCTAGTACAAATGTAGCTGAACGACGACTGCAGGCAGCCATTCATCGGGCACAGAATTGGGCTTCTGCCCATGGTTTTACATTTTCCCCTGCGAAAACCAGGGTGATGCACTTTTGTCGCCAACGCACGGTACATCCACATCCGGGGCTCTACCTTGATGGTGGGCTCCTTCAGGTTGTGGATACACACCGTTTCCTGGGTCTCCTTTTTGACTCGCGTTTGACATGGCTCCCTCATCTGCGCCAGCTTAAGCAACAGTGTTCACGATATTTGGACGTCCTTCGTTGCCTCAGCCATACTGTCTGGGGGGCAGCACACCCTGTCCTCCTGCGGCTGTACAATGCTCTGGTGCAGTCACGCCTAGACTACGGAAGCCAGGTCTACGGCTCAGCCTCTCCATCTGCACTGCGAGTTCTCGACCCAGTGCATCATACCGGCATCCGTCTGGCCACTGGAGCCTTTCGTACAAGCCCTGTCACAAGTCTCCTGGCAGAGGCTGGAGTCGCCCCATTGCGATACAGGCGCCAACAACTACTCGCCCAGTATGCTGCCAGAGTTCACTGTACCCCTCGGCATCCGAATAACAGACTCCTCTTTCCGGGAGAGGTCACTCGTTTGCCGCGGAGGCGACCTCGGTCGGGACTCCCGATAGCAGCGCGTGTCCAATCACTACTATCGACCCTGGACTCCTTGCCTCTTAACCGTCCCTTCCGCTCGACTTTCCATGCTCCTCCCTGGACCGTTCCTCGGCCGCGGATTCGGTTGGATCTTTCCTGTGAGCCGAAGACCTCTACTTCTCCTCTGGTCCTACGGCATCAGTTTTCTGCACTGCTCCGTCAGTTCAGTCACTCCGAGGTCATTTATACAGACGGTTCTTCGGATGGCAACCACACTGGATATGCCTACATGCATGGCGCCCATGTTGAACAACGCTCTTTGCCACCCGGCAGCAGCGTATTCACCGCAGAACTGGTGGCTATATACCGCGCCCTTAAATACATCCGCACATGCCCTGGGACCTCCTTTCTGATCTGTAGCGACTCGCTGAGCGGTTTACAGGCCCTTGATCAGTGTTATGCTCGTCATACATTGGTCAGGGCCATTCAGGAGTCGATACTGTCTCTTAGTGACTCCGGTCGCTGTGTTACATTCGTTTGGACCCCGGGCCATGTAGGCATCCCGGGCAACGAGAGCGTTGACCAGCTAGCCAAACAGGCTACCACTTGCCGCCGTCTGGGGATTGGCCTCCCAGAAGCAGACTTCCGCCCGTTGCTTCGCACTAAAATACGCGACCTGTGGAACGCCGAATGGTCCGCTCTGGACGTGCCCAATAAGCTGCGTACGGTAAAGGACACAACATCTGTCTGGAAGTCGTCGCAGCTGGGATCCCGTAGGGACTCCGTGGTTCTCTGCCGTCTCCGCATTGGTCACACCCATCTGACGCATGGTCACCTCCTCCGTCGAGAGGACCCGCCCGTGTGCCAATGTGGTGCCCCATTGACTGTAGTCCATCTCCTACTCGACTGTCCCATTTTAGCCCCACTGTGGCATTCTTTTACCCTCCCGAACACACTCTTTGGTGCTCGGCGACGATGCCTCTGTGGCTAATTTGGTTTTACGATTTCTTCGTGCTGCGGGGTTTTACCAGTTGCTGTGAGTCCTTTTGGATGGTCTTTTAGATACTTTTTTATGTTCCCCTTGACGTGTCCTTAGACTACAGTTTTTATTTCGTACGCTATGTGGTTGACTTTTCCCTTTTTATACACATGGTCGGTCAACCACATTCACTGCCTCTGTCATTTTTGTCTCATATTTGTTTCTGTGTGTCTGGTGTCTTTCGTATTGTCTCGTGTTGACTCCGTCAATAATTCATTGACGGTGTATTCTTTCATTCTGCTTTGTTTTCAATCTTATTCAGGCACATTTTTTATCGTTCTGTTTTTTCTGTGTGTTGCCTAGATATGAAGTGCGGGACTGATGGCCATAGCAGTCTAGTCCCCCTAAAACCCCCCATCACAACAACAATACAAGTTGTAAATAATCTTTGCTTCATATATTTTACCCCTCCTGACTTCAGAATTTGAAACAGTGTATTCCAGTGAACATTGTCAAAAAGTTTCTTCAAATCTAAAAATTTTAGAAATGTAGGTTTGCCTTTTCATAATCCATGTTTTAAGATAAGTTGTAATGTATGTATTGACTCGCATGTTCCTACATTTCTTATAAATCCAAAGTTATGTCAGTTTCTGCCAGCTTTTCCATTATTCTGAAAATAATCTGTGTTAAAATTTAGCAACAATGACTTATTAAAACGATGATTCTGAAATTTTAACACCTATCTGTGCCAGCTTACCTTGGAATTAGGATAATTAAATTTTTCTTGAAGTTCAAGGGTAGTTTACCTGTCTCATATATCTTGCACAGATGGTGTGTGTGTGTGTGTGTGTGTGTGTGTGTGTGTGTGTGTTGGTTTGACCCTGCTGAACACTTTTATTCTAAAGCACAGTGTATCACAAAGTTCAATATTAACAACAATGGAAGGTCCAGTAAGGAATGTTGTTAATAATAATAATAATAATGATGATGATGATGATGATGATGATGATAATAATAATATGTAGATATTAACCATTGTTCTCTTTGTAATTGCAATTAACCTTATTATGGGTTGTCTCCCAACAGACATTTGGCTCTCTTTTTGTAGATGATGTTACCATTTACTCCAGCTTCCAACGAACGTGCTTACTCATGTGGCATCTTCAGCGGAGTCTTAACCATCTCTACTTGTGGAGTACCAACAATGGCTTCCACTTTTCTGCAGCAAGACTGTCTGTTTGAATTTCTGGCAGTATGCAGAGTTTCTTCCACCGACACTCCATCTTGATTCATATGTTCTTCCATTCGTTGACACAACTAAATTCTTCAAACTGATGTTTGACAGGAAAGTTTGTTGGTACTTCCAGGTCTCTGCCTTGGCAACTTGATGTACTAGCTCACTCAATATTCCCTGCGTACTGTGCAGTACTTCATGGGGGTGTCGTATGGGTCCACTCTCCTCCATTTGTACCAATCCCTTGTCTGCTCTAAACTGGCCTATGGATGTATCACTTACTCCTCTGCACGATTGTCCATTTTATGCTAACTACCAGTTATCACCAAGACAATCAACAACCCTTTTTACCTCAAATAATCTTGGTGGCATTCCAGAGTGCATTACCCCTCACCAGTTCAAGGGATCATTTTCAATAGGGATTTCATCCTTCAAACTGATGAACTACTAGCTAGCCTGGAATTCTGGGCTTTCAATTTTGTTCGCTGCACTCGAAAAGGCCTTAAGGTGAATCACATTGATAATGTTGATTTATATTGCTCTTAGAAGAAGCTATACTCAAAGAGAATGTCAAGGTTTTAATTTACAGGTGTAATGTGAAACTGTACGCCCAATCTGAATGAGATGGTTACAGTGTTTTTTTTGGAGATGTGGCGTCCCTCTGTACAGTGAATGCAGACAACCAATAGATGAGGGGAGCTCACATGATTCACCACCAGTGTGTAAATTGCCGAAAATATCATATAATAATATAGTAAGGACAGTTTACAACTCTCCACAAAGACGTGGTGACGAGCTGCGACAGGCACATACAAAAGACACACACATACAACACTTTCAGCTATCGGCCATGGCCTTCTTCAGAAAATAGAACCCTCACGCAATCACACAGGCACACAACACATTCATACAACCATCACCTCTTACAACCGCACTTTGAATCCACTTCCCAGTTCCTTAAAGTATTGAATTTGCATGTATAGAACTGCTTCAAACATCTGATTTACATACAAATGTGGTAAATAATATGATGAATGTGGCCAGAGATGAGCGTTGTGTGGCTGTGTGATTGTCTGATTATGCCAATGCTCTCTTCTCTGATGAATGCTTGTGACTGACAGCTTAAGTGTTGTATGTGTGTCATTTTTATGAGCCAGTCGCAACTTGTTGCACGTCTTTGCGGTGAGTTGAAAACTATCCTCATTATATTGTTGAATTCCAACATGGACTTTTAATATTAATGAGCTAAATATTTTACTTTAAGCATGTAATTGAGAAATTGTTTCAAATTGGATTTAAAGCTTGTTGGAAATAACAAAGTGCTATTTTTATCTTACAGTGCATGAATATAGAGTAAACATTCCTTTTTTAAAGTTTCTCAGTGTTAGACATCTTATCTTCTGAACTATGTCTCATCCCACAGAATATAAATTTGCAGATTAATTCAGTGACATAGGCTATATGGAAAATGTGTGCAAAATGCAATGGAGTAATAAAGCATTTTACTGCTTGTCAATTTAAAAAAAGTGTATTTTGACCACCGTAAGTGTCTATTGTGTCATATCTTCCGAAAATATCATATGTCGGGTTTGTCGATTTGTCCAGTTTACCAAACAGAAAATAAAATAAGAGACCATAAAGTTCCTTAATCGTTTAACTTATCCGTGAATTGTGATTATCTCCACCCAGTTCCTATGGTATCTATCTTTGGCTCTTATGTCCTTTCCCTCAGCCTCCCCTCATTACACAACCCCGTTTACGCTTCTCTTGTGAGCCCACACCCTCCTCTCCAGCTGTTTTTCCATCTACCCAGCCATAGAAGTGTAACCCTTCTCTAATACTTGCCAGTGATGGAGCCTCTTGTCAAGAATTTTTCACCTGGTGTTCCCCTGATCAGAGATCTGCAGTCTCGAATTAGCCACTAGACTCAGTCTGTGAACCCAGACTTACACGAAGCCTATTGTTTGCAGTGTAGGAATGGCTGTGTGGTCTGGAGCACCATGCTACACATTGCTCTCATCCGGGACCCCAGTCTATGTTTATTGAATGGAATTGTAACAAACGTTATTACCACCTTCAGAAGTTGCATAATCTTATTTCCTTTTACTCCACAGCTTGTTATTTTACAGTAAGTGCCACTTTACTAATGCTCACTCATCAATCCTTCCTTTTTGTCCTTCCTGCCAGAACTGGCTCAGCACCTCCCCGCCCCCTCCCTCCCGCCCTCCTCTGAAAGCTTCTGGCAATGTTTGGACATTTATCTGTAGGGACATTATTAGTATATTGACTTACCTCCATATTACAGTGGAATAGGTTGCTCAGAGACTGTCTCCTGGAGCGTCGTCTTCAGCGTTGCCTTGACAGCCTTTATTCCTGGAGTGTCGCAAATGACTTCAGTTTCTCCCTTGAGAATACAGTCTGCATACACTTCTGGAGATAGTGAGTTTCTTCCACCATCTCTACATATCGGCCCTGTTGCTCTCCCATTTGTGGAGACAACAAAATCATTAGGGCTAACATTGGGTAGGAAACTTAGCTTGTCTCCACATGAGTCATCTCTGGCTGCCCACTGTAATCGTTCCCTTAACGTTCTCCGTGTTCTTAGCGGTACATCATCGGGAGCGAATCATACCATCGTGCTTCACTTTTATCGATCCATCATCAGATCAAAGCTGGATTCTGTGAGTTTGGTGTATTCTTCTGCACGACCATCCATTTTACACCGTCTTAACTCGATTCACCATCGGGGGCTATGCCTCGCGATAGGAGCATTTTACACCAGCCCTGTTGAAAGCCTCTATGCCGAATTACCTTTTTAACCTATTGGCACAACATATTGCTATTTTGGTGCGCATGCCATCTGCTTCCGATGCCCAACCACCCTTCTTATCCCTCATTATTCAATTGACTCCCTCGATAGCTGCTACAAGCTGTCCGCGACTGTCCAGCTTCCTCTTGGAGTCCGTTTTTGTCTCTTGCTTCAGCAACTCAATTTTACCTTTCTTTCCATCGTTCTAATAGGCAAGAACCCAGTGCCACCTTGGCTTCAGGCTCAAGTTTGCATTCACCTTGAACTCGGCTCACTCCCGAAGGAGATTGGATGTGGCTCGGTATCTCCATATTCGTCTATTCAGATGGCTCCAAGACCAATGAAAGTGTCGGATGTGACTTTGTCGTCGGGGAGGAGTTTCCAGTACATGCTTCTTGACCAATGCTCGAATTTCACAGCTGAGCATTTTGCCCTCTATCAGGCTGCACTATATATCCGCCGACACCGTTATCCTCAGACTCCCTCAACACCATTCATAGTCTGAGACCCTTATTTGACCCATCCTGTTGTGCACTGAATCCACCTCTCACTTCCATTGGTAGCTGCCAATGGCTCTCGCGTTCATCTCCTGTGGGTACCTGGCCACGCAGGTGTACCTGGTAACAAGGCTGCTGATGCTGCGGCCAAGGCTGCAACATCCTTACCACACACTGCTACTTTCTGTGTCCCATCAAATGATATTCAAGTGGCTCTTTCCCCTCACATTTTATCATCGTGTCGTGGTGGTGGCCCTCTTTTAACAACAATAAGCTTAGAATCATTAAACCGATCCCAGTGGCTAGGAGGACCCCCTCACAGTGAGAAGTCATCTTGACCCCAGTTGCAGATCAGACATTGTCATTTCAGCCACCACTACATGTTAACTGGTGACCCCACACCGTTGTGTTCCTGTGGTCACCCACTGTTATATTGTCTTGTCCTAATTTTAATCTTGTTTGTAATGCACTAAATCTACTGAATACCCTAGAAGGAATTTTAGCTGATGGCGCATGAGCTACTGTTAGTCTTGGATTTTATAAACATGACTAATTTATCAAATGACATTTAGTTCTTCTTTTTGATATATTTTACTCTGTTTCTAGCTATATTCAAATAGTCTCCTCCTTATCCTTCGATGTATCTCAGTTCTGATTTGGGAGCTAATGATCTCAGTCGTTGTGCACCCTAAATCCCCCCCCCCCCCCCCTGGTGGACATACATTTATCTTATTTTTAACATTGTTTCCATTTTTAGGCTTCTGATTTATGAGCTTACACTGTTCACCTGTACTTGCTCGACGTTAATGAATGGGGGTTCTTGAACTGTAAGGAAGTGCATAGCAGAATTCCACATTTTCTGTTGGTTTTAGTCCTGTTAAAATCATTGCAGAGGTTACAACCATTACGATTTAATCTTAATTGTTACGAAAACTGTTTAAAAGTATGAGTTTACAATTGGAGTGGTTCGAATTCCAATTTTCAGGTTTAAGTAACAAATCGGTCATTTCTTTTCTATCGGCAAAACTCGTTTCACTTTGATTTTGATCGTGTGATGTCATCGACAAAAGTAAAGTGGTTATGAGCAGCATCTTAGAGCATGTTCTTGTGGAAATCACCGGTATTGACAGTAACTTCTAAGAACTCGAAAACTACGTAATACAGCATACAGGACGAATCCACAAAGGCATGCAATTTTGGACTCTAGCAGCAGCCAATGAAAAAGTGTCATGTCACTTGACTTGTATCTTTCATAACCTGCACACTAACCGAAATATCTTAAACCTGCACTGTTTCTGTAAGTTATGATTTTATGTTATCTTGTGGTTGTGTGCAATTTTTAATGATTCTTCTATATATCTCTGGAAATCATCAAATCTAATATGTTTAGCTCTGAGGAAGAAAACAATTAGTTTTGCTTCACCCCTCCCCACCCATACATACTCCTGATGTACACATAAGAATGATGTAGTAATACGCTGCCCATATATCATCTGCAATCTTACAAAACTGGCTTCACAATTTTGATCATTTTGTATTCACTTATTCTCCTTGGAACCCTTCACTCCCTCCCCCCACCTCCTTCCAAGCTCATATATATTATGTTGTATTACTATTTGCCATATTCAAAAGTTGGTACCTCTGTCATTGATTTTAACTCCATTTTAGTTCCTTCATTTTACTATTGGAATGTTTAACCTGGACTGCAGCCTTGCTTGCATTTCATTCAGAGGTAATGGGACTGATGACCTAGCTGTTTGGCCCCTCCCTCCCATCAGCCAACCAACCAGCTGCTCCAAAAATGGTGTTCTGTCTCACACACAACCTCCACAGCATCCTAATCCATCCTTATGCCAGTCCAAATCCCAGTCACTTACCACAGGGATAATATTTCTGTGGAAGACCCTGATACAAAACCTGCCCAATCCAATCACCCAGCACTTCTTATTCCAGTCCTATCAGGGGCTTATCCTCTCCCATCAGAGGTTGGGCCACCTGTGCAGGTAGCCTTCTGATTTACCAACTCTGCTTCAGTCATTGTGCAGGATTTTAAATTGGTATGACGAGCCAGCTGTCCATCATGATGAATGGCTACCATCAAACTGTAGCAAAAGGCAGATGGACCACCGTGTGGCACAGCATGCAGCTGAGCAGAACACTCTTGATTTCATTGGGTGTTTTACTACCAGAGCCATCTGGAGCCTCCATTCCACTACTAGCTCTTCCAAAACACGCAGACGGGAGTTGTCGTTTCAACACATACTTTGGTCCCAATGTTCCTGGCCTCAACTCAACCTAAGATAACTTGCCACCCCTACACCTTGTGCCTTACATGCCACCCCCCCCCCCCCCCCTCCTCTTACCCACTCAGTTTTCCAATTCATGGCTTCCTTCCAACTGTGTGTTGCCCCTTACAATATCCCTGTAATTAATTACTTTTATATATTTTTCCTTATTTTTATAGTTTCAAATCCCTCCATCCCTCCCCACACTTGTCTACAACTTCCTTTTTATCCTCTCCTGCCTCTTGCTTTCACTGTATTCAATGGTTGTTGTATTGTGGTCTTCAGTCCGGAGACTGGTTTGATGCAGCTCTCCACATTACCCTATCCTGAGCAAGCCTCTTCAACTCCACATAAGAATGGCAACCTACATGTGTCTGAATCTGCTTATTGTATCCATCTCTTGGTCTTCCTCTGCTTTTTACCCCAAACACTTCCTTCCAATGTTAAATTCACCATTCCTTAATGCCTAAGGATGTGTCCTACCAATCGATCCCTTCTTTTAATTAAGGTATGCGAGAAATTCAATGGTATATCTGACATTCCTTACTATTAGAGCCTTTACAATCCATCATGTAACACGGAACTTTCCACCCCTACCCTTACCTTCCCCCTTCACTCCCCTCCCCTCCTCACTTACTGTCAAGATGCATGTAGCGCCAGATCAGCCGATGGTGGCTGTTTGTTTATAGTTGTCTAAGTAATTGTATAAATGTATGTGTTACTTTTTCTGATGAATTCCGCAGCCAAAAATTGAAATTGTGTGAATATGATTGTCTGTTTTCCGTGCCTC